>VZRQ01008689.1:289187-375647 GCA_013397975.1 Machaerirhynchus nigripectus | reverse complement strand
TTCTTGTGGAGAAGCCCCATAGCACGGGCAAAAGAGACTCCTCTTCCTAAGTGAACTGATGAAAGACTATTATAGAGGTGGCAAACCGGCTGAAATAATCTCAAGTTTTTGTCTTTATGTTGTAACTGGGAGGAGGGAGGAGGATGGGGGGGAAGAGAAGTGTTCTGAAGGTGTATTTTGACTCTTATTAATCCTTTTTCTTTTAGTTTAGTTAATAAACTTCTTCATATTCTTTAAGTTTGGAGCCTGCTTTGCAGTCCTTCTAATTCTTATCTCACAGAAGGTAAGAAATGCGAACAAACCCACTACAGGTTCCAAATCCATCAAGTTGCTCAAAGCTCCATCCATTCTGGCCTTGAATACTTTCACAGATGGGGCATCCACAACTTCTCTGGGCTACCTGTTCCAGTGCCTCACCACCCTCACAGCGAATATTTTCATCCCAATATCTAATCTAAACTTACAGTCTTTCAGTTTAAAGCCATTCCCCCTTGCCATATCACCACATGCCCTTTTCAGAAGTCCCTCTCCAGCTCTCTTGTAGACCCCTTTAGGTACTGCTAGAAGGTTTCCTTTCTCTTTCTCCATGTAGAACATCTCCAACTCAATCAGCCTGTCTTCATATGAGAAGTGCTCCAGACCTCTAACCAACTTAGTTTCTCTCCGGATTTTCTCCAGCAGGTCCACCTCCTCCTTATGTTGGGGGCCCCAGAGCTGGATGCAGGACTCCAGAAGGTCTCATGAGATCTAAAAAAAGGGAGAGAATAACCTCTTTCAACCTGCTTCTGGATATACCATGCTCAGAGTTTTATTAAACTACCCACTAAAATTTTTGGCATTTCATCCTTAGAGACAAAGATAAATACAGCTATTAGAGTATTACTGCATTTTTAAAATCTACTTCCCTGACTTGTATGAATTCCTTTTGCAGGTAAAAATCATGGGTGTGTGTATTTCTATGCTTAACGAAACCAGGATAGTATCATCGCTAATAAATTTCTTAAATAGCAAATAAGAAATACCATAAAGTTCAATGAGCACATCTTCCCTCTCAGAAAACCCCAGAAGAATACACACAAGGATAGTATATGAAATGTACTTACTATTGGCAAAATTGTAGATTCTGAAGTTCCCAAAGGTGATACAAGGGTCATACATCTAAAAATACCATTACAGTTTTTTTGACCTCAGTTCTTTAGGAAAGGTGAATACCAAAATTAGTGTTGAAAGACCAACTGAATGGAGTGAATCCAAAGCATTTCAAAATATGAAATGAGATTATCTTTTGCACATATAAAGATACAGAATAGCTTTCACTTTTAAACTTTTAATATTTTGATTCATGCTGTATAAACCTATTTTTCAGCTTTTATCAAATGCTAGTTTTCAATAAAAACATTGTGTATCTAAGCTTCCAAATCTTCAGATACACACTCTATTTAGCTGATTTTCACCATCTTACGTATACTCTGAGTGATCTATTACAACATTTGCAAGCATCATAAGTCAACTGAATTTTCTTCTGAAGGGTTCCTTTTTCTCTCTTTTTTTTTTTTTAATAGATATTTTCTGCTTTGCAGATGTGCTACATAGTTTTTATCTCCATTTGTCCTTCTCCAAAAACCAGGAGCATTGTCAGGAAGTAAAAAGAAGAACACACAACCATTTGGGTTTTGTAATATAAAGGCTCAGGGGAAGTACTGCCACAATGCTCCCAGCTGGCTCCAAACTCAAGGACCTTCTAACACAGTCTACTTGTATGTAGGGAGTAAGTACAAAATAGGCATGCTGAAGTGTAAGAAGTTGCAAGGGCAAAGAAGATTACACAGGAGGAGGTGAGAGAAGAAAATCCTTCTGGAGGGGAAGGCTGCGGCTGTTGGCTACACAGACTTTAGTAAAGCCTCTGATGCCATTTCCCACAGCATTCTTCTGGACAAGCTGGCTGCTCATGGCTTGGATTAGCATGCTCTTTGCTGAATAAAAACATAGCTGGATGGCCAGGCTCATAGAGTGCTGGTGAAAGAGGTTGAATCCAGCTGGTGGCTGGTCACCAGTGGTATTGCCCCAGGCTCAGTATTGGTTCCAGTCCTGTTTAACACCTTTGTGAAAGATCTGGACCAGGGGATCGAGTGTACCCTTGGTGAGTTTGCAGACAACACTAAGTTGGGCAAGACTGTTAATCTGCTGGAAGGTAGGAAGGCTCTACAGAGGGATCTGGACAGGCTGGATCAATGGGAAAAGGCCAATGCTATGAAGTTCAATAAAGAGAAGTGCCAAGTCCTGCATTTCGATCTGAACAACCCCATGCATCCAATTTTGGTTGTGTAGAACTTTTGAAGCTACACAGACTGTTCAGATATTCCAGTAGCTGGACTGACTGGTTCAATATATAGCTATCAGACGCCAGCAGAATTTTCCTCTTTATTTTCAGTTCATACAGGTTTGTCAAGAAATGTGGCTCCATTTCCAGTGTCTCTATTCACAGTGCAGCCTTAAGTATTCTTTCTGCCATTCACTCAAATTCCAGTAGCTGCTATTAATGCCTCTCTTTTATCCAAACTAAGTAATTTGCATGTCAAACAGATGGAGAAATATTCTCTTAATATTTGCTAAATTTCACTGTACCATGTACATGCACTTCAGCAATATAGGAAAAAAAAATCATTGCAAAATTTCCTTTCCCCAAACATGACTGGGGTTAAATGTAGTTTCTCCTTATTCTGAGAACATTAAAACCCTGTACAACTATGGAAAGGCTGCATTCAATTTCAGTCCTGAAAATGAAGGAATTGTGCATCGTTCCCTCAATGGCTGATTAAAACAATGTCATCACTCTTCCTATAGGAGATCCTTTTTTTCCTGTTTTTTCTCTCTCAAAAGTATTCCAAGCACTTCACCATGAGTTCTAGACACAAGGCACCTAGTAAACAGAATATCTCCACAGCCTCTTCTTCACACTTAGGAGACCAACAACAGTATTTTGTTTAACTTCCACTAAAAGCAGTAACTATTGTTCCATGGCAAAAGGAAGTAAATAAATTGCAAAGGGAGTTGTCTTTGAGAAAAGCTGAAGAACTCCATTCTCCCAGACATGAACTAATTGTAGATCACATGAAGGACATGATTTTCTTTGGAAGGCAATACTTAGCCCAACTGCCTTCAGGACTGTATTACTGAACTAGCTTTTCATAAACTATCAAAATCATAAGGTTGCCCAGTTTCATTGAGTTTCATGCCCTTATATTCTCCAGAAGTCAATCATGGCAGAGGATACCAACTAACATAGCAGAGTAACCAAGATTCTGACAATACTTGCAAAAATGTTCGCAGTAGTCCAGGTTATAAAAGATGCGCACCCCACGGCTTTGGCCAAAACCAAGCACTCATCTCAAAACCAGGATGAGTAGCTATAAAATGTGGGAGTAAAATCCATGTTCCTACTTCTTGACGCACTTCGATCAAGTGCATGCAATTATACCTCCATCTCGTGGCTGGTTGAAGCAGCTGTTGTGACCTACTATTGACTGAAATAATGGGGATGACCTATAGATAAAGGTGTAGAAAGCTACTTCTGATTTTGACAGCTTCATCTTTGAGACACTCCTTTGTTTTTCTCTAGGAGAGACAACTTTTTGGCTCAGAAAAGAAAAACTTAAAAGTGCATAAAATTACCAGTTGTGTTCAAATTATTCCTTCTTCAGAGGTTCATAGACCAAATGTTCACAAGTCTTCCAAATGTTATGAAGGAGAAAACTCCATTCAAGGAACAGGAGAAATACAATGCAACTTTCCTGAAGGAATTGCAGCTAATCAGGCACAAAATAACCACAAGTCAATATTCTCTGTGAAATAGAGTTGGTCAGTTCCAAGATTAAGAGATTTGACAATGCCTTATATGAATAAAGCTGAGCAATAAATAAAGCAATAGGCTTAACTAAACTGATGCTGTTGATAGATGCATGGGCAGATAGTTGTTGATATTTTTAGGAAAAAGTAGTTCACAGCAGAAGGAGAGGAAACACTAAATTAACAGTTTAGAAAGAACTGTAACCATGTTGAGAAGAGAATTAGCATATACAGATACACTTGCTTTGCTTGGGTGGTGATAACATAACACTTTCAACATCTCCTGTCTTACTGGAAATATTTGATTTTAAAAATATAATTATAATTGGTCTCTTAATTAACTGATGTGCATTAGACCAATCTAAGCTTTTTTGTGTGGTACTTTTCTAAAAGTCTGTTCAGAAAATAGCATTAGGTTTGGGAAGTACACTGCATAACTTATAATTAAAACAAAACTAGTTATTTTAGTAGGTTGCATAGTAGGAAACCTTTTTTTAATGAAGTGTCAAGGCCTCTGGCTATATACAGACGACACTGAACATAAATTAATTTAAGTCTCGAAACAAAAAGAAGTATCCTTGTTAAACATTAACACTGGATAACTGTGGAAGAAATTGTGTTACAACCAATCAAAATTTCCTCATATAGCAAAGACTTGATTGGCAAGTGCAATTTAGCAGATATGTGGTAAGAAAACATGTCATTCATTTGTGTTGGAACTTTTTACTGTTACATGGCTGGGACAAGGAAAAAAAATGTAACTCATTAAACCTTTGGAAATTGGTACTGTGCATGAGATGCAAGGGGTTTTTCTTATGTCTATCTAAAAGCCTAGAATAACAAAACCAATAGGATCTCAGCAAGACTGAGAAGTTGTACTTAGAGAAAAGAGGTGAAAAACCACTTGCATGTAACATTCATCATTCTTAACCTCAAACTGAAAACAAAGCAAATGAGCAGCTTCTTTGAACTGATTGCAGGCTTGCTCTGTGTTTTGCCTACATGCAACATAAGCATGTATAAAACATATAGACTTTTGCAGCCAAAGCAAAAGGGGACTTAAGGAACCACTACAGTATCAGGTGAATATATTCTTTAGAAATATAAGGCAGATAACCTCATGGGAAGCTTATCAAGCTGTGATAGGAATAGGCATTGCCAAGAGAACACAACTTGTTAAAATGTACTCAGTAATCTTGAAAATTGAAACATGTCAAACTGGGCACAGAGTACAATACAAAATAACTTGGTCTAATTCCCTGTATATGACTACAAAAGTCAGTACTACTAGAAGTATTTTTTTCAGATTTCTGAGGAGAAAAAAGCTGTATAAAATTCATTAGAACTGCAAAATACTGTATTCAAGCAGGAACCATCAGCTGCATGATTATAGGATAGGGAACAATATCCTGGGATGCAGCTGTTCAGGAAAGAGAAGCCATGAATGATAGCAAGACATGAGACCAGTTGAAGTCAGTATTGCACCAGTGTTCTAACCAAGACACATGCTACACTGGGAAAATAAAGAGTACTGTATCTCATTAAATCCTCAGGTATAATACTTGGAATACTTTTGAAATCTAAAATTTGAGTAAGATAAACCTATTTGAAAAGCATCAATAAAATCATGTTACCCAGAACTGCCACTGGAGAAAAGACTGAATGAAGTAGCCTTTTGCAGTGAAGACTGTGGTGGACATGCAACAGATAAAATGTTAACATTCAGATATGTGCATGGCTGCTGAAGAGAGAAAAGGGAGAATACACATTCAGAGTGCACTGTGGCAGGTCATACAGACCTGCATGTACTGGTACCCAAAAACTTTTAATCAAAGTACTTCTAGAAATTGATAAGCCATAGTTCAAAGTGATTTTCACATCAGGTAATAACAGAATTGTGCTGAATGGTCTTGAAAGATACAAGTGGCTCACTGACTGATTGGCATAGTCCACCTGAGTGTAGCCACAACCATGTTTCAAAAACTCTACCTGTAATAACTAGTGTTCCCAAATTAGTTTTAGCTATGCACCAGCTGGGATGCTTACTCACCTACCTAAAATTTCAGTAGGTCAGGGCATTAGTTCAGCTTCTGAAAGGTTTTAAAACACTTGTAAGAAATAACAGAATTAACATGCCAAATTTAACGTGTACCTTTCTCATTCTTGTTATTTTGATAGTCATCCTCAGGAAAATGATACATTGCAAATCAGAATCAAGAGAATCATCCCCCTGAAGCCACAAGATGTATTTACCTGGCATTTCTGTCTTTTAGATTTAATCCTGAAAAAAAGAAAGGATATGACAGAATACAGCAGAAGCTGTAGAGGAAAGATCACTCATCAACAATATTGATACTGAGAAAAATGGCAGAAGAATTATATCAACTTTAGGGAGAGATAACCAAAGTTATTTGGACAGAACTCTGTAAAATGTATAAGATATATGAAATGAGCCTTAGGGTTTTCGTTGAGACCAATCTAAATAGAAGTCTGCCTAGTCATTTAAGGATAGACATGACAGTGTAGCTCTTTCCTTTACTTTTTCTAACAGGGGAATAATATTTCTAAAAGTCAAAATGTACTGTAATTCTAGTATTCATGCAGAAAGGAAAAGTAACCACTCTTCTAGCAGTCCCCAAATACAATTTTTTTTATCTTCCCAGCAGTATACTATACTGGTTCAGAGAAGAGATACAGACTATAGTAAAGATCAATAACTGTGAGGGTGTTGAAAGATGAGCAGAGTAGTGTACCCCTGTTAGCTCACAAGGGGTGGCGATGCCACTGCCATGAAGACACCACAAGCCTTTTGTCAGGCTCATGGCCCTCAGGTGGTGTCAGGACTCGCTTGGACTCATCTTGGCCTGTCTGTAGCCAGTCTTTGCTTTTCTATCTATAACAGCAATTTTCAAACCACTATTGGATTAATTTACCCTTCTATACTTCTAGATTTTTCTTGGCTTTATCAGTTATGTTGTGGCTATTATTGCACATACAACTAACTATAGTAACAAGTGTTGGGGTAGCCCTGGTGGGCCACGGGCTGGGCTCCATCATGGGTCCCCAGCACACATTTCTCACAGAACACTTGCAAATTCAGTTGTTTCACCAGTAGCCAGGTGTTAAAACCACACAATTGCACCAAAACCTGGCCCTGAGCCCAGGCTGCAAAAGCCATGGAAGGTGGAGACAAGAGGTTGTGCTCAGGGTGTGACAATAGCTTAATTAAACTGTGTAGAATGAAATCTCTATCTATGACCCTAGAATCTAATGCAAGACAGATAAACACAGGAGGCTCGATGGCTGTTAACAAGCCATCAAAAGTCCTTGACTGCTCATTAAAGGAATGTAATCATGGGAGTTGGCAAAAACAGTTTTCAGGGTAACAAACCTCCTGAAAGTACTCAGCATCTATGTAAGACGCTCTGTATAAGGGATTTGGATGCAATGGGGAATTGTACGCAAAATGAAAGAGAGTAAGGTGTTAGTAAATAGATAAAAATTACCACAAGCAGACAAAGGAGTGAAGAGGAAAGAACCATCAACCTCGCTTTGCTCCTGGTGAAGGAGTCTGGATGATGATGGCTCACCTCTAATGATCATCTTTACACAGTTACAGGGAGAAAGAGAAGTGCACTAATGTCTGCCACAAGTTTCATATTACTACATTGTTGGAGGGAATTCTCTCAGGGAATTTTCTCCCATTTGTTGCCTAAGAGATGGGAACAACTAATACTAAAGAGACAAAAGCAGTGGCCAAGGTCGGGGGAAGGGGTGCAGCTGTCTGCACTGTGTTAGCTGGGGGGGTTTTCCCTTGGGAAGGGCAGAGATACCGTGAGATTTTGGCTGTAGGGTGAGGGGCTGGGCTCAGCTCCTCTCTCAGGACTGGAGGAGGAGACAGTGCTGCTGCTGCTGCTGTGTGAAGAATTCTCTACCACCAGAGAGTTCAGCCCTTTTACTGCTTCTCCTACTGTGAGTGAGGCTTTGCTCGTAAGAGCAGCTGTTGAACAGGGATCTTATCGAACACCCAGTCTCACTGGAAAGGACCCTCACCATCTACTCAGTTGCCCCAGGGGAGAACCCGGGACCCTGACCTCCCTCCCAGGGAGCGTCTGCCAGCTGTTTGTGGGAGCCTGGCTGCCGCTGCCCAGCCCTACTGTTTTCTGCCACTGCTTCGGATTTTTTGCTACACTTTAACCCAATATCCCATGTCTGCCCGACTCCCTGTGCCTCCTGCTATGGCTGCAGAGTTTGTGCTACATTTTGTTTGCCACCCTGGGTGTGCCCACCTCTGCCTTCCCAGCCGCAGCTCCAAGGTTCCTGCTACAGTCCATTTCGCCATCTGGAGGGGCACCGGGATCGGCTGCCCCCGGGGGTTTCCAACAGAAGCCCCTTTTCCATCTCTTTCTGCCGGCTGCGTCCGCAATGGTTCGTGTGGAGGGAGATGGCTGGAGTCGCGCCACAGCGCCCCCTGCAGGCGCGGGGGAATCATCGCACCCGCCCTGCCCGGCCGGGAGCCAACTGCGCCCCCTGCCGGCTGTGAGCGTCACTGCACCGAAGGGGAGAGCGCCTGGGGCCGAGAGAAGGCTGTCACTGGGTTCTGGTTCTGTCTGCTGCCAGTGCCCCTGTGGTCTGTTCGCCTTGTTATACGTATATAGATACTAGTAAAGGACTGTTATTCCTTTTCTCATAGCTTTGGCTGAAAGTCCAGTAATTTCAAAGTTATAATTTGGAGGGAAGCAGGGGGGGTCACATTTTCTGTGCCAAGGGAAGTTCCCGCCTTCCTTGGCAGACACCTGTCTTTCAAACCAAGACATATATACAGGATTTTTTCCTGAGAATTATATAGAATCCAAGACTGTATAACGTGTAGATATATTGTTTACAATAGAGTGGAAATCCACTAGTAACTTGCTATTCTAATCTTCACTAAGTATTGTTCCTATTTCCATCACATTTTAACACGACTGATTTTCCCTCTTTGTAACAATAGTTACTTCTGAGAAAAAATACCAGAAGGAAGTTGTTAAAAACCTAGATGAAAACACGACAATACTTTATCACATCTACTCTTAAAAAAAAATTTGGAGACAGGAGCTTCAGAGTTAGACTGAAGATTGAAACAATGTATCCTAAGTCTCTTCAGGCCTGTGATGGCATTCAGTAACTGAGAAATATCAACATTTTGCTTACAATACTCTGCTGTGCCTCACAGTTTTGGTAAGTAGGTGAGGTACTTAGGTAAAACACTGGAGCTTTAAACAGCTACCTGAACAGTTTGTTCTTATGTATATTTCAAACTTAAATAATAAAAACTCTGCATAAGGTGCCTGAAATTTTCCTTCTGAAAAATATGCAAAGACTCATGAATTAATCATTCTTTCTTTTTTTTCTTGACTTACATAGTCTAACCAATTCTTTCTCATTGAAACATGAAAATAGTGGAAGTAGAACATCTCTCAGCTGTTACAATAAAGAATAGCTAATCAGAACTTAATATGTTGTCGTTAGCAAAGAGATGGAAAAAATGTAAATATTTGTTCAGTAAATGACTGCACTTGACATAATGAGACATTCAAGTCATTGCAGCAGAGATAATTGTGCAAAAGCTGTTATTTTTTTAATGTTTTGTGTAGCCTGCACTTGCCCTCCCAAAAAAGAGACTGTTTCTTTTTTTCGATACTGTCACAAAATGTTATAAAGTACCTTAAGACAAAATTCTTAAGATCTCATGTTTAAGAGTTTCTTCACTGAAATGCAATATTTCTTAGTTACTATAGCATACAGGAATGTTTTCAATAGTAAAACAAATTATTTCCTGAGAGCTGTGTTTGATATAATGCAAATCAGAAATGGAGTACATTATCAGAAGTACATGATCAAAAGAATATTTATATTGCAGTAAATTATTTACTTGACATAAGAATGACTGTTTCTCACTATTCATGTAACTGATGAAGAGTTCTTTACTTTCATCATCACTCTTGAAGTTTAAGGCTTTAGAAAAAGTCTATCTGTTTGCACAATTTTTTCCGGCAGAGCAGGTAAAAGCATTCTATTTAAACTAAAGTTTGTACATAGTAAGTAGAGAAGTGAAGAATAAATACAGTTCATGTAAAAATTATAAGGAGCTTGTGGAGACTAATACAATAGTTGCATCTTGAAGAAAACCATAATATTTTCACCCTATACAGACATTGTAGTTGGCTTTTTTTATATCTTATTTTTCCTAAAAATTGCAGGTTTTAAATATGTTAAATATTCAATACATTCGTCTTAGAAGAACATCCCCCTTAAAACTGTGTCCCTTTTTCCATTATTGAGACTAAAAATCTTTACAAATCACACAATTTATCAAATAGGCAAATCTTTTCGTAATTTCAGTCTTCAAAGTTCTTCCTTTTAAGAATAATGTTGTTTGTAACGTACATCAACTAAATCTCTGGCATGTAACATTTCTCCAAGAAAGGAAATGGGATCAGAATCTCGCAGATTAGAAGGGACGTCCAGAAGTCATGTTGTCCAAGACATCGCTAAAAGCCAGGCCAGTCAGAGCAGGTGGCTCAGGGCCATGTTCAGTTGAATTCTAAAGATCTCACAACCTCTTGAGGTACTTGTTCCAGTGTTTGAACATCCTCATGGTAAAAAATTCCTTATATCAAGGAGGTGTAACCTTTTGAAGCCTGTGTTTTTGGTATCTCATCCTTCTGCTGTGAACGTCTGCAGAGAGTCCGACTCTGTATTCAACATGACCTCCCAACAGGGAGTTGTAGTCAGACTTAAAATTTCCTCTCCACTTTCAGTTCTTGAAACTGGACAAGTCCATTTATCTCAGCCTCTAATTTCATGTCATGCTAAAGGCCACTAACCGTATTCGTGGCCCTCTTCTTGACCCACCCCAGAACATCACTGTATTTCTTGCACTGAGAAGTCCAAAATCAGACATAGCATACCAGAAGGGGTGTCACGAGTGAGAGAGATGCCAAACTCCTCATGGCCATCTTTTGCAGACTGTTCTGTGAGCAGGACTCAAGAAAAAGTGGGGCCAGAATCTGCCTGTGCAGAGTAGTGGCAGAACTGCAGGTTCCAGAATTATTTAAATATCATATCAGTCATTCAGCATGGAAGGTTGCAAGGATAAGATGCCAAGATATGAGACACTGCTGTAATTAATTTCTATGAGGAGCACCAGGTAAAAGATATCTTTCCTGTGTTTGTCTATTTCAGTAAACCTGGACACTGTCTGCCTCTACCTTCTTTTCCTACTGTTTCACAGTTCTCCTTCACCAAACTTTCACCCTATAAATTCTGTATTCATTCAAAAATTAACTATCATTTTGGTCTAAGTTCCAATTATTCACTATGTAGCATTGACTTTGAATAAGTTGAACATTTTATCCTCCATGCATGGAGTATATAAAAGGACCTGATCAGAGAGTATTAGACTCCAACACTGCCTCTCACTTGAACCTGTGGGTATATGCCAAGTACAATGGTATACCACTCTAATGGCAAGTGATTCACAGGAGGAGCAGCATGTACATCATAAAGCTCAAATAGGTCACAGACTGTTGCCCATGCCTTTTTCTGCTTCTCTCATTGACTTGCATGAGCTTTAGCTAATGATTTCATTGCAGAGGTGGTCACTTGGGATCTGGTTTTGGAAACTTCTATTAGAGGGCAGCAAGAGTGAGGCTTCACTTCAAGGAAGGACGAGGCATGAACCAACAATGACAGCACAGGTAATGCCCTCACTACCAGGGCATTATCTTGCAGCACCTGAGCTGCAAACTGCTGATAAGCAGTGTCAGATGGCGATAGCAATGGTTTCCAATGACAGTCCTGTGATCTTCAACCAAAGGCAAGGTCAACAAGGCAGGACTGAGGTTAATCCATGAAAGTTCAATGACTGCTCAGGGAGAGCTTGAGACAGGCCCAGGCCATGGCACAACCACAGCATAATTCAGGCCATGCCTGATTACCCTGACCTGAACTGAGATGTAAGCTTTTAATGTTTTTTGTTTTTTTGTTTTTTTTTTTTTTTAAAAAGAGACCAGTAATCCATCCACTTAAAATCTGATCTTTATCCATAAGCAGAAATCAAATGGATGGAGGGATAGGTTTTGCATGGTATAAATATTTATAAGAACATCTGCATTTGTATTGATGCATTCTGGTAATAAATTGTTGATATTACTTTTTTTTTCATTTGTTCTCTTTTAACAAACTTGTGGATGTTTGTAAACACGTTCTGTAAATCCATATTATGGCAGAAGCTATGTGCCCCACAGAAGATACAGACAGCTAACCTTTGCTCAACATGGGGAATAAGATGCTAGAAAGTCGTGATGTGGAAAGGGACCTGGGGGACTTGGTCAACAGAAAGTTGAATCTGAGTCAGCAGCGCCCTGGCAGCCAGGAGGGACAGCCATGTCCAGGGGTGCATCAGGCACAGCATCGCCAGCTGGGCAAGGGAGGGGATTGTCCCGCTCTGCTCTGCACTGGGGCAGTCTCACCTCGAGTGCTGGGGGCAATTTTGGGTGCCACAATATAAAAAAGACATGGAACTATTAGAGAGTGTCCAAAGGAGGGCAATGAGGATGGTGAAGGGCCTTGATGAGAAGCTGTATGAGGAGCAGCTGAGGGCACTTGGTCTGTTCAGCCTAGAGATGAGGAGACTGAGGGGAGATGTCATTGCAGTCAACAACTTCCTCATGAGGGGAAGAGGAGGGGAAGACACTGAACTCCTCTCTGTGGTGACCAGTGAAAGAACATGAGGGAATGGCCTGAAGCTGTGTCAGGGAAGGTTTAGGTTAAATATTAGAGAAAGGTTCTTTACCCAGAGGGTGGTTGAGCACTGGAAGAGGATCCCCAAGGAAGTGGTCATGGCACCAATCCTGACAGAGCTCAAGGAGCATTTCGACGCTGCTCTCAGACACATGATGTTATACTTGGGTTGTCCTGTGAAGGTCCAGAAGTTGGACTCAATGATCCTTGTGGGTCCCTTCCCAGCCAGCATATTCTGTGATTCTGTGATAAAGCTGTCCATCTCCTGAACAGGACATTTCTTGTCATAGTAAGGCACATTATATCTGTCCTTATTATCCTTGGCAATTCTCACAACCTAGTCCACCAACAAATTAAACTGTAACACACAGTTTTTAGATATAATTGGTGACAGAATATTGAATTCATATCTAAGAGGATATGAAAAAAATATCCTCAAAATCCGCTAATAGCAGTAAGAGCATCTCTGTGAAGGGTGATGAATGGAGCTTCTCCTTGACCTGAGATTTCAGTTCTATAAAACATATTTATGAAGACAGATCCTCAGTATTGCACAAAGCCCCAGTAAAATAGATGAGGCTCAGCCCGGCAATCCATGCAGAGCTCAAGTCTTTTCCTCTTGCCAGAGGGAACAAAAGCAGAGTCACACAAGATTGAGAAATTGCACACTGCTACTGTTAGTAAATACAAAAGGTATCATCAGGCCCTTTTTATTTATAGATGGTAAACCTTTCATATTCACATCTCTTTTTAACCAAACTTTTCTTTTTTTCTTTTCTTTTTCCTTTTTTGTTGAAGAAAAGTGGATGAAGAGGAAAATGTTTTCCTGTTAGCAGCCACAACTCAAACTCAGCTTGAAAAACCACACCTGCTGCTTTACTAATGGGAATAAATTTTCAGCTCACAGGAGACGAATAACAACAGACAATACAACATCATATTAAGGAACAAGCAATACAAGACAAGAGATGAAAGTAAAACACACAGCACCTACAAAAGTTTAGGTTTATTACTAAACTTAGAACAAGTTGGAGCTTTGTAACTGAGCCAAAAGACCACAAAATCATGACAGAACTTGCAGAACTAGGCTCACCACTTATAATTGAAAAACAACCTTTTAAAAAATGTATATCTCCAGTCTTATCAGACAGAAAAAAATTCACAGAATTGAAAATCACCCTGCTATGACCTCCTATGCTATGTCCTGTCTTTTATCCTCACAGACCACTGGATTTCTCTGTTCTTTCCATAGCCTGACTATGCCAAGACCCTACTCTTCAGAGCAACTTCTCTCCCACAGCTAGTTATGTTATGGGCTGTTGATCAGATCTTCCAGCTGGCTCTGCACAAAACATATGCACAGTTAAAGCAGTCTGTCCTCATCAACTCACCCAACAACAGAGCATTCTTTGTTCATACCTGCGAGCAAAACTTTAATACAAGGCCGTGTTCGGCAGAGTATAACACTATGGAAAAGGAAAAGAGGAAGAAATCTAAGCCACAGACTTTTAGCAGAATATAACATTGTAAGCTATAAGGCATATTGCTTCTGCTCTCTATGCTATGGGTTAAAAGAAACATTTCGGTTGGCTTTTTTTAGCTAAAAATAACTTTATAAATTGAAGTTACTTTTGAAAGGAAATACAGACTAAGTCTAAAGCTAATAAAAGTGTCTTTGCAGCTTTTCCCTCAAATGAGTAATTTTTAAAATTAGTTTCTATTATTCTACATTATCTCTAAAGAAAAACATGAAGCATTAGTGTCCCTAAGCACTGGGCAGTCTAAGCAGGCATGTTCATTCTTTTAAGGCATGTTTTACAGAAACTGAATAAGCCTGTTTTTCAGTAGTGAAAGTAATTTCTACTAAAAATCCTTATTCTATCTAAGGAATTAATTTCATAGCCTATTTATAATAAAGTAGGGTTTTTCTAAGAAATAGATTTTGTAGTTAAAATAATTGGGCAGTAACAGTAGCAATTAACATGTAGGATTGGTAGTAAACTATCACCAAAAAAATGAGTGAATTAAACAAAAAAATTGGCCAGAAAGTAACTACTGTCTCCTTGACATGTTTAACAGCCATTACAAATACAGGTTCACATCAGGAAATTTTGCATACTTTTCTATCTATCCCTTCCTCTCAGAAATTTTATATATATAAATATGTATGATACTTGTATCTTATTTCAGAGTAACTGTTGAATAACATTTTTTAAACAAATAAGTAGTTTTATAGATTAACGAAATGCAGTAGAAAAAATCATGAAAACCTAAGTAGGAACATGGTGGGTTAGATGCTGGTTAACAGAACAGCTAACTTGGACGTCCAGAGGGCAGACTGTTTAGGAGAAAATGTCCATTGAGAGGCATTCCTGAAGAGCAAAGGAGTCCAGAAAAGCTGGACATTCATCATGGAGGGAAACCTAAAGTCACAGGAGCATGTGGTCTCCATATGCTGAAAAACAAGCTGGCAGGGAAGAAGACCATCCTGGCTGCACAGAGACCTATGGTTGGAACTCAGCATCAAAAGAGAGTTTACAACCTTTGGAAGAAGGGGCAAACAAGGACTGCAAGGACAACAAGGACGCTATGAAAGGCTCCTTCTGACTTGCCTTGCATTGTTCACTTTAGGGAATTACTTGTGCCTTTTATTATTTTGCCTTCTGATTTCCACTAGCCACTTCTAAGATAGCAAGTCTAGGTAATCACTCATATAGTTCCTAATTTTTAATCTCTAAGAAAGATAATTTCATTCCTTCCATGAACTAAAACATAATAAAGAACATATAGGAAAGTATTAAGTTACAATATATTATATACGTTTAGCTGAAAATAATTTATTGAGAATTTGTCTTATCACTTACAAGCTGGCACCAGTATATACTACTACACACACACAGACAAAGTTTTCAGGGTATTATAAACACATAGATTGCAATACTAAGATTAACAGGGAACACAGAAAAGAAAAAACAAACCCCAGTTAGATGTTATTGAATATAAGCACTATAGATGAACTTTTTTAACATATGATTATTTCACTATTAAAATACATTTGAAACAGAACTTAAATTTTCACTCCCACATAATATGACTGAAATGTCCTACACAGAAATTGCATTACATCTGTTTTGCCTCATTTTGATTCAGACAAGAATGTAACATTTCCCCCCACCACCCATTGTAAGACATAGTGTCAGACTGCATGGAGAAGAGTAAAAAAGTGGAAGACTGATGGTTTGCTAAATTTATCCATATTTCACACTATCCTCCTGCATACTTCGTGCACAAGAATATGGTCATGGGCAACTCAGAATCTCCTTTTAAGCACTGAAATGCTACATTTTGTGAATAGTCTAAATACCTCAAAAAAGTCTAAGAAGACTTCCCTCTCTCAGGACTGAGGAACATGCCAAAGACGGTATCTGGAATAATTACTGTGAATAAAAAGAGGGCAAAGGTAAATTGACGAAAAGGTCTTCGGCTATATCAGAACATATCACTGGGAAAAAAGAAGATAGTCCTGGGAGCTGGACTGGACTGGCTGTACAAAGAACCTGGGTATTACGACATGCAGGAAGCAAAGGAAATATTTGATGAGACCAGAATAAGGAGGATAGAAACTATAGCAATGAAAAATTACATGAGAAATTTGAAGACAAGTTTGTATGGAATGGGGGAGAAGGGAAACGTCAAATATGCTCAAACTAGCCCATGTGAATAAAAAACAGACAAGAAGTTGGTGGAAGCAAAATGAGATATTCAAAGTCTGAAAATTACTGAGGCAAGGAGGATAGGCCTGCGATAAGAACTACAGATGGAAAGAGACCAGAAGGAAACCATTTGGAAAAAGAGCATATCAGGAATCTTACATTCATCAGCACACATTTTCTTTCTCATACTTGAAGTAAAAAAAACAAAACCAAATACTCAACAAAGTCTCTGTGACTTCACGAGCTCAAATGGCAGCAGTTTGCATAGATATTCGTCTGTTTCAGCAGTAGGGTTCCACGTCATGGAGTTTTCAGGTAAGATATAGGGAAGAACATTAGGAGGAAGAGAAACTGGAAACCAAATGCTTTTTAAAGACTTTATTATAAATGGCAAAATTAGGATTCTAGCCTTAGTTCATTACTTTTTAAATGGAATCTATATTTATAACCACAAACACAGACCCATGTGTTGTGATTCAAACCCAGCTAGCAATCAAGCACCACACAGCTGGTCACTCACTTCTTCTCCACTGGTTCAGTGAGGAGGGGAATTGGAGGAGAAAAGGTGGAAAAAACTCATGGATTGAGATAAAGGTAGTTTAATAGGGAAAACAAAAGCCATACACACCAGTAAAGTAAAGCAAGGGATTAATTCACTACTTCCCACTGGCAGGCGGGTATTCAGCCATCACCCAAAACCAGGACTCTGGCACGGGTAACAGTTACTTGAGAAGACAAATACCATCATACCAAATGATCCCCTCTTCCTCTTTCTTCCCTCAGGTTTATAAGCTGAGAATGATTCCATATGGTATGGAATATCCTTTTGATCCTTTGGAGCCAGCTGTCCCAGCTGTGTCCTCTCTTTCTGTGCACTCCCAGCCTCTACACTGGGACAGCAATACAAGAAACAGAAAAGGCTGTGGCTCTGTGTAAGCCCTGCTCAGCAGTAACAAAAACATGTCTACATTACAAATACTGTTCCCAGCACAAATCCAAAACATAGTCTAATATCAGCTTCCATGAAGAATATTAACTGTACCCCAAAACCATCATGTTCTGTCTTGATTTACTGTGAAAGACATACCAGAAAGTAAAATCATATACTTTGGCTGTCAGGTCCCTAGACTAACGCATTTAGTCTTTTCATTTTTGCTTCTGTTTCTAGGTAGATAGTTTAACCATTACTCAACTTTCTTTCTGATTTACTGTCACAGTTAGTTTGGAGGTAAGTGGATGAGTTCATCTGTGCCATTTTCCCCTTCCAACTGCTCCTGATGGCTCTCAATGCTCTAATTGAACTTGATGCTTAGTCAGCTGTTCTCTGTCTTCAGATGATACTTCTTTGCATTCATCCTCTTCACCCAGCAAGGTGGCAAAACATGGCACAAGTGCATCTGATGTACAAACTGCTGATAAATGTAGCTCCCTTCCTGAACATCCTAACTGTGACCATATGGTTTAACATTACTTGCTTGCTACCAAAGTGGCTGGAGATAAAAATGATTACAGCTTATTTAGCCTATATTTAAATTGTTGTACTGGAGAATAAACAGAAGCTACATCTCAATTTCTCTTAGTAACAATAACAACAGTTGCAGCTGCTTCTAATTTAACAGCCAAAGAAACTATAATGATAATTTAATAGGATATTCCACATAACAGGAAAAAAACGTTCAACTAGTAATACTTTTTGCAACTTCTAATTGAGTTAGAATATATTTTTTATAAGGAAACTAGTGACAGTTTAAAGAACATGTCAGCTTATAATGTCCTTTCAAGTTTTAATTAGCATCTATGGATGCATGCTCTGTGTGAACTAGAGCTTCGATCCATGGTGTAAAAAATAGTCTTCCTAACTGAGAAGTTGAATAGGACCATGCAGAGGCTATCTGTATTAAAAAGATCTTTACAACTGGAACAGTGGGGCTTCTTTGCCTTTTATCAATGTTTAATCTCAGAAATCTATTAGGGGGCTAGCTGGGTGAAATACAATGCTTGTGATACACTGTGAAAACAGGTTAATGATCTAGTGATTTTTCTCAGCTTTTAAATTTATTTCCTCAGACAATAACTGAATGTATCATGAAGAGCACTCTAGACTGTCCAGTTTGATTCTCACAGTCATTAGTGCGCTGTGGATTGAGGGGATGATTCAAAAAGAAGAATGCCTCAAACACTCACACACACCCACCTGGAGACAAACCTTCCCTGAAGGGAAAGGACGATTTTGCAAGTTTCTTTGGAGAGAGGATAGCATACTAGGCATGCAGGGTAGAGGTGGTGACTTCATACAGGCCTGGGCTGGTGGACTCAGCAAAGGCTAATGGCCTTGACAGGATGCAGATTTCTCAGATGTAAATGGAGTTTAATATTTCATTGGGACTACTCTTTTCAACAATACCTTCAGAAAGCTATTTTTTGCCATTCTAAGGTTAATTTATAATTACTCTTCAGTGCTCAAAAACGATATGCTTCTATAGCAAAAAAAGAAGAAACATTAGGACAATTTGTGACTTTGTGACTGTGTGACTGCAAGCTGCTGCCAAAAAACTAAAAAAAACCAAACCAACCAAACAAAAAAACCCTGCCACTGAAAATCTAAAGACCAAACCCATTTTTTTTTTTAGTGGCTAGTTCTAGATCTCAAACATTTGACACAATAGTATTAAAATAAAGGCATGTTTCTTAAATTATTTTTAGAAAGATAGAAAGAAAATCAGATTCTCATCCAAAATGGTCACATAAAATTAACTTTAAAACTACTGTATTTCTATGGTGGCTTGGGAAATAGAATGCTGGAAAATTTGAGAAGGATATCATCACTTGACATCAGTGGATCATATGAAACAAACACATCATAAAACAACGGAAGATCAAGCCATATATGGGAAATCTTTAGTCTTACCATTTAATGCAGTGTATAAAACCACTCAAAGATTATAGCAGTGAAAATGGGATAAGACTATGTCTGGAACAAAAGTTACAATTGAAAATATATACTCCTATCTTGTTTGCAAAATCATGTTTGAAAAGTGAGAGGAGCTACTTTGGCTTCACAGTAACTAATTTCAATAGACACATAGCTTTTTCTCCTGTGTAACTTTTTGGTTTATAGCCATGGAAAATAAAGAAGAGATTTAGCTATAAATAGTTTCAGTGACCAGTAAAAATGGATTCTTGTGCCGTTTTGTGAGGGCTTGAGTCATCATTTTTTATCTCCTGTGAGGATAGAAAAATTATATTCTGTATTTTCATAGCTGGTATATTGCTTTGCAGAACCATTTTTATTTCAACTGCTGTATATTTCTTTGAAAGGATTTTATTCTCAGAACTGACCATTATCTATTCAGTTTGGTTCTGAGGTCAATTGGTTTTCATTTGTAGCTACACTGGATTTTCCCCTGGATACCCTCTAGTACAAGCTCCCTCCAGTTCCAATCCATGAATGATTTTAATGTTGTATCCTAGGACAGGCTTTGCATTCAACTTTTTTAACAAGTCACATTAATGCAGAGAATGGTAGTAAGGTGAAAAGTAAATATTTATGACTGAAATTCTACAATTTTTTCTCCCCCAAAATTTTGAGAAAAGTACATAAAAGATAAAAGCAATACTTGTTTCCAGTCCTGTAGAAGAGAATAATAATGGAATGGAACGGAATGGAATGGAATGGAATGGAATGGAATGGAATGGAATGGAATAGACTAGACTAGACTAGACTAGACTAGACTAGACTAGAATAGAATAGAATAGAATAGAATGTTTCATTTGGAAGGGACCTAAAATAATCATTTAGTCCTATTACGTGACCATTTCAGGGCTGACCAAAAGCTAAAGCAAGTTCTAAAGGAGGTTATCCAACACTGTCAGGCTTGGGGCATTGACCACCTCTCCAAGGTCAATTACTGAGAGGTTTGACCACCCTCTTAGTAATAAATGCTTTCTAAGGTTCAGTCAAAACCTTGCCTGGTGCACCTTTGAACCATTTCCACACATGCTGTCAGCGGATATGAGGGAGAAGGGATCAGTACATCCATCTCTATGTCCCATTCTCAGTAAGATGTAGAGAGCAATGAGGTAACCCCTCAGCCCCGCTTTCTCCAAACTGAGTGAATCCGAAGTCCTCAGATGCTGCCCACAGGACATTCCTTCCAGCCCTTTCACCAGCTTTGTTGCCCTCTTCCAGACACAGCCAAAAACCTTTCCATCCACCTGAAACATTGGGGCCCAGAACGACATACAGTACTCTAGATGTCTCCTCCCATGTTTCCCTGCAACCCCAGCCTCCCCACCAGTGTGGCAGTATGGGAAAGGACAAAGGACTTGCTGTTGTGCAAGCACTGTCAAGCAGTACCTAAAACATCCCTGAATTATCAACACTGTTCCCAGCTCAAATCCAAAACATATCCCCATACCAGCCACTGAAGAAAAATAACTCTATCACAGACAAAACCAGCATACAACTTCATGAAATACATCTGTGTTTTGGCCTTGTCTGACATGTTTGCTAATAATTTACTTCCTTTCCTTCAGGGTTTAAGAAAAACAAAATCAGTGCAAGCAAAGATAGAACAAAACCAAAAAAAGCATGATGAATAGCATTTCCTTTTCCCCAGTTTTCACCATGGCATTTAAATGCCTCCCCAACCTGCATTTCTTTTCTCCTTTTGACCCCATCATAAAAATAAATAAAAAAATAATCAGAAAACACAAAACAAAGCAAAACTAAGGTAAAAAGATTCCATAAAGAATGGAATAATTTGTTACACATGCACAGTTCACTCTGGCCATTAGAACATGTCTTGCCTCCCAATACTTGAATGACCTGATCAAGCATTTACATCCTCCATGAAGCTATAAGAAAATAAGAATTCTGTGCCTCAGAAAGATCTTCTGAAAAGCACAATCACAGATTAAACAGGCAAACAAGGAAAAACTTATTTTCCCAATCTACTGCCCACTGGCAGTAAAAGAGATCTTGGTTTTGGTGTTGGTTTCTTTTTTTCCTTACCCCAACTCATATATAGGTATATAACTGACATATAGATAATACGTTCTGCTCCACTGAGTGATACCCATATGATACCCATATGAAAAGAGATATACAAGAAAATAAAATGATTCTACACATGGGGACAGACAGACTTCAAATGCATTACCAGCTTCAACAGAAGAAAGACATTCTGTTAAAAAAATTTGGAGGAATTTTTTTCTTTAAAGAACTATTACCTCTATTGTGACTACAATTCACTCTAAAATGCCTACAGCTACTGAGGAATATACTGTTACCAAAATGTTGTATTACAGTGAAGTTTCTTTCAAATTCTGATGCTCTTGGGTTTCACACTAGCCAGAAGGCAATTTCAGTGCAGAGCAGCAGATCACAAATGTGATTCTACTTCTAGATCTAATATCACCTGGAATAAAAGCCCACACCACACAGTTTCTCTCCAAGATTCTTAGCTGAAAGGTACCAAACCTTCTCATATGGCAAAATGATCCATGGAATGTCGTTTGTATGCCTGTATTTGTGCACTGTCAAGCTAGTAACATTGATAAAATTCTCTGTTATTTCCAAAGACCAGTCTATTTCTTGGAAAAAGTCTAGGTTTCCCTAATGGAAGCTTTTACGTGAATATGAACATTTTTAATGCCACCCCTAAATCCTAATTATGAGTACCAGCTCTCACAAAAACACCTCTCTGTGGCCTCAGCAGGCAATTATTACCACGTCTAACTTTAAAGTCCTTCTGAGGTTTAGTATCAGTGTCAAAAGTGGCAGTGTTAACCAAGAAACTTATAACTAGACCACGTTGCTAAAATATAAGGAAGTCTGGGAACAGTAAAATGATTACAGCTTGCTCTATAAGGGAATGTGATAATTTTCATGCATCTGTTATTTCTCAAAGTGATCATGTGGAATAGGACCTTGTTATATATGTTCTTTCTTCCATGCCTCTCCTTATTTTGCTCTCTGTGCACTGGCAAAGCAGGTGATGAACTTGCTTTGTATACTGGAATACAGAACCTCTGCCCCCTACCCTTTGCTCATGCCTACCTTCATTCTTCAGCTATTACATGGGTATTATTTTTTCATGTCTACTGTTACTTTCTGACAGACTAAAAGATACTTCTTTTAGTACAACCAGGGCAGTTGCTTTGTTAGGAAGTGGTAATAACCTTTAAAACAGTAAAATGATGGTAGTGTATTATCCAGGAGAAGCAATGCAGGCAGAGTGATTGGCCAAAACTAAAGATGTATGTCTTACAGCAATTATTAATAAGTAGTAAAATGAGGATCCTGTTAGAATATATGGTGTCTTCATGGATTATTCCAGGAAAAAACCCTAATGTTGTATGTACAAGAGCATACTAAAGCTAGAGGGAAGTCATTAAAAAACACCTAGTTACTTTAATTTTGAGCTTTGTACTCAGAACTGATATGGTTTTCTTAATACACAACATATTTAAAGCTTTTATTATTTATTCATGCTGTAGGATTATCCTTCAGAGTCTTCTTAGGATTCACAAAAGACTGATTGTTAAACAAGAAGCAATAACCTACTGATCTCTAAAGAGGGAGAGGATACACAGACTGTCACTAAAAGCATCAAAAGGAAGCTAAATCCACAAGCTAATTAAATGAGTCTCTACAGATAAACAGAGGCAGACTAAAATATGTTTCAGAAGGATCTCTCTATGTAGTGCATTCATTATTTCAACGTATTTGTTACCTGAATAAATATAACATTCTTCAGACTCCATTCATCTTCTGCCTGAGTAATGAAAGTGCATCCAACAAACTGAGTTAATTATCCTTGCTCCATACTAACCCTGCAAATATCCCCAGGGAAGTATCTGAGGTTTTCATTCAGTGCCAGAGTACCACAAAAACAGGGTTGTTAGAATAGCTGGATTTGGATTGCTGTCAGAAATACTTTGACGAATTGAAGTATTAATCCTGCTTATTGCTTTTTACTATCAGGCACCACATTTCACCCCTGGATGAAGATTTGATCCATAGTTTTTAAAAAATCCATTAATTCAAATTTACTTAATGTGCAGTCATAGAGGTTTTGTGTCTGACCATTTGTTCTTTTAGTATAAACTTTCTCTATTAGAGAAACTCTGGAACACAAGGTTGCCATTGCATCAAAGGCTTTGGGTCTTGCTTCTGTCTCCTAGCAAAAAGATTTTTTAAAATGTATTTTTCTTCAGAAAAGCTAATACTTACATGTACTTAAGGGAGTCCAAAAGCTAGACCTTCAAAGAAAATATAGTTCATCTTTAGAGTGGTGGTAATGTTACAAAAATCTTCAGATTTGATATTACAATACTTCAAGAAGAGTTACTGTGATTGACTTTCATCACAGTTCCTATATTTTTTTCAGAGAAATGGGCACTTTCAAAGAGAAGGAAAAATCCTATACATGCAGGTAGCTCTTTTTTGTTGGTGGTGGTGTTTTCTCTTTGTCTGTTTGTTTGTTTTCCTTTTTCATCACCCATTGACCGTTTCCTTAAGACCACTTATTCCCATCTCTGAAAACTCCAAAACAGCATCTTGGCCATTCAGAGGAAAATTCCAACCCACAGTATAAACTCATAAACCTGATGTTTACTAGGAATTCAAGCATATTCAGATATACTGAGTACAGCTTCAGTACATGGTATTGAATGTAAACAGAAGACATGTAATGACTACAAATGTACCATATATTCAGTGAAGAACTGTGGAGGCCAGTAGGCCTGTTGACCAAGAGACCATAAGGGTCCCCTGGAGGGAAGAGCCCTGCGTGGCACTCCTAGGTTATGGTGACAGAAAAGTCCTCTCCCAGGCTGCTTTGTTTCATCATGTTAATATAACCCAGTTCTGCTTCCCTGGTTGACCTGTTGGCCTCCCCGTCCCTTTCTACCTTATTTAGCAGGTTCTCCTATTTCCCTGTTCCCCCAGTTGGCCCTTGCTCCCTTGCCACTCCCTCAGAGTTTCCCCATTGGCTCCCATACCCTAGTCCTCCGTGTGTACCGACTCCATATATAAATCTGGACCCTTCCACTTTCACTGTCTCTTTGTCCTCTCCTCGTCTCCGTCCCTGGATCTACTTCACACGCGCGGCTGGAATAAACTTCTCCTGTGGACTCTACATGAGGGCCCTTTCTGACTCTTTGCCATCAACCTACTGAAGAAGCTATCCGGTGATCCGGAGTGTGTGTGTGTGTGTGTGTGTGCGCGCATGTAGTGGCCTGCTGAGTGTCTCCCAGCTAGAGATGCTTTCGGAAGGTTACGGCTTACCACCACCAGACCACACCATTAACGATGAACAAGAGTAAAAAATGTCTATAGATTCCAAGAAGCTTCAGGAAAAAAGCTTTGAAATAAAAAGTATAGAAGCATTCTTAAGCTTCTATATAAATTATGCTGTATTTGACAGAAATTGATCTTTAAATCTGAGAACAGTAGAATAGCAGAGTAACCCAGTAGCAAACTGGGCATGAAAGCTAAAGCAGTGTTGCCAGGTCTGGAAATTACTTCAATTTAATGACATTCCAGCAGAACCTCAATAGATCTAGGGAACCCTGTTCTGGTGAGGAGTACCAGCAGAAGAAACAGAAACTGTACTCATGGTATGCAGCAGTTAGGCAGCACTTTCATTCCCAAGAAGGTGCTCTGAACATTATTCTGACTGAAATGACAGAGCATTTCTGACTGAAATGCTCAGAACATTATCCTGACCCACCTATACTGTGGGTTTCATCCAGCTCCTTCTTTACTATTGGTACGTTGTTGGCTCCTTAGTGGCATTTTGGAAGATTTATCACTGATTCCTTTGTACATATTACAGCAGAAGATGAAGGCTGGGTAGGACATATTTTTTATTTCAACCCTCTGCCTGCAGTTTTGTCCCTAGTTCTGTTAATATACTGGTGTGTATTTTGGTGAATAAATTTTATCAAGTACCAATACAGCTTTTCCTAGGTCACATATCCTACTGCTCTTCACTTACACTAATAGTGCTATCCAAATTTACTCCAGCTTGCTGTTTTACAGTAAGTACTGTACTATTTTCCCATTTTCCTCTACTTTATTGTGTTGAAATGTCTCTATTGTCTTTCCAGGCTGACAGTCATTCATGCAGTTGTATTGAGAAAACAAAAGAGGCAACAGACATCCACAGATCTATAACCATGACGTGCTGATGACATGGAGAAAGCCATGCAATGAGAGTGACTCAGTTAGTTCAGCAAACTACAGACTTGAGTTAAAAAGCAGATAGTAACAGATTGTAGTCAAGTAAAATAGGAAAGTACTCATAAATGAAAATATATGATATTAGAATGAAATTATGGTTATTTTGTCACCGGAAGAGCATGAAAAGTATCATAATTTGCACAGGAACATTTTTCAGTGAATGGTACAATTACCTAATTAACACAGAGGAAAGAAAAT
Source organism: Machaerirhynchus nigripectus (assembly GCA_013397975.1). Classification (NCBI taxonomy): domain Eukaryota; kingdom Metazoa; phylum Chordata; class Aves; order Passeriformes; family Dicruridae; genus Machaerirhynchus; species Machaerirhynchus nigripectus. The sequence goes on along the minus strand of VZRQ01008689.1, from coordinate 349,853 downwards.
AAAAGCTAGAATGTTTAACATGTCATATCAAAGCCAGGAAAAATAAATTCTTATCCCTCTTCCCTGATAGTTAAAACAAATTGCATTAAATAAAATTCATTTGTATTGAAAAAATATTCTAAAGCAGTGTCAAAATGTGATATCATAAATTATATTGACTGTAAACTTCACACTTTCAGCCTATCAAGACAGCTAAAAAATTCTCACTGTTGATACAGCTGGGATAAAATCTCTCCTACATACAGCAGCACAGGAAGGACAGAAAAAGTGTCCAAATACAATTTTGTTGAAATATACGAGAAATCCTTCCTTATTCACTTTGATAAGGCTGTGATTAAGAACAACATTCTGTCAGACCCAAAGGGGAAAAAATATCTGCAATACTGCTGTGATAAAGTATACTGCCACTGTTTCCCCATTAAATATGTTGCAAACATAACTCTTGCTCTGTGATATGAAGTTGAAAATTAGCTTTCGTGTCAGTGCTACTAAATCAGAGCAGATTTGTAGGAAGCATAGAATGTCCAAAAACTTAATTAGTTCACTCACTATTAATTGAAAATACCATAGGAAATGGCTTTCCAGTGACAGAACTCTAAATTTCCAAAGTCTTGAAATAACATCTGCACTTCTACTGTATTGACAAGTTCTGCAAGTTCTGCAGTGCTCTCCGGTCAAAAAAGTTTCAGATAGAGAGTTAGTTAATGGGCATTTTGGAAGGTTTGCCACTGCTTTGTACATATTACAGGAGAAAATGAAGGCACATGGAAAATGAGGAAGTGACTGGGGACAGTCAGCATGGCTTCACCAAGGAAAAATCATGCCTGACAGATATGATAACTTCCTACGATGGAGTTAGAGCACTGGTGGATAAGAAAAGAGAAATTAACTTCATTTATCTGGTCTCGTGCAAAACATTTGATGCTGTCCTGCTTGACATTCTTGTCCCTGAGAAGAGACATGGATTGACAGATGGAACACATGGCAGATAAGGATTTGGCTGGATGGTCACCCTCAAAGATTTGCAGTCAGTGGCTTGATATCCAAGTAGAGACCAATAATGAGTGGCGTTCCTTGGGCATTGATATTGGGATCAGCACCATTTAACATCTTTGTCAGTGACATGGGCAGAGGGATTGAGTGTAATCCCAGTAAATTTGTTGATGACACCAAGCTGTGAAGTGCAGTCGACATGGTGGAAGGAAGGGATGCAAAATCCAGAGTAACCTTGGCAGGCTTGAGAGGTGGGCCTGTGAAAACCTCACAAGTTCAACAAGGCCAAGTGTAAGGACATGGGTCAGGACAATCCCAAGTACAAAAAAAGGCTGGGCAGAAAGTGGATGGAGAAGGAGCCCTGTGGAGAAGGACTCTGGGATGTTCATGGATGAGAAGCTCAATATGACCCAGCCATGTGCACTTCCAGCCCAGAGAGCCAACTGCATCCTGGGCTGCATCCAAAGCAGTGTGGCCAGCAGGGAGGGGATTGTGCCCCTCTACTCTGTACCTGTGAGACCCCACCTGGAGTGCTGCATCAAGCCCTGGGGTCCCCAACATAGGAGGTATGTGGACCTGTTGCGAGCCCTGGGGTCCCCAACATAGGAGGCACGTGGACCTGTTTGAGGGTGATAAAGATGATCATCAGGCTGGACCACCTCTCCTTTGAAGCCACACTGAGAGAGTTGGGGTTACTCAACCTGAAGAAGAGAAGGTTCTGGGGAGACCTTATAGTACCTTCCAGTAACTGAAGAGAGACAACAAGAAAGCTGGAGAGAAACTTTGTAAAAAGGCATATAGTGATAGTACAAAGGGGAATGGCTTCAAACTGAAAAAGGGTAGATTTACATTCAATAACAGGAAGAAATACTTCACTGTGAGGATGGCGAAGCACTGGAACAAGTAGCCCAGAGAAGCTGTGGATGCCCCATCCATGGAAGTGTTCAAGGACAGATTAGATGGAGCTTTGAGCAACTAGGTCTAGTGGAAGGAGTCCCTGCCCATAGCTGGAGTGTTGAAACTAGGCAATCTTCAGAGTCACTTTCAACCCAAACCATTTAATGATTCTATGATAGAGGACCTTCTTCAAGAGGAAACATAAAAATATGACAAACATCTGCTGTTTAAGCATAGGAACATCACTGACAATTATGTGAGGTCCTTTGCAAAAATGAATGACCTATAGAGAAAATGAGAAAGATTTAGAGAAAGTTGAAAATATGCAAAAAAAAGGCAAGTTGGGAAATTTCTTCACTTGTTTACAAGCACAATAATTCGTTAGGAGAGTGCTTATTCTTCTGAAGCAGCTACCATTTTGCTGGTAATGATTCCCAGGTGAGTAGAAAGCAGACTGATTTCTACATTAAGAGAAAGCAGTTAAAAGTGATGTGATGGCAAAATGGTTTCTACAAAAGAACAATATTCACATGAGATAATAAAGCACTGTGTGATCAAAATAGAGTTGAATGCGTTTAAACCTGTTTAAACCGTAATTAGCCTGTATTAAGACATCTTGTATTCTTTTTGAATGTCAGTCTTCCTGTATTATAAATTCAAACTGATGAAACCAAGTTTTTTCAGATGATAGATATTAAAACATAATTTAAAATTAAACAAGAAGTTTTAATAGTGTTCCAGAAATATGTCCCTTCCCCATATCCAACCCTCCTCAGCATGCTGTAAATTTTAAGTTTCTTTTTTAAGTCTTTTAGTTCTTACACAAAAATCTGGAAAGGCCTTTAATATTTTTCTATCTTCTAACAGGCTAAATGTGAACCTTAATTATATATCATAGAATCATAGAAGCATAGAATGGCCTGCATTGGAAGAGACCTTAAAAATCATCTAGTTCTGAACCCCCTGCCATAGACAGAGAGCCTTCCACTAGACCACGTTATTCAGAGCTCCATCCAGCCTGGTCTTGAATGCCTTCAGGTATGAGGAGTCCACAACCTCTCTGGGCAATCTGTTTCAGTGCATCACCACCCTTACAGTAAAAAATGAATTTGTAATACCTAATCTCAACCTATCCCCTTTCATCTTAAAGTCATTACTCCCTGTTCTATGACTACATGCCCTTGCAAAACATTCCTTCTCCACGTTTCTTGTAGGCCAACTTCAGGTACAGGAAGGCTGCTATAAAGTCACTTTAAAGCCTTCTGTTTTCCTGAACAACCCAATGCTTTCAGCCTGTTTTTATAGGAGAGGTGCTGCAGCCGTAGGATCAACTTAGTGGTCCTCCTCTGGACAGGTCCAAGTCTTTCTTGTGTTGATCCTACTTGATAATTTCATGTAAGCTCATACTTGTTATTAATCTTCTAGTATCTGCTTAAATCACTCTGAAGATCAAGGAGATGCAACAAGTGCCTTTAGATAAACATAACTTTAACAATACAGATGTAGCTGGGATACCAGACATCTGAATTAGGTTCTGAGACAGGAAGCAAAGATTTCATGTGATGTTCAAAAATAATTAAGGCAGTTAAAAGGCCAAATTGCAAATATAAGCATGAGAGTTATTTTCAGTTCTCAATTCTTTATAGGGTGTTTGTTTATATTTGCTCAAGAATTATACAATATATGGACCCAGAAAAAAGTATTATAATTCATTCACAGGGAGCTTATAAAAAGGCATTCATCTCAGCATATTCACTGACTAGTAGTTGAGCACCATTTTGCAGGTGCACTGTTCAAGTGCACTATTATGTATTTGGGAGAATTTTCAGCGCATTTTTGCATTACTTTCAAGAGAAAACTGTTTTACAATTCTAACTATGTAGCACTAACATGTATTTAGCTTATTTTGAAACAGCATGACCTCTAAAGAATGCAGTTATTCATCCTTATTATTACAATCTATTATGTTCCATCAGGTCATCACATGGGTATTTCATTTTGATACCATGACTATGAACCAGGATTCATATTACTCTGAAATGTTTCCAGCACCATATATTCTATTTTATCAATTTAGCAATTACTAGACTTCTGGAAAAAAAAAGTGTATTGTTTGTTTCACATAAACATTAAGGTCTCAAGTCAGCGATGCTCTAAGAGCTATGTAGAGCTATGTCACCAATTCAATGGCAAAAAATGAGAAACTCTCATTTGGGAATATGTAGGGATAAGCAAAGTTCAATTAAACTATAAAAGGGGAGTAATTATCTTTAAAATGAAAGTTTGAAACAGAAAAAATCTTTAATAACAACATTAGATTGTTATTTACATTTTTTAGGCAAATATACATTTTGAGTTCCAAAAGTTTTTAATACAACAGAGCAAAAAAAAGTCATTATTTTTATGACTGTTTATTTCACAGAGCTGAACTGTAGCTCTAAGGAATGCTTAGCACTTGGCTGTTATGTCTGAAGGGCAGTTTGGGCCGCCTTGGATTATAATATTATTCTGAACCTCTTACTTTGGTTCGCAATTTTTTCCCTTGCTGCAAGGCTGGGAAAGTACAGCTTTTTTCTTTTAAGTACATACTGTACTTAAAAGATCTTTAGCTTGGTAGAAATTATGGAAGTCCTTTTGCGAATGTCTTGAACATAATACACACAAGCAATTTACTTCTGCTATTTTCAGTGCCTTCTTGAGCTGAAGAATCTCCTAGAAATTTAAAATTCTACCAGCCATGGTATATATGGTAAAAGCAGTTTGCCTTCTTCCACTAATTCTACATGTCAATCTAATTTTCAGTAGTATCGCTCTATTTACTGGCAGTGTAAGGCTTACTGCTTTGTAAGTTGGGGTTTCTCATCTGGTTCATATTTAACATGGAAGCACACAGGTGTTTAGCTTCTACTTCAGGTATTATACAACTTGAATGCAAAGAGGAAAAAGAGGAGTTGGAGCCAGGAAGAACAGCCAAGTAGTTCCAATTCAGGCAAATTACTCAAGATCAAACAGCCCTGAGGTGACGTTGCTTTGAATTAACTCTAATTAAATTTTTCTTTTCTTGATTTAAGTATTTCCAATCTATCTTTCCAGTCTTTCTTCCAAATGGTGGAAAATATCTAGTTTGTTTTCTCTTAGTGTTTCAAAACACTTTAGTGAGACTTTTCCATTCTGACCATATGGCATAAGCATGAACATTTCCAAATTCTTTTTACAACTGAATTTGCAATAAGCTAAATAGTTGGGTACAAAATTAGTTATCACTTTTTTTCAAACTAAGGGCAATACTAGACTTTAATTTGTCTTTCATTCATTTTACATCTGTAAAATAGCTGTAGTTTCTCAGAAAACACGGGTATTTGAGGAAGCATTTTATGGCTTGACTTAATTAGGAAGCTGCTGCAACCACAAAAAACAGTTACAAAGCTGCCAAACACAAAAGACAGCATGTGGTGAAGACTGTGGTGAGGTAGGCTGTCCCCTGCAGCCCATGGAGGCTAATGGTGGAGCAGATATCCAACTACAGCCCCTGGAGGACCCCATGTTGGAGCAGGTGGATGAATGAAGGAGGCCATGGGAAGTCCACGATGAAGTGGATTCCTGACAGGACCTGTGGCCTGGTGGAGGGAGAGGATCTCACACTGCAGCAAGTCTGCTGTCAGGACTTGCGACCCTGTGAGGGACCCACACTGGATCAGCTTGTGAAGAACTGCAACCAGTGGGAAGGACCTCCATTAGAAAAGGTCAGGTAGAAATTTCTCCCACAAGAGGGACCTCATGCTAGAGCACGGGAAGAGCATGAGGGAGAAGGAATGGATGAGACAGCATATAATGAACTGACCACAACCTCCATTTCCCATACCCATGTGCCACCTGGGGGTAAGGGCTCTACCCTTATCAGGAGTGAAGGAGTCAGGAGTGAAGTTGAGCCCAGGAAGAAGGGAAAGATGGGAGGAAAGTATTTTAAGATTTGATTTTAACTCCTTATTTCTCTTTTTGATTTGCTTGACAATAAACTAAATTCATTTCCTTGAGTTTGTTTTGCCCATGACAGTAACTGCTGAGTGATCTGTCCTTGTCCTTATCTCAACCACTGAGCTTTCCCTTATATTTTCTCTCCCCTGTGGAATTTAGAAGGGCAGTGATAGAGTGGCTTTGGTGGGCACATGACGTCCAACCAGGGTCAAACCATGTCACTCCTTAGAAGACTTCTGTTGGGTAATGATAGCTTAATTAGATCCCATAACAATTTGTCGTATTGAGAGATCTCAATTATTACCTTAGGTTGGTGAACAATTAATCTTGTTTCTCCAACTGAAATGGCTTTTAAAATAAATAAAGGAATTTACCTCCAGAGGATTACATGTAATCATTCAAGATGTTCCTTAAAGAGTGTATGTAAATTATTGATAAATATTTGTGTAACAGCCTGTTTCTGTCCATTCTCCAGTTTACGGATGGAGAATATAGCAATGTATTGATAAATAAGCAATATGCAGTCCCTTGCAGTTTTTTTCAGGGAGCAGTGCAAAGAGGTGACAGTAAGCAGGGAAAAAGGACAAATTTTTGTAGAAGCTGAGAACAAACCTTAATTTCTTGTCAGATATATTTATCTTGTCAGATTTATTTCTCTTATCTTTATGGTTTTGGTGGTTTTTTTTTGTTTGTTTGGTTTTTTGGTTTTTTGGGTTTTTTTAAGAATGTAGAGACAGCTTATCTGGTATTTTTTGTCACTGCTATTTGGCTGTAGGCTTCAATTTAACGCTGCACCACTACTTCATAGTAGCCCTCCAGCAGACACAGCTGACCACAGATACCAATCTCAACAAACCTAGCTGAAACAGTAGAGAAAAAGAGTAACTTCCAGACAAAGTGATCCCTGTCTCAAAGACTATAATTAACAAGCTAGCCTCAAGAGCCAAAGAAGAGTAACAAGAAGAAAATCGAAGCCAAACAAGAAGAAAATCAAATGAGCACCAAAATACTCTATTGCAACCAGTATGGTACCTTTCCAAAATTTTTGCCCATGGACTCTGGCAGATTAGGAAATACTGCTTATTCTACTGTGAGAAGTAGGGGACATAAAACTTGTACAATATCTTATAATTTCCCAGGTGCTATGATAGCTCACTGGAATCACAGGAAACCTGACAGTTGTCATAATTTACATTTAAGGGATCAGCCTAGAGTCTATTCAGCTTTTTCATTCAGGTCCTCCCTAATACCCTTATCATACATATTACCTGATACTCCTCTGTAGCAAAGGTGATAGCTTGTCTGTTACATCCTTCTTGATGCTGAAACTGAAATATATGGGCAACAAGATGCCCAGTATTTTAGCAGTGACATGCCTTGCTACCTTACATTCAAAATGCAGACTTTGTCTAAAAATATTTTACTTTTGAAACAATTATTTTTTCCATATGCATATCATATCAGGCAGTCAGCAAAAGCCATGGTATTGCTACATTCAAACATATCCTCATGTTAAAGGTTTCAATTCATCTGAAGAAGTAGGCATCTGATTTTAATATTCCACAACACAAAAGATTTTAAAAAATCTATGCATCAGTGATGTGACTAAAAGTCAAACAAAGTTTTTTCCCCATAATTCTTTCCCCAGTACATTATAAATAATTTCTTAATTCAAAGCACAAAAATAGAAAGAAGGAAGAATAATCCTGCAATTACAAGAAAATTACTGGCTTAACCTAGCAGGTTTGTTTAAACTTTATTGTATTCCATTCTCACCCTCCCACATTTCGTCTCAGAAAGGACAGAGACCTTGTTCAAGCCTCAGAAACACAGATATGAATAGTAATAATCCTTTGTATATTGATGATGCACAGCTTTGTATTCCTTTTGGGTAAGCTGGTCTGTCACTTTTTTCCTGATACTAATATCCTGTTAGCATTTCTTCTTGTATACTGAGACCATAAACTTTATGACAGAAGGAAATAGATGTAGTGGTATTTTGGGGGGAAAAAAAAGAGAGAGAGAAAAAGTAAAAAATAAACTCAGCTGAACTTGAGAAAACCTCCGTATATTGGCCCAGTTTTAATCACAACAGATGACCTCTGGAAGCATTTTTCAATCCCTTTAATTCTATGAGCTATGATTTCATAAGTCTGTTTTAGAATATTTAAAAAGTGACTCACATTCTTTCAAAGAGTTAAGAACAATGCTGGAAAAGGAAGCAAAATGGAAAAGGTAAAGATAATATTCAGGTTTGGTTATGGGTAAAAGATATGAATTAGTCACAAATGCATATTTTAATCCTTAGCATTAAATGTGTCTCAATTCATTTCACTGGAGTTCATCAGATCTCACAGTGAGTGCACCACAGAAATATCAAACACCCAGGAATAAAGGCAAAGATATTTCTGTTTCTTTCCTCTACCTTATCGCTGAATGTGTACTTGATGAGATGGAGACAAAAGGGCAATATATAAATCTGTGATGATGGGAAGGATAACAAAGTTCATTATGGACATAATGCCCTGAAATAATGTTCCAAATAATAATTCTTCAGCAAGCGATATGCCTTACACACATATGATAAAAGAAAATATTTTGTCGTTAGTACTCTTTCAATTCACTTTCTCCTTTGCCAGTAAGCTCTTGCTTTTTGTCTGTTTGCCGCTGGGTTTTGACAGTGAATTAATCACCAGCTGTGACGCAGTCATCTGCAGTCTGTGGTGCAGACTCAGATGGCCTAATTTCTACCTGGGGATTTTTCCAGCAGTCTTCTACTGGTTTAGTGCTTCTAAAAGTCTGGAGCAAGTCAATAGAAGGGCACTGCAGCTGGAGTGGAATCTGGACCTCAGTGCACTTCTGCTTAGAGATTTGATTTCTATTTGATTTCATTCAGAGCTGTGTTAACATCATTGCACCCACAGTTCCTATTAAGCAATTTCAAGAAAGCTTAGCCCACCAGAAGCAGAGCTTCTACTCTAAAGTATGATTTCAGAAGATGATTTTTCCAAGGCCACAGTCCCTATTAAGCAATTTCAAGAAAGCTGAGCCCACTAGAAGCACAGCTCCTACTCTAAAGTATGATTTCAGAGGAGGATTTTTCCAAGGCCAAACTCCCCCCAGTATGCAGCACAATATTTCTTCTACTTTTACTAGAGACAATTAAAACAGACATAAAGATTACTTTTTTTTTCTATTTCCTGCTATTCCCCCTTGTCTGTGGTAGGATGGAAAGTGTATTTAATTGTATCTAAGAAGAAAGTTTGTCTTAGGTAAAAATTCCATTATTTTCCAAAGCTTTCAGCATTTGATTACCACTGGCTGAATCGGAACCCTCACATTCCTCTCAGCTCCAGAGTTTATTATTAAGTTGGTACTTCTTTTTGTGCAACACTTGTAAAGATTAAAAATAAAAACAAAACAAAACAACACCAAAAACCAAGAAAACCAAAATGCCCAAACCCCACCAAACCAAACCCAAAAAATTGCAAAAAAGATTTATTGTACTGTGTATATTTTACTGTCTGTAGGATTCCACAATTAAATCCAGCTTCTGAATTTTCAGGGTCTAAATACCAGAATACAAAATACAGAGAGGTATTTGGGTGAGGCTGTGACTCCTTTTCTTAGCTACCAGAGGATATCCAGGAGTTTTCTGAGAGCCCTGCAATACAGTTGTTTGGTTCCCTCTCTGTAACAGACACAACAGACCTATTTTTTTTGCTTCAGGCTTAAAAAGGAAACCTGAATACACAAAACAGATGCAGGCTGCTACATGCACTAATTTTATTTGGCTTCCAGGTATGATTTCCAAGAATTAACTGGAAATATGATTACAGCCAAACCATAACCTAATGCCTTGAGTGGTTTCTCAGCTGCTTCTTTACATAAGGAAGAAAATACCTTTTTCCCCTTGCTCTATATCTGTCTTGTTTACGTGGACCCATATCTTGGAAGTGTAAATATATCTGATTACAATGACACCAAGTGCAAAATCAGAAGAGCAATGGGACGACACAGACACACGCAGGTAATCTCCTGCATAAGTGTTTCCGGGACGTAGGTCTTAGACTGTAAACAGTTCAGGGCAGGAATGCTCTCTTGGTAAGGCGCATATTTGCCTAAGGTAGAGGAATTGATTTAGACTAAACATTACTACTACTAGTCACTACTAACAATGAGTTTTTTATTCATAATTACATGGAACTCAAAACCATGCAACTGTGTTTGGACAAATCTAATTTATTTGATAATCATCTCTGTTGGTATTATTAAGCAAGAGTTTTTTGCAAAGGTCAGGCAGGACATAAACTCATTTAAAACCCCTATTTACACTCGTTTCTTTTATTTCCCCAAAGGCATGAATGAATTGCTTACAATTTTTAGCTTTTCATTTTGCCTGAATAATATAGAAAGAACTCATGACAGAATGTTTTATTACTTTTAGAAGTGAACATGAGTCTGAAATTCTTGCTATTTTTTCTTAAACATATAAAGCTCTATTAAAGTGAAATACATGTTTTCGTTCTTTGATGTATGGACTGCATCAGCTAATTAATCCTATCTAGTCAAAGTACATTTTTAAGCATGACACAGGTTGTATTTCATTCATTTGGAAACTTGCAGCTTGTTTTCTACCGAAACAGAGAATATGTGAGGCCTTTTCTCCTTCACAGTCATTGTTCTGATGTTTTATTTGTGTGCATGCAGGAAAGTTATGCTCCTTGTTTCAAGTTTGTTGATCAAACCTGGATATTTCAGATTCCTAGTATGTGTTCTACGTACTACATTGTTCCACATTTTAAGTTCTTTGTCTTTCTTTCTATACAGAAGAGGGTTATTTCACTTTTTGTCAAATCACATATTTTGGAAATATTTTTAATTAATTTTCACTTTTCTCTTTGACTAAATTTTAATGATGTAATTATTTTTCATATACCTATAATTTTATCTGTTAAAACTAAAGAAAACTTCCTTAAAAATTATGAAAACTAGCAGCTTTAAAGTGATTGTAAAGTGGTTGAATTTATGAGTTTGATCAGTATTTTAAAGACAGGAATATATCTTCTCTCTCAGGCTACATCAACTCCATACCCTTTGTGCTTAATTTTTTTTACATAATATTATCAAAATAAAGTAGTGTTACCAGTGGTCAGAGAAATTACTCCTATTGTTTTCTTACAGTGTTCTGATTTCACGTTTTAATCATTAATTGGTATCCACTTTCTTTTTTTACCTTCCAGCAGTCTTAGTAACTAGGCCTTTTTTTCTATTCTCTGAGTCATTTTAATGCTTCTTTTCTGAGTCTTTATTTTTCACACCTCTTCTGCCATTACCTTTTGTGTTTGCTTTTGTTCTCGCCCTGAGTTTTAACAGTTTGAGAGACACTTTATCATTTTTGCCCCATCTGCGATGAATGGAGTCCCTGATAAACATATCAATTTATTGATATAGAACAATATAGGCTTTCATTTTAAACCAGTGGTGCGCTTTATAGTTGACATGTACTCTCTGTGGAAACACTACCCCTGACAGTTGTCTTCAGTTTCCTTTTCTACTGCAGATAAAACAGTTTTCAGTGTAAAGTGCTTTGAAAAACAGTGGACTGATGCTTTGACCTATGGATGCCCTGCAGTCCCTCGACATAGAAGACACAAACACCTACAAAGGATTTGTTTCAGTTTATAATGGTATCAGGGAGTACTCACTTCATTCAGGTTTCATATTCCATCATCCCTGCTCATTTTTTGTCATTGTTGTCAGTTTAGGTCTCCAACTTCACGGACAACAGAACTTAAGTAAAGCTCAAGATTTAGAAGGCTGTATTCTATTAGGAAGCTTTTTCCCTGGGTAGGTTAATGTGCCCTTAACCCCTTCCATGAAGAGCTCTGATTTGTACTTCTGCAGGAAAAGGCAAGGCAGAAAAACATAGGTGCAGCTTTCCTTTTGGGTTTCAGCTATCTCCTCTTATTCAAAAATCAAAGCTTGCATCTACAGACTCTCACCCAGTTACAAGGGATGGTTCTTACTTTCTAGGTCAAAAAGCATTCTTCATTACATCTGTCCCTCTATGATGGCTCCACAGTTCAGCACCGCTTTCCAAGGTAACCTACAGTTTTCTCTACTTCTCTACTGTTGTGAGGAAAGGGTTAAAACCAGATTTGGTGAGGAGGAGGGAATAGATCTACTCATAGTGACCTTGCAGTTGGGAATGCTAAAATTATTGGTGTGGGAAAATTCTGTTTATTATGCCCAATATTGTTCATCCTCTACCTATTTTGAGAGGTAGAACACCTGTGTAGAAATATCACACTCTCGCAGACATGCTTGAGCCTTCTGCTGGGAGAGAGATCACAAAAGCACAGCCTTGTGCTAAACTGTGCATGCCTTTTGTTATATTCGAGCAGGCAGTGGACTTCCCTGCCCCAGCCTCTAGGATTTACTAACCCTAATGGAGCCTGTGACCCCATATGTCTCTGATGCCCAGTGCTGTTAGCAAGGTAATGAAATAAATCTGCTCTTTGCATTTCAGCTGTGGCTTGGTGGTTGTCCTGGCTACCTGAACGTGTCAATTCACACACCTACTCATTATATCTAGGCTGCAGATGTTTCACAACAGATGTTTCTAGCTGTCTCTTTGGTTACATAACGGGAAATACTCAGCTCCTTCATTGATATAATTGAAATCAAGTTTTGACCTGGTCAGTCATTTTGTTTGGGTAACATTTATTTCCCCTGTACGTGTCCATCATACCTGCTTTTTTTTTTTTTTGTTCCAAATAGAAAAAAAATGTTCCCAAAATACTGTTTGAAAAACTTCAGGAAATCACACATATATTCCCTAAATATTCAGGTATTTCAACATCTGTTTTGACCATTATTCAGGATTGAAAGACAAATATTGTCATTTTTATATGGGGGGGGGGTGTGAAAATGAGTTTATACATTTTTAAAAAAATTATGATATTAGCTACGTCAACAACTTGAAATTGGTATGTCCACTTTAAATTAGCATGCTGCTTTCGAGTTATATTTAAAGTTGTAAATTTGAAATCAAATATCTAGTTCAAACTAGAAACTTTTAGAACAGAAGACTTGAGGTCAACAGAAGCATAATTTCAAAATATCCCACAGAAAAGTGTAGTGTTTTAGTACAGAGGATGAAAACAACTGGAGCATAATTGCATAATTTGGGAAGAATAATATTTTTTGGTACATTTTTCTGATTATCAAGGCATTTCTTCAGCAATGTCATGGATTCTATATGAACAAAACTGGACTGTGTAAAGCATATTGTGTTTAGTCTTGAATGAATGCTGTTGACCCCATGTGTTAGCAGGGAATTCATAGGAATTCAAGGTACCCAACAGAATCAGACCAGAATTTCATGATTTATTTAACAGCCAAATGGCACCAAAAACTCCAAAGAACATTGCAAACCCCGTATGACATGGCAATTTCTTGTTCTACAGTGCTATTTAGGAAACTTACATATATGTGATGATTATATAAGTAAGGAATATTAAGGCAAACAAATATTATGTAAATCTATGAAATGATGATTCTTTCAGAGAAAAAAAAAGTAGGCAGGCTATTTATTAAGCTAGGAATCTTACCTGATTTAAGCATCTAATTTTCAAGAATTTGGGACAATGCAAATGAAAACCTTTTCATTAGCAGAAACTGTGGAGGGTATTTGGGCATCCAGGTCCAATCTAAATATTTTGTGGAAATTCACAGTATCTACTGTTCTTAGGCCTGCCAAAGAATCAGAATTAAATCATATACATCTATCTATTAGTTTTGAAATTTGAGAAATACCAACCATTCTAGAAGCAAAGTGCTAAAAAAAGTCTTATTTAGCCCTAAAGTAAAACAAACATCAGTTAACAACAGGATTACAGAAGTATGTTTGCCAGAGCATAACTCTGTTTAACAGCTTGCAGTAGTTGTCGTTCTACTTGGACTGATTCAACAAAACCGAAACCAAATGAAAACAAAACAGAACAAAAAAGAAACACTGCAAAGTGTTGAAAGGCAATTGTATTACTTATACTGGTATATCTTTAAGGAAAAATAAATTTGTATTCTAGTCAGAATGTCTTCTACATCAAGCCTGCAGCCAAATTCCACCTAAAATAACAATGTTACTAGACACCGTACTTGCAGAATCTACGTGACTATCCAAGCCTGCTACCTTCTGAAAAGCTGCTGAAGATCTCAGTGTTCCTCAAAATTTGCTAGCAGCTATATTATTATATAATGTGAGTCACTGAAAACTCATTGAGGCTTGTGTCACAACAGGTATACGGAGACATACCAGATGACATTAGGAAATCCAAGATGTATAGCTGAAAGTGGAAATGGAAAAAAAACCCCTAAAGATGGAAGGTAATCCACCAAGATTTCTGCACACTACAGCAAACTTCACTATCAGATTGCCAGTGAAAGGGATCAAGATTAAAATTCAGTACTGTGGAAGACAGTCATAGAAGGGTCTGAATCCACATTAAGCAGGATCATTCTCTAAAAATGTGCCTCAAAGGTAATGAAGATGAACAAATATGTCATTTCAGTGTATCTAGTAGTAGGTAGGTGAGATAATTGGTAATAAAATGGTCTTTCAAACCCTCATGGAAATAAGATACAGTGATTAGGAAAAAAGTAAATGTAATTGTAAATGTTCAAACCAGGATCTTGGGTAAATAAAACAGATAGAGTTACTGATGCACTGTATCAGCAAATAATAAATCACCAATCAGTCATCAGATCGAATAAGAAAATCATAACTGAAACATAAATATGGAATAAAATACTGATTTTCAGAAGGGAGAAAAAAAACCCCAAAGCAACAAAGGTAATATTTTTAAGTTATAATGGGCCATGAGTTTAAAAGGCAACCACAGTAAAACCGTGTTGACCATCAGTATGATTGAGAACTGTGTAATTTTTTAAATCTCTATAATCTCAGATGAAAATATGGGAAGAAATACTTAGAATAATAATATGGTCTAATATTAGACATGATTACCAACATTACTTTACCGGACAATAAAATACAACAACAATATTGATGCTATTTTATTTATACTTATTTTGGTAAACCATGAAAGTGTAAGAAAATGAAGGCCATGGAATAAATTAGGCTTGTGTAAATGAAGCTGATTTGGAATAAACTAAAATTAACAGTAATTGACTTATACATAAGGTGTTTTTATTAATCTTATATTAAATGGAAGACTGTGAAGCTAAGGGAAAACTCATAGGCTCACAAGCTCTAGGACAAAATCTCTCTCTGTCTCCAATAAGTCTTTGTACTGCTATCAAAGGGAAAGAAATTCCAAGGACAAGGCTCCCAATTAACTATATTCCTCACAACCTCAAAATAGAGATTGCGCAATGGTGGTAGGAAAAGATCAGAGGGAAAACCTGTATTTAAGGGGTTAATCTATGGTCTCAACAGAGTGTAGTGTCATGATGAGTTAATGGCCACAGAGACATGCAACCTTCCTCTCCTGTACTCAGAAAGTACCTTCTTCTCCTGTTTCTTGAAAGCACAAATTTAATTTAGGAACCATTTTAGCCGTATTGCTTCTTACACCCAAATTAGTATATTTAGAACTAGACTGCACATCTTAGACAGTACTAACCAGAGATTCTGGAAGTCTCTGTCTATACAGTACCATCAGCACAGTATTTTTTTCCACAAAAATCCCACAGGAAATAGATATTTGACCTCTGAAAACTGGACTTACCCTAAGATCTGCAGAGTCCTTCAGTAAACCATACTGGTCAGAATCATTCTGGGAATTCTGAGGGCCCACTCACCTTCCACAAGCAGACTGGTTCCCACAAAGTTGTGTTACTGTGAGATGACACAAAGCATTGGAACATCTTTCTTGGAATCATCCACACAGGAACAGCCACAAAAAACCCCACCAAAAAAATAAAACACCAAACAAACAAAAAACCCACAACATTTTGGTTCAACCAATAGCTTTTCATAATGATACTAGAAATATCTTCACCAAAATCAAGAAGGAACAAACATGAAAGAGATGCTGTCTATACTGACTTTACTGTGTAATACATTCAAACTTCAAAACAGAAGATGCAGTTCTTATCTGGAGGCAAAAGAAGCACATGTACTTATTCTTCGCAGTCTGCCACCTTCTGTACTCTGCAGATTTCAATTTAACTTTGAAATCACAACACTTTACATATTGCCTATTGGAAGATAAATTAACCCAATTCTTTCACTTCTATGTAAGAGACCATCCACTTAGTGGACAAAATATATTTAGGTATTTTTCCTCAACTATGTATGTCATAAATGGTCATTCCTGTTAAAGAAATGCTGGGTCTTGTGGTATCCCTGAAAGGAGAGAGAAATACATCATTCCCTGCTGTGAAATTTATCTATTACAAGCAGAGAAGTTTCTAGGATTCCCAGGGTCTGTCAGTTAAAGGGAGTCAGATGTCTCAAGTTCAGTCAAAGGCACTCGACCAGATATCTGGTAAAAGACGAAAGTCTCAGAAGAACTGAGAGTTTCCATACAAGCACAGTCTTCTGCAGGCATGGTCTTCTGAGGGCAGCAGACAGGCAGACTTGGCTAACGTTCCTCCTAGGCACCAGAGAACGTACTACAGGTTTAGATGGAATTTAGGAAGCCATTGACCTCATGAAGAAAAACCTGGAAGTAAAGGATCATCCACAAAGAATTCTACATTAAATCACTTAATTCCCCTATAATCCATCAAGTATTGGTGAGTCATTATCATATGAGAGGAGTAAGAATCAGTCTTAGCAAGAGTAAACATCTTCCTATAGGCACAAGGATCCAATTCCAAAGACCTTAGGTGTAAAATATTACACGTAAAACATACTTAAAAGTTTTGTATTTCATGTTCATGAAACTTGTCTGTAAAAGAGAAAGGCTTTCATTTTTGTGTGGACGCTGTCCAAGGCATTGCGCATATTTCTAAGATGCTGAAGAAGAAAAGAAAACAATGTCTGCTTGATTTGCACCAAAAGGAATTTGATTTTAGAACTTACATCTGCAATATACAGTTAGGCAAAATTTACATATTTAGAGAAAAATTATTTAAATGATGAAATGTTCAGGAGATCTGTGCTCAAACACAGGGTTTTTTTTTTTGTGTGAACTTAGACAAATCATTTAAGCTATGTCCTCATCAGTTCCAAGATAGTGAAATGCATCTGACCTAGTATGTTCAAATGAAATTATTGCCTGAAGTATGCTTCCATATAGGGTTAAAAATGTATATAGTCACCTATGTAATTTTTCAGAATACGTCTTTCCTCATTCTGAGATCTAAGAAAAACTCTCTCTAATACATTTAGACTGAAAATCTGTTTCTGGCCAGAGACTTTACTTTGTCCTGATTATATGCATCTGATACAGGGAACACATAACTTGATTTGGGGCATTTAGATGCCACTACAAAAAGTAACTAAAATTTATTTCTCTGCTTATACCTGTGCCTGTTATGAAGGGGTGAAAACTGCCATTAATTTTTTTATCCTTTAAAGTATATTTTGTCATCGTTCTACTTTTATTGCCAAATATTTATAGCAAAATATATATGAAGTAAAATATAATTTTTAATTTCCTAGCAAGACTTTCATTTATATAGATTCAGAAAAGGCAGAATTGAACGTTTGTAATTTTCAGTTAGGCTGGTTAAAGTAAATATTCTTTCTGAAAGCAATTTGTTACAAATGTCTTTGAAATACCCAGCATCTGAAAAGATATTTGACTTCTAGTTTCTTCTACTGAGGGAAGCTCAGGGTCTTAGTAGTAAATTATTTGCCAGTTGAGAGGATGCCAGATGTTCAGAAATATTCTGTGCTGCTGGAGTTTTTAAGAAATATTTTAGCTATGTACCAGAATTAGCAATTAGTATTCAGTAAGGCACTCTTCAAACACCAGTGGTATAAACCTATTTGCTTTAAAAATTATTCATATACAAGATAGAGGTGGAAAAACATCAGCAAATCCCTAGTGTTGTGGAAAAAAACCTTAGTTAGTTAGACTTTAATTAGCGCTTAGCAGTCATTTAATGAATGTGGCCTCAAAGCCTAATCCATCAAACTGTAACTAGCATTATCACTGTCTTAAAAACTATGTATTAACGAAAAGTTTTACAAAAACTGTACAGAACAGCACCAGGGAACCGCAGTACTATGACTTCCAAGTCTGTGGGCCAGGTCTGGTTCCCTTCGGGAACAGAATTCTGTGAGGATGGCTGGGGTCTGACTTATTGTAAGTAAGATGGGGGCTGGACTAATTCTTTTGATTATTAGAAGTGTAAGATAATATTTTGAATTATCACAAATAGTTTATGACAGTACAATTAACTACCTGCTGAAGTTCATAGAATAATTATGAAGATTACCTGTAAATTGTTTAAAATATTTCCATAATTCATAATTGGCACTCAGAGCCTTAGTAAAATCATAACACTGAAATACTAAGTACTGGAGTCACGGCTACTTTTGAAAGTAACTGCAATTACAGCATAAAATCGTGCAATAGATATGTTAAAAAGCTGGATTTTGCAGAGGAAAAACATGCTGTTCTGGACTACTAGGATCATTAGAAAAGTCATTAAAGAGAAGCATTACAGAAAAACATGGACTTATCAGACTTTTAGGAAAACAGTGTATTTGGAACAGAGGGCAGAGATAGTGTGTGTAAATTGTAGACAATGTACAGATCTGTTGCACCCATGAACTAGAAACTTATTAAGCATAATGTAATTGATATTACCTTGCCTTGGACATGAGAATCAATATGTGGTTGCATCCCAAAAAGCCAATTGTATCTTCAACTGCATCAAAAGAAGTGAGGCCAAAAGGTGTGGAATGTGATTCTGCCCCTCTGCTGTAAAAAGGCCCCAGCTGCAGTGCTGCATCCAGGACTGGAGCCCCCAACATAAGTGCAGGAACCTGCTGGAGTGAGTTCAGAGGAGGGCCATGAAGATGATCAGAGTGTTGGAGCACCCTTCCTATGAGGAAAAGCTGAGAGAATTGGGATACTTTAGCCTGGAAAAGAGAATGCTCTGGGGAGACATTATAGCAGCTCCTAAATGGGGCCTACAAGAAAGATAGAGAGGAACTTTTTGAAAGGGCATGTAGTGATAGAACAAGGGGTAGTATCTTTAAACTGAAAGATGGTAGGTTTAGATTGGATGTTAGGAGGAAATTCTATAGTGAAGGTGGTGCGGCACAGGAACAGGTTGCCCCAGAGAAGCTGTGGATGCCTCATTCCTGTGTCTGAAGCCAGGTTGGATGGAGCTCTGAGCAGCCTGGTCTAGTGAAAGGGGTCCCTGTACATGGCAAGGCAGTTGCAATTGGATGATCTTTAAGGTCCCTTCCAAAGCAAACCATTTTATGATTCCGTGATTAAACACTTAACTCCCAAGGCAGCTAACATAATCAAAACAGTGACACAATTACCTGGAACACAGTAATCTAAGAGGAAATCTGTTGTATCTTTTTTATGACTAGATTAGTAGTAGTCTACAGAGATTATTTGGGTTTAGTGGAATTTTTTTTTGTACATAATGCAGGCAAGGCCCTGGAAAGATTCTGAAAGGCTAATACTAGAATCCTTTATGGGCTGAGGAATGTGCTTGCCAGGCTGCATTAAGCCTTCCCTTCATACTGTTCTCCTGTGGTATTTTAGCTTCACTGTACAGCAGAACATTGTGAATTCAGAAGGCTTTGTATTATTCTGTGGGTTTAGCTGTTATGTTACTGGCAAGATGTGGCATGTATTATAACAAGATTTGAGGCCATGTAAGTAGCTATTTTCAAGAAAGTGATTCATTGTATATCAAGTTCAAGAAATAAGCCTCCAGCTTAGATCTTATTGATAAATGTTGATACAGTGCTTGCTTCTGATGGTTATCTTTTGTTGCTTTCTCTGCCTATGAGTGTCATGTCTTTTTTTCCTCTATTTCCTACCAGATCCAAAATAATAATAATAATAAAAAATATCCACAAACATACACTATTCATATTTGTATAAATCAGCTATTAAATGGTGCACACTGGTAGCTCTGCTACAGCTAACAGAATACATAGGTTCAAGATGTTTCAGTTATTAACTGTATCATTCTGTTCAAACTTCTCTTTTTATACAATAAGGGATTTTGTTTTGTCAAGACCTATGACACATAAATCCATGAAGACTAACAGATAACTGTGGTTTTTGAACTGGAAGTGCTGAGAACTGACATGTAGAATAGTTGTCATGTAAAAGATTATATATACCTCATTGTACATTAGTTGTTATGTCAATCATCCTCAAACATAACAACAAGATCTAAAAACCTAAAGCAAGAAAAGAAAGGATGCCTGCACAGGTCTTTGTCTCTTACAGATCACTGGGAGTGCATACTGTATTTTTAAAATTTTTTATAAAAAATAATGTGATAAATGTTTTGATGTTGCCAGTTTGTGCTGAGATATGCTTGAGATATAATATGTTGTCTCTGAAAACTCATTGCCTATAAATCTTTGTCCACATAGTTAAGCAAATCCATTGAGAACAACTTTTCTGTTCATTGCAAAATCTCCAGGAAGTGCTGCATAATATTGCTTTATGAGAAATATGATCAATTGAAGTTGTTTTTTTTAAAAAAAGAAACTGCATAGAGGTATTCCTAGCTATCCAGTAAAAACTACCACTCTGTTAGTCATGCATACATGACTCCCCTTTGGCTTAACTAGAATTTAAGCATATGATCCAGATTAGGCATACTTTTAAAATATGGTATCTTTTTAACGTAGATTGCTCATGTTAGTCACAACAGACTGAATTTCAGATATTAAGAACCGTACTTCCCTAACAATGCCACTGCCACCTCAAGCTTCAGGTTACAACCTTTATACATAATAGCACAGTATGCTGACATTCCATGGAATAGAATCAAGAATGGAATTCAAGATGATTGGGGGCTGGGGAACAAAACAAAACAAAACAAAAGAAGCCAAACACTTCAAATGTCAACTTACATTGGAGTTGGCCATACATAAGTATCAAATGTGATTTAACATTTGTTTGCAGACTGCTAAGGAAAACATGATGAAGCCAAAATATTATTCCCCTGGAAACTCTTCTTTAACTTACAACTCTGCATTCAGGCACAGATTTCTGTAAAACTGAATACAAATAAATGCTGATTGCAACTCTGGTAGAATTAAAATGAATCTATTGTACATTAAATAACTGGGATGATGATGACAGACTTAGTAGATAGTGACTTCTTCTGTGCCTGTCATTTACTCCAAATTGTTATTAAGCAGATGGAAACTTTATCCTTTTGAACTAAGAAAAGTGTATCTCAGAGCTTTTGATCAAAGCTAATTGAAAATGTAAAAATTTGTTGCACATGTGTGGCAGATTTCTCCCTTTATAGCTGCTGACAGGCAAGATTGTTATTTGAAAGAACTTGCTTCTCCATGAGTTACAAGCAGAAAAGTGATATTATCTAGGGCAGAAATTCTGGTTGCAAAAACAGTTAGCTGTGGATTAATTCGTTCTCTGTGCCTAGGCCAAATCTAAAGTTCATAGAATCACAGAATGGCTTGAATTGGAACGGACTTTGAAGATTATGTACTTCCAACACCCCTGCCTTGGGCAGGGACAACTTTCACTAGACCAGGTTGCTCAGAGGTCCATCCAACCTGGCCTTGAACACTTCCGTGGTAGGGTATCCACAGCTTCCCTGGGCAACTTCTTGCAGTGCCTCATCACCCTCACACTGAAGAATTTCTTCCTAATATCTCATCTAAACTGTCTCTCTTTCAGTTTATAGCCATTTCCCCTTGTCATATGACCCCATACCTTTGTAAATAGTCAGTTTCCAGCTTTCTTGTAGGCCCCCTTCAGGTAATGGAGGGCTGCTGTAAGGTGTCCTTGGAGCCTTCTCTTCTCCAGGCTGAACAATCCCAGCTGTCTCAGCCTGTCCTCATAAGAGAGGTGCTTCAGCCCTTTTATCATCTTTGTGGCCCTCACCTGTATGCATTCCAACAGGCCCACATCCTTCCTTTGTTGGGACCACCAGAACTCAATGCAGTATTCCAGGTGGGATCTCATGATAGTGTATTGGAGGGGGAGAATCACCTCCCTTACCTCCTGGTCGCACTTCTTTCGATGAAGCCCAGGATACAGGTGGTTATTTTACATATGTCTGAGCATAATTTACAGGGGGATCTGCTCCATTGTCTTTCCAGGAACAGAGACGAGGCTTGTAGACCTGTAGTTCCACAGGTCTTTCTCCTTTCCCTTTTTAAAAACTGGGGTTATGTTTTCCTGTTCCACAAGAGGGGAACTTCACTTGGCTGCCCCAACTTCTCAAATATTATGGATAGTAGCTTAGCCACTTTTCTCACTAGATTCTTCAGGACCTTCTTCTGTGGGTACATCTCATGAGGTTCCATGGACTTGTGCACCTTCAGTTTCCTTAGATGGTCCCAAAACTGATCTTCTCCTATAGCAGGTGGTTCTTTATTCTCTCAGTCCCTGCCTTTGCCTTCTGGGACTTAGGTGGCATGGCTTGAGCACTTGCCAAGGAAGACAAAGACAAAAAAACCTTTTGATTACTTCAGACTTCTTCATGTCTCAGGTAATCAGGTCTTCTGCTTCCTTCAGGAGAGGGGCCATGTTTCCCCGGTCTTCTTTTCATGACCACTGTATCTGCAGAAGTTTTTCATGTTGTCCTTGATATCCCTGGACAGATTTAATTCTAGCGGGGCTTCAGTTTTTCTAACCAGATCCCTTGCTGTTTATATTCCTGCCAGGCTACCTGTTCTTGCTTCCATCCCCTGTAAGCTTTCCTTTTATGAGTTTGTTGAGAAGCTCCTTACATATCCATGCAGGCCTCTTGGTGTTTTTGCTTGACTTCTTCATCATGAGCTTGGAGGTGGTGGTCTTAAAATATTAAGCATGTTTCTTGTGCTCTTCTTCCCTCCAGGTTTCTCTAGCAAGCAGAGCCCTGAAGATGCCACCATCTGTGCTCCTAAGTCAAGCATAATGAGCTTGCTGTGAATCCTTCTTGCTGCCCTAAGGATCTTAGATAGCATCATTACACGGTCACTGCAGCCCTGGATGCCCTTGAGCTTCGCATTCCCCACTGTTCTCTCCTTGTGTTTCAGCACCTCTCCTCATTGGTTTCTTTATCATCTGGAGAAGGGAATTTATCCACAATGCATTCCAGGAACCTCCAGTATTGCTTATGCCCTGCAGTGTTGCCCTTCCAACAAACAATTTTGGTGGTGTAAGACCCCCATGTAGGCCAGGGGGACCACATGTGAACATGAGTCTGCTCCTATCTCTCTATACAAGGCCTCATCCACTTAGCCATCCTGACACAGAGGATGTGTCATTATGTGCTTCCCCACCATAATGTCACCTGTTCCTGCTCTTGCTTTAATCCTGACCCATAAGATCTAGGCTGGCTGCCCATCTACCTCCATGTGGAGCTCCATGCATTCAGGTAGATCATTGACAGAGATGGTAACACTACCTCCTCATCTTCCCTGCCTGTCCTTCCTAAAAAGCCGGTATTCTTCCATTCCAACATTCCAGTAACAGGAGCCACCCAACTATTTCTCTGTGATGCCAGTAAGATCACAGCCCTGTGGGCATGTGCACGTCTCTCACTTGTTTTGCTTGTACCGGATGCTGCATGCGTTTGCAGAGAGACCTCGAGTTGTGACCCCTATGAAGTGACTTATAGGGTGAAACAGCAGGAATTCCTTTGTGTTGCAGACAAAAATTAAATGTTGGCCACTCGCTGTGAGAAATCAGTGGTTGCAGGTAAATTTAAGAGAGGCTCCATATCAACCTTGACATGTTTGTGCTGTGTGTAGGTTTTAAGTTCTAGAAACAGGGCTGGTCAGAACAGCTTACAAATAAGGTGTAGCATAGTCATAACAGAAACTCCACAATACACTATTGCATACAGTAATGCCAGCTAACACATTACTAATTCAACTCATAAATCACAAAGACTGGTCTTTGCAGGCATGAGATGTTTGCAGCATGATTAAAGCAGAACTTCACTGAAGAAAAGAAAAAAAAAAGGAAATGAACAAACCAATACATAATTACTCATTCCATAATGTACAACAGCAAAATGTACTTAAGAGCTTATCAAAAAATATTTAAATACTGCTATGCTCTGTCCTGGATCTTGCCCAGCAGAAAAACCTTGCCATGCTGCAGGAGGAACAGCCACCCCTGCTCCACTACCTGCTCTGCCTAATCACCACTAATCACTAGCTGCTAATGGTGTTGATTTTTGGGTTTTAGTAACAGTAAACAGCATAGAAAATGTTCCCAGCCATGTTTTGTTGGGGTTTTTTTAATGACTCATCTCTTCTGCCCTTGCAATCATAGACTGTGGCTCTAGTCTCCTTTTTATACTAATACCTATGATTTGGGCCCCTTTCAGCTCAGGTGTGCTTAGATATATTTTCCCCAGTTTTGCATACTATCTGAGCTAGATATTGTCCTGTACTTTATGGCAGACCTACTTTTTAAATAGAAAATTATGATGCATAATTACAATGTTCAGTGTTAGCTGAGCAGTTTAAGGCCTATATTCTTGTTCACTTCCACTTATTTCTCAGCCAGGTTAGAAAAAAATATTCCTTTCCTTCTTAGCAGTCAAGGGATTATTTTTAAAGACTCCACCACCAGGCTTATGAGTACCAAGCAAATATGCACTGTGAGTTTGTAGCCAGCATTCAAATCAGTCATGTTAATTGTCTTGTGGTTATGGAGGACATGAAGATGCTAATCAGATCTGAAGTACATTTAAGTCCCTAGCCAGCTTTGATTCTTTAAGGGGAAAAAACAGTAAAGGGAAAGAAAAGGAAAAAAGAAAAAGAAAAAGAGAAAAAGAGTAAAGATTTGGCTGTTTATTTAGGTCTGAAAGACTTTTGGAAGTCCTAATTTCTTTGCATCTCGGGTTCTCTTTTGCTCCATATCACTGTAACTTACTTCTTAACACTGTGGATATTTTGAGAATTATTTCATTATACTTCAAATAAATTGAAGTGTAATGAAATGGGAGTAAGTATAAATATCTAAAAGGATTAAAGACTAGTACAACCTCATTAAAGAATCTTCTGCTTAAACTGGTACCAGCCTTGGCTGGTAGCCCATTACTGCCACTGCTTTAAGTAATAAAATAATAGTGTATGTCTTAAAAATCAATGTCAGGTTACCAGGAGAAAGTAGTATTGCCTTGAAATACTGCAGGGCAATCCTATTATGCACATGACTGGTTTTGACGGTTCTGTGGGTTCAGGAGAAAAGCCTGAAACTGTCTTCCTCTGCTAAACGTCTTTATCATTAGACACTATATGCAGTGAGTGTGCAAAGCTGAATTATGTGTCATGCTATTTTTTTTCTGTAAAAAATTCAAGCAGAGGAAGTGTATTTAAATATCTGGCAAGCAGTTGTCTTTAAAAAGAAATCTGTATTAATCTAGAGAAAATGCATCTATTCACTGAAATACGAACTTTTTTAAACTTTCCTGTTGTTCAAATAATATGAATTCTAAAAATCCCAAGATAATGTATTTAAAGCAAAATGCATTATAAAACCAGAAACTCACGTACTAGTGCAGAACCAGCCTTCAATACTATTTGATATAATTCCAATCTGGATGCGAGCAATGCAGTTCAGACCTATGCCTGATTTCACATATGAAGAACAATCTTTTGTGTATAGCCTTTCTACCAGTTTTGTTGTTCTTTCTATTTTTTTTTCTCTCTGTTTTCCATGACCGTGAACAAAACCCCAGTGTTTATCTTCACTCATTGCTGTTGTTTCAAAACTTCCTCAAGAATTTGACTTGGATTTACTAAATGAACCAGTTGACCAAAAAAAGAGAAAAAAAGTCTGATTGAGCCAAGAAAACTTGTGGGGATGGTTTAAAAACAGATTAAATTTCTCATGGTAAAGTTGAAATGTATTTTGGAAATGTGAGAAAGGAATAATGTATAGGTATTTCAGTGTTCTTGGTATTAATTTAAAACCTGCTAGGTCCATCCAAAATATATATATTACTCTCTTTAAAATTACTATGACCGCTTTACTTTTATTATATACAGACTGAGGAGGAAGGCATGAAGACCACAAGGAATCGAAGACATAATACCTTGTTACAGAGAAACAAAGAAAACAAAGAATGTCTAATTTTAAAAAAAGATTAATTACATTTTTATGAGGAAAAACAAGCATAATCTACAAATTTATACACTTTTCAGCTATTCCAGTTAGCCTATGTTTGCCCTGTGAAATATTGCAAGACATTCCAGACAAAAGCCACAATGCAAAAAGTAAAAAAAAACATAGACTCTGGGAAAGTAGCATTAAAAGGTTTTGAAAATGACAGCTGTTTGCCATAATAAGAACACAATGTGTGGATGTTCATTTATCATTTATAGAAAATTAAACACCTGGCAAATGAAAACCAACTTGAGATATGTACAAATAGTTAGAGGCACTGAAATTATTTCTCAAAGTAACACAATACGACAATCATCCTAAAGACTACAAAATTAACAGTTTGCCAAAAATGATGAGGGTAAATTTCAGGAGCAATAGCTATTGACAGCTGAAGACAAATACGGGATTTCTATATATATGCAAACCTTATTTTGGAAGGGTATGTTATATGCCAGAATGTCAAAATGACAAAACACACAGGTCTGAATTTGCTGAGAGCATGCCATTTAATTTTAGGGAGTAAGACTACAGGGTATGGTTTTTCAACACTGTTGTAGTCAGTTGGTTTGCATCTTTTACCTTCTGTGAGATAAGAATTAGGAGGACTTAGAATAGGATAAGAATTAGAAGCAAAGCAGGCTCCAAACTTTAAGAATATAAAGAAGTTTATTAAGAGAACTAAAAGAAAAAAAAATTAATAAGGGTTAAAATACACCTTCAGAACACTTTTTTCCCCCTATCCTTCTCCCTCCTCCCAGTTACAACATAAAGACACAAACTTGAGATTATTTCAGCCAGTTCACCACCTCTGTAATAGTCTTTCATCAGTTCACTTAGGGAGAGGAGTCTCTTTNTCAAGAGCAAAGGTTCTCGTCATCTGCCTCTAGTTGCATCTTCCTCTCAGGAACAGAGGTCTTCTTTTCCCCTGGGAGCAAGGGGTCTTCACTTCATCACTGTCTCTTTGTTCAGGCTTCTCAAGTGGATCACAGCTTCTTCACGTCACCACTATTTCTCTGTTCAGGCTTCTTATTGGATCACGGCTACTTCAACATTTACTTATTTCGGCACAGGCATCTTTGCTCATGGCTACAGTTTCAACGTTCTCCCCCCATGCTTATCACGAAATTACAAGGGGTTCTCTAATGTACCATTGTCCATCACCATAGCTTTACAAAAGAATTTCAGCTTCTAGTTTTAAAGCATCTCCTCTATCTCCTCTCTCTGGGCTTCAGCTCTTTCTTCTTCACTGACTTTGATGTCACTATCATGGTGTCTATTCACGTGCCTTTGCCTTTCCCTTTTCTCTCTCTGGGAGAGGATTGATGTTTGCAGCATTCATCTCTCTGGGGAACTTACAGTTCAGAAGGGGTTAATCTTACCCTGAGCTGGCAGCTGCAACTTATCTCTCCGCTGGTCACATGATCTCTGTTGGGCAGTGGCTGGGAACTGGTCTGGGCCAGAGCTGTAAAGTTCATTTTGACTGCACCAGAAGGGAGGGTCATCCCAGCCCACATGGAGCCGTGGGCCGTGATCCCCAGCCCCCGCCAGGGCCGAGCGGTGAGGCCCGGTCAGGCCCAGCCTGTCCTGGCCTGGCCCGGCCCCCGCCGGTCTGAACGAGCAGGCCAGTTACCTGTCCCAGGGTCAGAAGGAAGAGAGAGTTTGCCAGACTTCGTCACAGTTTAAATATGTAGATTTCGAGAAGCACTATTGGTCTAAACAACTGTCCATCAGCTCAGATTCAAACCACCACAACTGTGGATCCATAGGGATTAATCTCAAAATCTGGTTTTGCCTAGTTTTCCTTCTATAAAGCCACTATCAGAATGCTGAAAAAAAAATCAAATTCATTTTTCTTTATAGTAAAACATAAAGCTTTAAGGAACAAACATTTCCTTTTGCAACTTCTCTGCAGTGTGATGAGCATTTTAAATAAGCACTCAAAAAGCAAACAGGGAAAAACATCCAGACACATCTGAAATTAAGCCTTGGATAAGTAGTTTCAGATGTCATTATTAATGATGAGAAAAAGAAAAAGAAGAAACAAATAAGAATCAAGCCTGGTATCTGAAACATCCACTAAATGTAATTTATGTTTATCAAAATCCAAGTTTGCCACTGTCTTGGGGTGACTTTATGCTGTGTATCCCCTATCATCACTCAATGCCCAGACGTAGATCCCTGTGCCTTTCTGTGCCTTTGAACTGAGCCCAAGAGAGGGGACAGAAAGAAAAAAGTCAGACGAACTTTTCAAAGCAGTCTGTGCTTCAAGGTTACTGCTCCCCTGCGTTCTTCTGCTGTGGGGAGAAGAGTGGAGGAAGCACTCTTCTTGTTTTCCATCCAGTTTTTTTCACTCTCGGCTCGGTTTCTTCGGAGAGAGAGAGACAAAGAGTGTTTTTCTGGGACTTTGGTTTTTTTCCTTCTCTTCTGGACTTTTTCGGAACACCAGAGCATTGGAACCTCACCGGGGGACCTAGCCCAAGCCTGGAGGGGGGCCCCTGTGCTGACCCAGCTCTGAGGAGGAGGAGGGGGACAACACCCATGGAGGGACTTTGGCATCTTCCCAGGTTTCTCTCCACAGGTGAGGGGTTTTGTTGTTTGGTATTGCTGTTCTTTTCCTGTGTGTTTGTTAAATAAATAGTTTTTGCTTTTCTTTTTCACATTCCTCCGAGGAAAATTTTTTTTTCCCCGAATGTGGTGGGGGAGGGGCGGCTGTGGTGGGGGAGGGGCAGATGCCTTCCTTTGGGAGATGACCCCTTTGGTCATTTCCCTGAATTTGGCCCAAAATAAGCAGTTTCAGATGTCATTATTAATGATGAGAAAAAGAAGAAAGAAATAAGACTCAAGTCTGGAATCTGAAACATCCACTAAATGTAATTTATGTTTATCAAGATCCAAGTTTGCCATAAATAGAATTTTGCTGACTAACACCATTAAGAAAGACATGTTCACAGGCTTTTGGGATCCTACATTGAACTAAGAATAACTTGTGGCAATTTATTGAAAAACATTGTTGTATCAATAAAAAATTCATGTAGGCACATTTCCTTTCTTCATTAGAAAGGGAGTTTGAATTATGACTTTTGGGTTACTAAAAAGAAATAAATATTATGTTAACAATCTTTTCATAAAGAAAAGAAATCTACTATAATAAAAAAAAATCATTCTAGTTTAGATTCTCTTGAACAACTTTGAAAATCTAAAAGGGAACATATGCATCAGTAGTTACAGATAAAATTTCCTCTTGTTTTTGGATAGCAAAGACCCTACCATACTGGAAATATACTGAAGCAAAAGTCTTCCATGAAAAATGTAATAGAAAATACATAGATGAAGATATTAACTGTCTTACCATTTCAGGAAAATCAGAATTGGTTCTAGAGGGAACACAATTGTTAAAAGAATTATATTTATTTAGAAATGTGCTGACTTCAACAGAAGTTGATTTGAAACAGAAATTAACATTCTGAGTACAAGAAAGATAAACAGGAGGTGGGTGAAAATGAAAGAAATTATCCAAATCAGGAAGTGAATGCGACATTAATGATTTCCCATCTACTAGATAATCAGCTGTTACAGTGACACCTGCAAGAATAAAGTATGATGGGAACTAGATCTAGTAAAGATGTCTCCCACATAGTCCTATTTAATGTTTTGCTTGTGAGACATGCTTGTTATTTGATGCTTATGTGCATCTTTACTTAGTCCTACAGAAAAAATATATTTGCAGCAAGGGAAACCTGTGAATTAAAAATATGAAATCTGTAATTAAAAACATGAAACTTCTTAATTATCAAAAGGTACAGAGCAGTAAAGTGTCAACTGCTCTTTGTTTTTGTCCTTTGCTCTTTACTCCACTGGCAGGGCAAGTGAAAAAAAAAAACCAGTACAAATCCCAACTTGCACTGTATGTATTTGTAAGAAAATAAGTATCACTTGATATTATTTATAATGCAATTCCCTTTTTTAAAACTTTTCTCAGGGCTTCTGTTGCTTTTAATTTTACTTTGGTATTTAATTAAGTTTTCTGTGTTCATGATGTTTCAACACATCATCAGAGAATATAAAACAGTTACTCTAAAAAGCACAGCTAAATGTAAACCTTTTATGTATTTAGGCATCATACCAAACAAAAACACACAGCTATTTCATTTTAATAGTTGACATTTAACATGTTCTTTATGAGGCTGCAGTCACCAGTGAGTGCCCAAGAGTAACCGCAGAATCAATTTCTTTTGATTGTTTAACTTTAAAAAAAAATTTTGTATAACATTTCCAAGTAACGAAAGACATCAAAACTTTCATAGAGTTTTGAGGCTGAAAGCCCCTTCCTTTAGTGACTCAAGGGCAACTGTAGAGCCACTGTTCTGCAGGATTCCAAACCTGCAGGTTCTGCCATATCTCCTTACCTCAATAATGAGAGGTATCATTGCAATTTTTCCCCTATACTTTCTTGCTGACGGAAACATTGATACCATCTGAGTACTTGAGGATGCAAATAATCTGATAAGGTCCAATAAAACCATGAATATGTCTAAAGTATTGTGTAAACCATTAATGTCTTCTATGCTTTATTTTGACTGGAAAAAAGGTTATTAAATACCATAAACATGTATTTAAAGTCCAATACCACACTGGATCTCTTACTGAAGGAATTTTACTTGGGAATAGAATTTAAGAGATTGCTCTGTCCAGGTCTGACAGCAAAAAGTCATTCATGGGAAAAGTAAAATACGGCAAAAAAATAGGAAG
Source organism: Machaerirhynchus nigripectus (assembly GCA_013397975.1). NCBI lineage: Eukaryota > Metazoa > Chordata > Aves > Passeriformes > Dicruridae > Machaerirhynchus > Machaerirhynchus nigripectus. The sequence goes on along the minus strand of VZRQ01008689.1, from coordinate 318,963 downwards.
AGAAAATTTCAGCAGTCACATCCCAGTTCTGGTCAAGTTGGAGAAATACCCTCCCACTATCAGTTTATTCAGCTCTTCAAACTACAGCTTAAACTGTTCATAACCTTGAATCACAGTCATTCTGCAATGTATTCTACTGCTGGTTCATCCTTGAAGTTAAAAAAAAAAAAAATTAGGTGGAATTCCTTTTATTTGAATTAATGCCTAGCTGTGCCTACAGGGTATCACTGAGAAGAGCTGGACTTCCTGTTCCTTCCTCTCTTCATGAATTTATGTATTATACACACTGATATCCTGCTCCTTCCACACCCTACTTTTCTGCAGGCTGATCAGTTACAGCTCTCTCAGCCTCTCCGAGTTTAGCAGATACTCCTGGCCCTTAATTTTTTATGCCCTTTTATGGTTTTGCTCCAGTATGTCCATGTCTTGTGCTGGGGAGATGAGAACCGGACCCTGTATTCCAAATGTGTTTCACAAGTGCAGAGTACTCCCTTCAAACTGCCGGCAGAACTCTTCTAAAGGCTGCTCAGTGCACTGCTGGCTGCCTTCAACATGGGGACAAAAATTCTTAGTTTATCTGCAAGTAGAGAGCCTCAGTTTTGTCACAGTAGTGTTTTCAAACCTTTTTTTCACAATGGTGGTTGATAACCACAAAAAGAATTCTAATTCAACTACAATGAAATACTCTCAGAACTTGAACAAAAAGCATGATGCTATACTAGATGACCAGGGTTTTCACATATTGGTGAAATTGTTGTCTTAGAAACATTGTCCACAAATGTTAGCCTTGCCCATCTCTCTCTTCTTTTAAATTTTAACTGTAATTTAATCCATTACAATTTTCGTGGAAAAGGCTATTGACCAAAAACCACTGCATGCGATTTCAAAATATAGTCCTCAAATATGAAAGCATATTTTTAACTTTTAAGGGCATCTTCCTCGGTCTAAAAAATTACTATAGGGTCTCAGATTGTAACTAGCAAATGGATGATGACTTGTATTTTTTTCTCTCAGTTGAAAAAATGACTCATTTCCAATCCTGTGATGCTCATCTTGTCTGATAAAGAGTGGGTATAAAAAAAAAAGTTTATATTTGTTACTATTTTTTTCCAGATAGAGTGTCTATGTTTTATAGTCAGAAAATTGGCAGTACTCTCAAGCTTGGTGATTTCTTTAAAACCTACTTAAAAGTTGTTTTTATTAATCACACTGGTTATTGTGTTGATATTCTGATATTTATTAAAATTTACTAAATGTTCAATTACCAGAAACAGAGAGAGAAATTCTCATTGAATTTATGCTGTCCTCAAACACATGCTCATTGTTAAGCAAGAAAAGTTCACATTGAGAAAGATCTTAAGAATAGTGGAGGATTCTACTCTGAACTGGAAGTCTAAGAAAAGCAAATAATCTGCTTAGATTGGCATCAAACTTAGATTTTCAAGTTATAAACTAAAAAGGCTATTTGAATTAGACATGCTCCTGCTTTGATCTGTATTTTGTAACAAACCCCTCATAAGTTCCTTTCAATAAATGTAAATGACTATATTTTTCTCCATTTTCCTCTTAAAGCTGTCTTTTGCAGTCATACCATATTTGATGAGTCGACTATCAGCAATATTTAAACTCTGTTCCTCAAGAAGATGGAAAGAATAATCAGGATTTCTATCCATGTAACTGAATATCTTTGCTGTTATTCCAAAAAGACTTCAAAGACTAAGTGATCTGGCTATACTTGGTCATATAGATGCCAAATTCCTGCAACTTTTTCTGATTAAAATGAAGAATTATGACTAATTTTAAAATTGTTTCACAGTTCAATAAAACCCTCAAAAAACCAACCATAAAAACCCCTTTAAAATCTATTCGTTTACATAAATTAATGTTTTAGAATGCATCTGATGTACAAATTAATTGTTATTTCAAAGGCATTTTCTTTAAAGTGCATAATACTGTGATTTTTGGGGTGTACTTATCTGAAATCAAGACAGCTAGAGAAGTAAGCAGTAAAAATTAAAGTAGTGAAGTACTACTGGTATATACAAATTTTAATTTTCTACTTTCCTATTCTTGTCTTGTAAAAAAACCTGATAAATAGAAGACAAAATCTGCATTAAATACTACAAGGTAACATGAAAAAGAAATTAATAATGATTTGAGGAAAAAAAGACAAGTGTATCTTTTCACTTGATATCTTCTTGAAAGTCTATCTTTCCACTGTTCTGTCAGAAATTTGTACCACACAACATATCAAGAGACTACACACAACCACTCAGTAATTTTATCAGGAAAAAGTAATTCCAGGGTCATTCTTTCATTCCAGTGCTTGGGAATCCAGACAAAAGCAAATAGGAAAAAATGCTAAATAGTTCTAATGACTTTGTACAAATATGACAATAACACTTGTAATCAAATTCAGTGTTTTTCATTTCACAGGAAAAGAGCTTTTTGTTGTCTCAATGGGTTCTGATCACATTTTGTCTCAGGAGGATGTACTAATTATGCATTTTACCACCACTCATTTGAGTTAAGAAAGAATTTATCTGAATTGCTATTTGTATTCCTGTCTCTGGCCTTTCAAATAACTTGCAATGGCATGTGATGTCACTAGACATTCCACTTTTGAACAGCTTCAAGACAAAGGTTATATCTGCTGCATAAAATTTGTCATCTCTAGAGCACTCAGGAGTTTAGGCTTCACATGTGTTTATTTTTACAGGCTCTGTTGCTGCACTCCTCTCTGCAGTGCAGCAGCTGTACCTGGGGGTTCAGCCAGCTTTATACAGCAGAACCTCTGCCTGGCTCCTTTCGAGGACAAGTATGTTATGAATACTTAGAACTTGTGTTGCCCCCATTTTCTACTTCATATACCCTTTCTGCAACACGTGAACAAAGAATGTGAGAAACTGCTTCAGTGTTTGTTTAGGAAAATAGATTACTGCTCCTCTCTTCAGCTCCATTGCTCTAACAATCAACATCAACATATTTATCAATAAATTCTTGTGTCAGTACTGTCCCATCAAGAACAGGCATACTGTGAGAAGTCTAGCCCAACTGAAGTGAGCCAATAAAAGGATACACTGTATCTAGAAACTATGCAATATATTCAAAAGTCTTTGAAAATCCCTTTATTTTGCTAAGCTGCTGCAGCAAGTTCAAGAGAGTATGAAGTGAAAGATGTTTCCTGTGTTCACAGTCGCTAAAAGAATTAATTCAAAAGTAAAAATGCTCAAGTGCAACTTTAATTCAGAGAGAGATGATAATTTCCACTGCCACATTAAAGCAATATATACAGCATAGTTCACACAAGCCTACATTTAATATCACCCCCAGAACAGGTTGCACGTTGTTAATCAAATATCTAAGTCAGATTTTTATTGAATGGGCTTTGCTGCCCAATTGGTAACAAACCCACTTCTGTAACTGAGTTACTTTTTGCTTACTGAAAAGAATATGATCCAGTAAGGACTCCTGAATTTGTGGAATCCATGATTTCCACAATTCAGTCACCTGGAGGGGTCCTATGTATGAGAGGATGCCTGAGAGATAGGTCGTGAAAGTGGGGTTTGTTTCTAACAGTTAGTATTTAATCTGATGGCCAGGAAAAGCTGGACAAAAAAACTCATTTTAATGAAGATAGGATAGTTCAGGAAATGAAAGCCTAATATTCTCCAGAAGAGATAAATTAAATAAACCCACCCGGTTAGCTGACTTAGAATTCCCATTTTCTGGGCAGTTATGACAAATGATCCATTCTGTGTTCCTGAGGGAGAAGTTGAATTTAGCACAGAATCACTAGAAACATAGAGTGACCATATAGCAACAAAATCATAAATGTGTTTATACGGTAATTCTTACAAACATTCACTTTGAACTGAAAATTTGTACTTTTTTCCTTTTTTTTTTTCCTCTTGGAAGAGTGAAGGGGGATTTCGTTATTCTCCTTGATACAGAAGAATGCTCTTTTCAAATATCAAGTACCTCTTGCTTTTCAGACTGGAGTACATCAGCATTGCTCTAGTGTTCATCATTCTCTCAGAGAAGCCATTAGGAAAGCTTCAACATGCTGAAGTTTTTCTTAAACAACAACAACCACAACAAAACCCATTCACATTCTTTTTCTTAAAAAACCTGTGAATATTTCTAACTCTCCAGTTGTGGATCCTGACACTACTGTCACTTTGGAGGATGTGTACAAGTTCTACAGTGCCTGGTCCTTTGAAAATTTAACTCCAGTGAGGAATGTCAGCAGAACTCTGCCTTCTGTGTCTATTGTTTTAAGAAAGAATCCTTTATATCCTCAAGGTCTTTTCATTACAGACTCTCTGCTATTCCTTCTTCCTGTAGTAGGTAGTGCAAAAAATTGCCTGATAAAAATACATGAACTATGCTCATCCAATAACTTCTCAAGAAACTTAAAAAACCTTAGTAAGTCTTATTATCCTAACCACACCTTAGAGAGAGTCTTCAAAATTATTTTAATTTTTCAGAGTATCTTTCCCTACTGTGCTTTTTCTACCTTTCCTTCTTTCCTGATACCACTTACACAGACATTTTTTTTTTCAAGGTCTTGTCAATATTGCCATGTCACACATTCTTCAGAAAAAAAAAGATAGATTTCTATCACTACTTTTGTGACATTTGCCATTGAAACACATTAAAATGCATTAACCTTTTTTCTATGAGAATAGAATTCTGCAGAGTGAGTTTGTGCATTGCTACTGTCTCATCTCTGTCTTCTCTGAAAACTGGCACAATATTATTGCCTTATGTGTAAAGCACTGGGCAAACATTTAACAGGGCTCAATTCTAAAGATCCTATTCTGATCCAATTTTAAGATGAAATCTCTACAGAATTATTATTTTTTTCCTGAGAATACAGGAAATAGTAAGTAATTTCAAAGATACATAGCCACAGAAATAGTTCAAATATTCTTACAAGTATGTTATTATTTCTATCCTTCTCAACCTGAGCATGTGGTTCTTTCACAACACTTGAAGCACCATCTGCCTGACTATAATCAAATGATTGTAAACTGTCATTAGTCTAATACTATACACAATTCTCATCATCTCAATAGCACAAACTTTCACTTTCTTTCTGATTATTTTTCCCCTTCATTGTTTAAATTGAAGGCAGAGAATTCTTTCATTTTCCTGGAATTAACTGCTCTCTCCCTCCCTCTTCCTCACTCAGTCTCTTGTTCCAGTAAAGAACTGGTATCTTTCTAATGTGTGAAGGTTATTTTAGATTCTAAAAAAATATACTGTTTTAACCGTTATTTCTATCAAGTTTTGATATTTTCAGTAATCACTGAATGGCAGTGAGTGTTCAAAGACAAAGTAATCTCGATTTTTTAAGTGAAAATGAAATCACTTTTTTTTTTATCATCTCTGCTAATATGTTTATACATTTTATACTTTTGTTGCTTCCTTTGATTTCAGAAATAGGATTTTCGTTAAACTGTTAGGTGGAGAATGTAAATCTTCTCATATGGAGTGTTTGCATATGTTTGAAAAATACAGACTTCAGTGGCAATGCATGGAGAGAACCTGGGAAAAAGCCTCCTGGTTATTCTCTAAAATATACTGTACAGTAATTAAAACTCAATGGTAGGGGCAGAGTAATGTTAATGAATATAACGTAATAAATAAATAAATGAACAGCACTTGGGATGATGTTGCATGCCTGCTTTATGTCATCAGCCATATGACATGTCTCTAAAGTAAATGGATTAAAGGCTGATACTGCATTTATTGCAGTAAAGGACAATAAGGAAGAGGAGCTCTGACGAACCTAAAGCGAGTTAAGAAAAAGCTGATCTAATGACACTAGCATAAAAATAGCTGTATGAACCCTGGAGCATGAAAGCCAGGTTTTTAATGATACAGAGATGCTAGTTTTGTCAAATTTATAGAGAGATAATACCATAAATTGTGAATAATACCATAAACACTCCTGCTACCTCTTCATTTATGGTAAACAGCAACAGAATCCTTTCTCTAACAAGCTTTTTTCAGTAAGTTTAAATAGTAGAAATACTTCCAAAAATTATCTTGAAAGATGCAGCTCTCTTTCAAGATATATACGAAAGAGAAACAGTGGTGTATATTTTATAGTAATAAAATTTTCAATCCTGGTCTTCAGAGGTTCTCAAGTAAATAGGGATTTTCCTAAAGAGATTAAAATGTTCCTATTTTTCCAATAATTCTCAGGATTCTGGAGGGATTTTTGCGTCCAATACCTAGACAATAAGAAGCTGCAGGTAGAATTTCTTCATCTAAAGTATATCCATACAAAAAACCATGCCAGAATTACTTAAATGTAAAAGAGGCAAAAATCATACATCTTTTTCACCCAAACTCAAGATGTACCCTTGGTGGAAGATCACATCAGGGAATAGTTAGGCAAATTTGCCATATGTAAGTCCACGTGCCCTGATGGGATGCAGCTACGAGTGCTGAGGAAGACTGGCTTGCAAGAGCAGTGACATTCATCTATGATGTGCACCAGCTCTCTCTGCAGTCGTGGATGCATCGTCCCAAGGCCTATGGACTTGTGGATGACAAGTTTGTCTATGTATTTGTCTTGGGGTGATTTATGATGATTAGTCTATTCCCTGATCCTCTGTTCTATGCCCAGAAATGGTTGCTGTATCTTTATGGTATGGCCAGGGAGGGGGGAGCTTTGGGTTTTTCCAAAGCCTCGCTTCCCTGGCATCCAGCGTGCCGTGCTGTCTGGGTATTGCTTGGCTAGCTTGGTTTTGTTAGCCCGAGTTTTTCCCTTCCCTGGCCCTGGAGAAGCTGTAGCAGCAATCCTTCGGCAACTTTTTGAGGTGACAGCTTGCTAGTCCGAGACCAGAGAAAACAGGACCTGCGGGAGAGGGGTTGGCCAGGATAGGTGGGAGAGGAGCCGCTCCGTTTCGGCTCCAAATCACGGGAAGTTGAGCCGGGGAGAGAAAGCACACCCAGAGGCTCTAGTCCAGCTGCCTCATCTACTGTGAAGAGGAGGTCGATGCCAGAGAGTCACCAGATTTTCATCTGCTGCCTGAATTGCTGCATGAAGCTCCTGTTTGGCTTTTTATTTTTCCCTGAGACAGACACCAGTTCCATCTTCCACTGCGTGGCATGAGCCAGTTTTTTTTCCCTGGAATTTTGGGGTTTTGTTCCAGGGTAAGGTTTAATATCTGACAGTTTCATATCTAGCATTTATTTACTCTTTTTTCCCTTTGCCATGAGGGCATTCTGTTTGTTAATAAACTGTTGGGTTTTTTTTACATTCATCCATTAGCTTTCATTTCCTCTTGGTGGAAAGCGATTGTTGGAACCCTTTTAGAGGAGACAACTCATTCCAGAGTGTCTTCTAAATTTGTCTCTAAACTGAGACAGTGTTCTCTAATGTTGAGGTTCAGTGTTATATGACCTGATATAACACAGGGAAGTGTTTGACAGAAATGTTCCAAGGAACTCCGGGACAGAATTAGAGAACAATGCAGTGTAGCCATTAGGCATACTGTGACTGATAATTCTTTCACAGTGCAGACCTACTGCCAATTTTTGTACTTCACAACTGTATCTGCATGAAACCATACTAGTCACTGCAGAGTATCAGTGCTTTAGCTAGAAGAAAAAACAATTTTTTTTGAAGTGTCTTATTTACTTTCCTTTAGCAATGCTTCATAGTTTAGTGAAATACTGTGAAGAAAGATGTCCCTTTTGAAACAAAAATGTACAGTCATGGAGGTTACATAGGAGGCATTCAACCCTGCTTTTCTGTATCATCTTGAAATCTAAGTAGAGACCTGGGAGAAGGGCAAGAAATGGATTGTTTGTTTTTAACAGTAAGACAAGAAAAAGGGAGATCATTAAGTTAGCATTGGCAATAAAGAAAAGGGACTATTCTGGGGGACTGAGCATATATCAGACAAAGACATGCCCTTTCCCTCCTTAACAGACCAAGTTATCAGTCAGAGTGACTTAACGGCACTTTTTTATGGGGTCCTGCAGAATCACAATTTAGCAAAAGGAGATGCTCTTGCAAGTGAACCTCAAGCACTCTTTCCCCCGTCCCCCCTGAAGCTGGCTAAGCCTTTTTTATTGTTAAGATGCTAACTGACTTTTTATCTCCAAACTCCAGGCAAAGTAGTAAAATCATGTTTTGCACTATATCCTCCTCAATGAATTCCAAATGACTACATTGCCTCTTGCCCAGGGATCAACTGCTTCACCCTGAGATAAAATGCACTTCAGCACTGTCAAATGCCCCTTTCCTACCAGTAGCATCTCCATCAGAAGCGGCACAACAAATAAACACAAGACACGATTTGATGGCCAAGATTTTACCTTCATAACAATTATGTAAACCATATGCCTGCATGAATAAATAAGGGGCTCTCAACAAAACACGAATGTACAAATAAAGCATAAAAGAGATGGAAGCAGGGACATGAGTCAGGATGAATATAAAGACATTGTCAAAGCTTGCAGGGATGAGGTTAGGAGAGACAGTGGGGCTCAGGGACTAATAAAAGGGACAATATCATTTAGGATCTTTATTCATGACCTGGGCAATGATCAGGTCTGTGGATGATTCAAAACTTTAGGGAGCTGTTAATACACCATGGTTATGCTGTCATTCAGATGGGCAATTCAGCCCCTGCAGCCATACATGCTGGAGGACAATAGGCTGGAAATCAGCCTTGAAGTAAACGACATCGGGGTCCTGGAAGACTGCAAATTTAACATGTTCCAGTGATGTCTCCAGTAGCAAGAAGGTCAGCAACATTTGGAGCTGTATTACAGGAGTATTGTCAGCAGGTCAAGGGGAGGTGATCATTCTGCTTTACTGGTGAGGTCACACCTGTAGTTCTCGGTCCATTCCTGGACTTCCCATTATGAAAAGACACATGGACACACTGGAGCATGTCTGGTAAGAGACCGTAAAAATTATTAAAGGGCTGGAGAATCTGGCATATGAGAGGCTGAAAGAGACGGGACTGTTCTGCCTGCAGAAGATGAGCCTTGGAGGGCTGGGGAGGGAGAAGAAGGAAATAAGGAGATGATAAGACTATTGCATCAATTTTCTTCCTTGTTTTTCTGCTTCTCTCTTTTTGGGAATAAAACATAAAACTCAAACCCAACAAACCAAAGTAACAAACAAAAAAACCGCACCCAGGATGGCACCTTAACACCTTTAAGGTGATCCTCACTAGGAGAACAGAAGAAAACTTTTACCAATCTCCATGAAGGAAAATAAATACAAAATCAAACTGAAACAACATGCCCTTTGAAACTCTAAGGAAAGCTGAAAATAAAATAAAAAAAAATTTTAAAAAGGGAAACTTAAAAACAATCTTGGCAAACAAAGTATTTGTTTGTTACTGTCTCCAGTAAAATGATGAGGTAACACATACTTCCAGGTCCAGAAGGGCACTTTCCCCTTCCACAGGATTACCTTGCTGGACTCAGGGTCAGCTTGTTGATTAAAGTTGATACAAAAAGCCAGAACAAACTTCAGTGGGGCTCACCTCTGCTTTTGTTGGAGCTGTTTTTAAGCTGATGTCTTTGTTCCCGGCTCTCACCTGAATTATCTGTCACAGAGCAGTAAGAAGGGGTTGACCTGCAGAACAAGGTGAGCCAGGCACAGAGAACCCTCTCACAGCCAGCAGGGCAGTGACCTCACCAACATGGACACAGTCTACAGTGCCTGAGCAAAGAGAATGGATCTGACATGATATGCAGGATCAGCAATCACTCAGTAAGATCACAGTAAGAAAAAGTCAAGATTGAAAACGAAGTCAAGCCTACAGGATAGGATCAGGGAGGTATAAAAGCATCTGAAGTGCCAGAGCAAGCACAGTTCAGCTTACAGGAGGTCCTGCAGGCAGGTCCCAAGCTAAGGTGGTGGAAGGGAACATCTACTGAAGCTTCTTCCAGCTCTTCACAGCAGCTCTTTCTACTTGACAACCTGACAGTCAGCTAGATTCTTAGAAGGAGGGAAGTAAACTCCAGGTCGTGACACATAACATAAGAATTCCCATTAAGATAATGATTCTTCAGTCAAGGAAAGAACTCTCCTAGAAAACATCTCATAACCTTCTGAGGGCAAAATGCAGACAGCTGAGCAGAATTTGATGAGACAGACTCAAAATCAAATAAAGGCAAATTCAGTTATTTTCTTTGTCTCTGAGGAAGAAACAGAAAGGTTCACATATTTTGCATTGTTGTTACTTTTTCTTTTATTCCCTATTACTCATGTGGGTTAATTACTAGTCTGCCCTTCACTGCACAAGAAGAAACATTTTTGTTTCTGTTTACATCAAAATCTAAATCCACCATAACTGATTTAGATCCTGGAGAGACTTCTAGGCAGCCGAGAAACTCTACCAAACTTCAGTCAATTTTCTTGATGTGCAGTTGTTAATCTTGTGCTGCATATTCCTGATTTTGTAAAAATAGGTATTTTTGACAATAAATATACATGATGACTAATTAAGATTGAAAATTAGTCTATTAATCAAAATCTTGTTTACCTTATTCTCACTATTAATTGTATTTCAGGTTCAATGACAGCAGTCACTGGATGTGGTTCAGAAATATTTGTAACATTACATTTGTAAGTTTCTCACTATTAAGTACATTTAAAATAAGTATTTGCAAATATATTGAAATATATTATCATCTCACCTGTTTGTTAGGTAATTTCTACTCTAATTTGCAGGCACTTCTATTTAAAAGATAACTGGTGACTGGGATGTTACATTTTTTTTCCTGTTTTTTGATTTGGTTTGGGTTTTTTTGCTGTTCTTTATTTGTTTTAGTTTTTGGGGTTTTTTGCCAGTAAACTTTGAAGGAAAACTTAAACTGCCTTAAATCAGAAAGATTATGAATATGACTCCAAGAAGTAAAGAAGTGAGTACTTTCAATGAAGCATGACTGAGGATGAGTTTCTCCTGTATTTGGTTGCAGCCTTCTCTGCTACATAGGACACATAATTTCCTGCAGTAGATAATGCACACTGGGACACTGTGTACATTATCTTTTGCTTCACTACAAATGTGGCGTTCACATGTTACACCCTGTCTTCAACCGTAGTGTAACTCTGCCATCCATTAGCAATTCACAGTAGTATTTCCCTGGGCTTTCTCTGTGCAAGCTAGAGAAATAAGCTCAAAATCTATTTTGAAGAATTACACTGGTTTATAGTTTCTATTTAGGTCCCTGAAATTTTTTTGGGCATACATCAGAAAAATCGTATCTCCTATTAAAATTGATGATATAGTATGGAGCTCAATTCTGAGTATTAGTTGTGTTTTATCAGCTTCTCTAGCTTTTGTGCCTGGAGCATTTTCTATTGTTTCCATTGTTCAGTAGAAAAATATTTGGATATTGTGATTTTAAATATTGGATGACAGGAATCTCACAGGCTAAAGCTAAATCTTTTTGATAGGCCTGTTTGCCGGAATTTGAAACCCTAACATAAACTTGTAAGGTATCTGTTTTTTCAATGCACATGGGGAAAATTCTGCAGGCCTAATTCAATGACAAATTGCAATAAATATTTCACAGAAGCATAGGGAGAGATATTATTTGTGCTATAACACTAATTACATTTTGCTCCTCATTGTGCAGTAAGCACATTTTCAACCTAAAATCATCATTTAGACTGTACTGTGTATTGTAAGCAAGCACTGTACAGTGCATAGAATTGTGAATACCATTACTCCAGAGCCACTAAAAATAATAAAAGATAAAGAAATTTAAAGTAACATTTTCCTCCATATAGACTGTCTTCTGAAATTTAATCTTTATACATTACCCAGAAGAAAAAATAATATCCATTTTTAAAAGAGCAAAGGTTGAACACTTACAGCCACGTAATCTATAAATAATTGTAATTAAGAATTTGTTGTGAAAAGGTATGAAAATGTACATAATACACTACTCAAAACAAATTAGTAGTTCTTATCAAGTTCCAAATAGCATGAATGCAATCAAAATACATAAACATACTTGAACAACAAAACCCATAATAGGGAAGGATTGAGTGTGTGCGGGCAAACATCATCAATGGCTCAAGATGATGTAGGACACAGTCCAGTAGGAAATACTAATGCAGGAAAAGCAACTTTCAAAATTCCTGGCAAATTGAACATTTGTACTTTTGCGTTTCTCCTTTCAAAGCTGTTCCCAGTTTGGTCCTTCTAAGCCTTGCAAGACAATGTTACTTAGCATAATGCCACCAAAGGACCCTCCATCTTTTGATCCTTAATGAAAATACACTTTACTCCCCACCAGAAGTTTACAGTTTTCTGAGGCTGTTGTACTATGCTTTTTGTTAGAAAAAGGTCTTTCACTATGTGTCTCGTGCTGGGAAGCTGGTTTTGAAGACAATAACAGCACATTTAATTTACCTATATTTTGAAGACTTCAGTATCAAGAGCAATAAAACAACAGAATATGAGTTGTGAGACAAATTCTGTAACTGGCAGTGTCATCATATACTATGGCTATCGCTAAATGCAGGTCTCAGATTTTGTATCAAACTGCTGCTCCTCAGAACTGAGGTTTTTTGGACTTTAAACCTCAGCTTTGTTTTAAATTGGTTAACTACTGCACAATTTTTTCCCCTTTTTAATTTCTTTGACTTGCTTTTTTATAGGGCAACCTTAGTTTTATAGGCATAGTAGCCTCAAATAGTTTTTTTGTTTAGACTTAGGTGTTTATGACCATGCCATAGTGACATAAGATAGCTCAAGAGAGCCTAGAGAAGTGGACACCTAGCAGGCTCTAAAATATAGGCATGGGATGACAAGAGATGGGGCAAAGACTGACATGGAGAGAGAACATTTAATTTTTGCCCTTTAACAACATTCTGAACTTGAAAAAAAGGTAACAAAAAACCAAAAAAACCACCTGTCATGCTGGGAACTGCAGTCAGTGGCTGAAGGTCATACTGGTGGATTAAATGTATCTTAGTCCTGTATATAGATTACTATATATATAGTTGCGGTTTGATGTTGGTTAGGTGCCAAGCACCACAAAAAACCATTTACTTACTTGCCTCTACTATAGCTGAGCAGAGAAGGAGAAATTAAAATTTTGATTACATAAGGTGAAGTAAGGATCATTGCGGAAAATGGAAAAAAACTTCAAGACAAAACAGGTCCAAACTTAACAGTATAAAGAAGATTTATTACTAACAGAATTAAAAGTAAAAATAATAATGAGAAACCAAAGCAAACTTCCAGAACACCTTTCTCTTCCAGTACGTCCCTCTTTCCACCAACCTGTGCAAGGGAAACAAACATGGGGTTTAGGGCAGTGTTTCAAGTCTTAAGAGTCTATGTTTAAGGAAAAGAGTTTCTTCTGCTGTGCCATGGGATTCTTCCCACGGAAGATATTCTCTGCAAACTTCTTGCGCGTGGTTCCAAAGCTTCACAAGCAACAGTCTGCCTGAAAATCTGCTGCAGTGAAAAATATCCCTCCCATGAATCTTGTAGTCTTCCTACACTGCCATCATGGGTCATAATAGTCATGGGGTTTCAGTCTTTTAAGGATGAGCTATTCCAGCTGAAAGCAAATCTCTTCAATCTCTAAAATCCTTTTACAACATCTATAGGCTTTACGATTGAGCACCTTTTTAACAAGCTGTGTGTGGATTTCTGCATTTCCCCCATGTACCATGAATTATAGGGAAAAACAAATTGCTGTATTGCAGTCCTCACCACGGCTTGCAAGGAGAATTTCAGCTCTGGCACTGGGAGCGCCTCCTCTCTTTCCCTTCCCCCACTGACCTCGGTGTCGCCACATTCTTCTTCTCACGTGATGTCACTTTTCCTGTTGCAGCTGAGAAATTGATCTTGTTTGGGCTCCGCATTGGGAAAGACTCGCCCTGTCTTCAATTGCCGGCTGTGTGGTGTTTTTTCTTCAATTCAGCACAAGCTGCACTGGCTGCATGGGAGGGCCTGCCAGCCCAGTGTGGGCCACGGCAGCCTTAAATGAATTCTCAGCCACACGGTCCCCGCTCACTTTGGGGGCTTTTCTGGCCACACGGCTGCTCACAGCTCCAAAATGGCTTTCTCGGCAGCCCGGTACTGCACCACTGCGCCGGGGGGCCCCAGAGACCCACTCTGGGAGGAGGCCCAGAGGTCCCCTCCTTCGCCACCCCTCTGCGGGGGAGCGGGAAAAGGAACTTCTTGCTTTTCCTCCTTTAAATATGTACATCACAGAGGTGCTACCAGCTCATTTAACTGGTCTAACAACCTGTCTGTCAACTAGGGGCTCTGTGCCCATCACAGCAGTTTTGCAAATTGCTAAAACAACCACATATATATTAGTCAATTTCAGACTTCACTACTATCAGTGTTTTAGGGAACAGAAATTACTTCCAATGAGAATTGGGTCTCCATGCAAATATTTAATTTCTGAAGCTATGAGCCCTACAGCAACTGTGAATTTTCATGAAGACCCTTTTATTTTTAAACACAGTCATTAGTTTTTCTGTGTTTTATGGAAAAGCTCAAAGAAATTTAATTTTATTGTACTGGGACTCAGGATCTTTACACAGGTAAGTTCATGATTGCCTGTATTTTTAAATGTCTAAGAAAGCCTTGACCTAGGCTAACTCTGCAAAATAATGTTTATGCAACATTCAGAAATTTTAACAAACATTCCAAGAAGTAGGTTAGATGTGGCCGTGATGTCCTGAGGAAGAAAAATATTTACATGTTTGCTGAGGAAGAAAAATGTCTAGGTGTTTGGATACAAGCTTTTCCATTTCTAGCTGGTCTTGATAATAGCACAGCCCATTTCATTCACTAACATCAGTGTGGCCCTTTGAAGGTTCTGAATTCTGTGAAAAAGACCAATTCCTGTTGTCTTAAATAGATTGTAGACAGACATGAATTTAAAGTAGATCTGGTAAAGTCCAAGACAAATGTTTATAGACTTGGAGTGGATGATCTTTGCACAGAGAAGACACATAAAGTCACAGAAATGCTACATATTTAGTTTTGCAACATGTTCTACTGTATTATTTGTCTGACCTAGGAAATAATAATATTATAAATATTAACCATGATGACAATAAATAATTTCATTTATATTGGTTTGCACTTTTATAACTATGTTCACCCCGAAGTTCACTAAAGCATTCAGAGAGAAAACAAGGTATATTGTGATTTATGGACATGTATTCCATTATATCATGCTTGTATACGTAACTTTCATGGCTAAAGTCAAAGTCTTTAATAAATGGATCTTTACCCTCTCTTATTCTCCAGCATGTTTACCAAAACTGAATTGAGTATCTCCAAAACTTAAATATTATCTTCTATATACTGAAATAGATAAAAAAATCTAATTAAATTATAACATAGTTTCCTATTCTATGAAGAAAGGGACCACAGTGGGTCATCTGATCCAACCTCCCTGCTCAAGCAGGGTCATCCAAGAGCACATGGCACAGGATTCTAGCCAGAGAGTTCTTGAATATCTCCAGTGAGGGAGACTCTCCAGCCTCTCCAGACAATCTGTTCCAGTGCTTGGTCACCCTCATAATAAAGAAGTTTTTCCCCGTGTTCAGGTGCAACTTCCTTTTCATGAGTTTCTGCCCATTGTCACTTGTCCTATTGCTTAGCACTGCTGAGCAATAATGACAAATACTACATAGAACACAAGAAATTATGTATCATTACCTTATTTATCTCTCAGAGCTTGTACCTTGGCTTCTTTCCTAAGCATGTCCTTCCAGTGCTGAAAGGGAATTTTTCTAAGAAAATACGAAATAAAATTGACAAAATCTATCATTTGCATTGGAGAATTTAAAACAAGTTTATACACAGCTTTTTTCTCCCATCTGTGGAAAAATACTTTTCCTAAGGATCAATAAAACTGAATAATATTTTAAGTTTTTACATTGAATAGTTGAATATGCAGTGCTTAATTTCAAGCCTGTGAATAGCCTGAACATTTTAAGAATGTCTTAAGGCTTGGCAGAACTTGAAATCTGAATAATGCACTCAGCAATAGTACAATCAATAGAATCAGTGTTTAGGTGCAATGTAGAAAGCCCATTTAATTAATTCTTTCTTGGGAAAGGTAAAATCTTGAATCCTGACTTTTTATTTTCATTGAGGGAATCTATCAAAGGCACCTCTATGAATAGGCACATCTGCTATTCATTATTAGATGTTCACAAGATATAGTCTCTCAGAGCTGCATATTCCGTATTCTGACTTTCCTTTGATCATTGGATACAGAAGGACTACGTCAATAATTTTTGGAATCGTGGAGTAGGAACCACATATATTTCCTCTTTGTTAATTAAATCTGAAATAGGGAAAAAACAGTTTCTCATAGAGAATTACACTTAATAACATATAAAAATATAGTGCTTGCAAAGAGAATTGTTCTATGACATAATTGCTTCTTAATTTTCCCCAAACCAAGCAAAATAAAATGAAAAATAGATGGATGCCCAGAGCTTCTTAACAGAGTTTATACAGTGTGTCTTATAACAGACTACTTTAACATCGTTTAAGCTCAATGTTTCAAGTCTGAACGCTGTTCTCTACATTAATCCCTTCAGTATTAAACATCTGTTTAACTAGATAACTTTTATCTACTGAAAATAAATAAGTGCAGTTCTAAATCACGTTGCTGTGATATGTTGTATCAATACATTCTTGAAACAATTTATCATGCTTCATTACAGACATGAGGGCCAAAGAGATATTTCCACAAACATTCAATACAAACGCAAGTTCCACAAAGGGTATGTAGAATCTAAAGCTGCCTTTAGACAACTGTAGGATAACATTTGTATTCTTAAAATACACTTAATATTTCAGTGAATTGTTTTAAAATCATTAATTTAGTGTTCACATAAAAGTCAAGTTGATGAGATTCATAGCCATCCTCTTTTTAAAAATGTTACCCTGACAATACTGCCTTTGCCTGAAAAGCTAAAACCAGACACTACAATATCAGACTGCACAATGCACAATTTTGTGATACTGCCTCACATATAACTACTGTTTGATTTGCGTGGGATAGATTAGATTAGATGCAGAAAGCAGTCAGGAAGAAAAATATCAGAAAGGTACTTGGAGAGTGAACTTCTACTCCAATATATGCAACAGTGCTCCTCCCATCTGCACTGGGGCCCCTGTGGAAAACACTGTATTCTACACAGTGGCTTTGGATAATCCATGCCTGCTCAGTTGGGCCCCAGGTTTAGGGCCTGAGCAGCCCAAATATTAGCGTTAGCAGCTGCTTTAAGGGAACCTGTTGGCATGTCTCACATCAGTCTGTGCTGTGCTGGTGGGTGTTACGATAGAGATAACATTACAAAATGTCAGGAAATGGTATGTGGTTCTTTTTGTTATGCAAAAAAAGGGTACAAAAGCATGGGAGGGAGAAAAGGACCTCTCCATGAAAGGGATCTGCACAGGGTGCTGTAGGAAAGTCTACCCTTGGTCTGTGATGTGTGAAAGAAGGGTTGTCAGGATACAAGGGATGCAAAGTGTACTCTCTATCTATAGTCCTCTTTATAGTCTCCTATTTAAACAGCTATTTTATTACACATTGTGTTATTGTGCCTTTTTCACTGAGATCTGCAAAAACCTTTGCATTGCCCTACACCTCCCTGCTCCCACTCTCCCCTCAAGGCCAGAACACCCTTTTTACACTTTTCCCATTATACATGCCTGTAGAGGCTTTCACACTTTCACCACCAGATCTACATTCATATAATCGTGTGACCATAATTCTATTGATCTTCACTTTTATTTTCTCATGTTAATCTTTTTCTCTCTCCATGAAAATCACTTAGCTGATCCAGAGCACTCAAAACACTTGAGACATCTGTTAAATGTGTTTTGTAGTCTGCAATTAATGAGGTATTCCATATGCATCTGGGAAATCAGATTGTTAGTTGATACTGTGATATTTCACATGAAGACTGGATGAGTTGAACTTGCTGTGAATACTGTGACTTCATTGGTTGTTTCCTATTTTCTTTTTTTTGTATGTGCATTGAAAGAGATTGAAGTGCATAAATGCATCATTATTTACTGCCATTACATGACCTTACACATACTCTTGTGTAAACACTCAGAGTAAACAGAATTTTTCCTCATAGCTGTGTTTCTCTGAAAAGACTTAGAGGTACCTCTTATTGTTTATGAATGCCATATATTTCCTTCTTGTATTGCAAACTCCAGTTTAATAGCTGGTCT
Source organism: Machaerirhynchus nigripectus (assembly GCA_013397975.1). Taxonomy (NCBI): domain Eukaryota; kingdom Metazoa; phylum Chordata; class Aves; order Passeriformes; family Dicruridae; genus Machaerirhynchus; species Machaerirhynchus nigripectus. The sequence continues at coordinate 300,721 of VZRQ01008689.1, read as the reverse complement.
CTTTCTTCCTGCTGTCTTTTCCTTTCAGTCTTTGACTAAAATTTTCAAGACACTTACATAATAATAATAGGATAGCAATTCAAGACACTTACATAAATTTGATGACTTAGTAGCACTAGCTTGTGTTTATCCAATAATTTTGTATTGCTAGGTAGGTTGTATAAGGCAGAAACTATCTGACATGAGTCTGTAAATGTGTTTAGTGGGAGATTTTTTGATAGAGGAATTGGAAAGGAGCAAACCTTTTTGATCATTCCAAAGAGATTACCCAAGAAATACCATGAGTCAAGCAGAAATCCCTATCAACCAGGTTGTCACAAGAAAATTTTATTTAATTGTCAGTATATTTACTTGCTTATGCTTATGCCATACTCTAATGTTAGACTACAGTGCTCATACTTCAGTAAAAGATTTGACGTGTGCTAGCTCTCTAAGGAGGCAATTTTAGCCATGGAATAAACAGCTCAACTGCAAGTTTAAATTCTCAGGACAGGGTCTCAGTCACAAGGTCTTAATGCAGTAAAAGTATTGAGGCACCCTTGGACTGATGGATAGTCCAAACACAGAAGAGGTAGAAAATCAAAGCCCTCATTTTGTTTCTGGATTCAGATGAATTTCTGCAAGAAGCATATATAAGGCAAACAGCAGGAATGGGACAGTATGCTCTCTAGAAAACCACCGAATGCATTAGACTCATGATGTTTTTTAGTTACAGTTGCTGTTTTGAATCAAGAACAGAAATACAATAGTGTCAATATCCTGCCATGTAGAAACACCTGTGATTGATGCAACCTACCTTCTGGACTTAGGAGGATGGTAGGTACTTTTCCCAGTTTGCATGAGCATGAGATTTGGTTCATAATTGTCACCTACAACCAGAATGAGCAGGTCTCAAATCAATGTCCTCATGATTTAGTGTCCCTAAATTAGAAAACAAAATTCTATTTTAAAAAATGGAAAAAGAATGTCAGTCTGTTGCAGTAAAAACACTTACTTTGCACAATATCCTTCCTGAAATTTTGTTTTTACCTGGTAAAGGACAATCCATTTTCTTGCATATGTGGGGAGTACAGTGCAGGGTAAGATAAAGTGTGCTTGTGGCGTACTGCAGATATTTGTTGCTATCAGTTAATTCTGACCACTATTCTAGCTGTCCCATGAGAATCTGCTGAACAGATACTGTATCTTCACCTCCTGCATATGAATCTATGATGTTTCCATACAAATTCTTAAAAAAATCCCCAAACAACACAAAACCCCCAAGCAAAAAAAGAAATAAAAACAAAATCTGAACAAAGAAAGAAACAAACCCACGTAACTTCCCACAAGACACACAAGGTGAAACACAAACAGTGTAGAAGAGAAATTAGTTCAAGCTGACAGGGGTTAGGAGCACAGTCTGTGAATTACAGCTCTCCCGATTCTTGGTTTATGCTTAATTTCTACAATTGCCATAAACAATTCCAGTTACAAAACACACTACTGGATTTTTCAGAACACAAAGCCTGAGGCTTGACATGCAGGTTCATTTCTAGATGGGGCATGGGGGGACTCTGTGTATGTGTTTATTTTCTTCTCTTTCTTTTTTAATATGCATTCTAAAACATACAGAATGGATAAAAATTTTTAAGTGTTCAGAATGTTACTGCAGTGCAATGTGCGTGTTTATATAACTATCATGAAAAGCACAGAGGAAGATAGCTTTGAACCTGGGCTCTCTGAAAAAAATTTTCTTTAACAGAGATAAAATAATGAAAAATACTTAGTTAAACTGCTGGCCAAACTCTTATTGTTTGTACCACTCCTGGAAAAGACCCTGGGGAGCAGCAGCGGAATCTGCGCTATTGATTGGCTGGTTAAAGAGAGGCCTATTAGATTGAGCCAGGCTAGATTGATTATACAGCAGCAGAAGGAGCTCAGATTCAGAGCTGAGTGAACGTCAGGGTGAGAGAGAAGGAGAGCAAGTGAGAGAAAGCACGCAATAGAGGGAGACTGTACCCACTACAGCATCAGTATGTGACAGCTGGTGCCTGATAACACTGATACTGAGCTCCTTCACTGGAGAACTTGCTGAGCTACCCTTTTTTTTCATTTGCAAGAGGATGCCAGCTCTAAGCCAGTGCAACTGACGACAGACTGGATCTTGGAATAGTTCATTTTACTTACAATTACATCTCTCATGTTCTGCATCTCTGAAGAAAGGCTTATTACGGAAGACAAAAATTCATCTTCTCCCCTTACCTCACATAATATTGATGATATACAGAGTTTGATCTTCCAGGTAAGGAAATTATCATTTGCTTTTCTGAGCAGATAAAAAGGAATTATTCTTTTTGTACCTTGCATGTTAAATACAAGCTTTGGCATTTGTTCTCAGAATGTATTTTTTGCACTTGTATTTCTTTCACTCACAGATTATATGTATCAATTATTATGTACACCTGAAGAGAATTAACAGGACGTGGTTTGTGGACTGCATTTATCATGCTTAACCCTTTAGATGGATGGAATGAAACAACCAGAAAAGATTATTTCTAACTACTTGGATGATGTTTTAATGTAACTTGTCCCACACATGCTAAACTGTCTGGAGTAATAATGGCACACAAGCTCTCCCATATTATTAATTCATTAGCATACATATTGTGAAGCCAGGTAGAGAGAATATTTACCTGAAGGATTTCTCAGTGCTTGTCAGTAGTTTGAAATAGTATCTGTCTTTTGACTGCAAGCTTACCACTGCTGAGCAAATATGGTCTGCCTTAAATAATATATCATTAGACTGCCATTTTTTATAGATATAGTAGTTATTGCTAACATTCTGCCTGCAAAGTGAAGATCAAGATTTATGATCTGAAATGTGAAACCCAGGATGTTCTGTTGCACTATGCTGCATGTTTGAAGCAGGCATCCCATGGACTGACTGCCTGTTTTGGTATGACATTGACACGACTGTCTCCTAACTGCAGAGCTTTAATAAAGTTTCTACATATTTCCTTCAGCTGTATGGTAAGTGGTTTTGCTGTGATAGGTGATAGGTTTTGATAGATTGCTGTGATCCTGAAGGTGATAGACTATATCTGAAATAATCCAGCTTTTGAATTTGAACTAAGTCAGGAAGTTGATTGACTGGGGGTTTACAGGTCACGGGAGCATAACACTAAGACAGCTCCTTCATTAGCAGCACATTCCTTCCAGCTGTGACAACACGCACCATCTTCCTCATCAGTTTGTGCACTCTGCTCCTTGCTCCAAACTGCAGCGTGTTTCATATGCCAGCTATTGTGATTATTCCCTCTGGGTGAAGTAGAGGCATCAATCTATTAATGCAAACATTTAAGTAGACTTTGACCCAGCCAAGTACAGTGTTCCAATACTTTGGCCAGTTAAGAAACTGCCTATAGGTGCTAGAATGTGCACCTATGTGTAATCCAATTTACCCAATGTCAAAACAATCACAACTACAGAAAAGCACTTTCTTCTCTTCCTTTACCAAGAAATTTTTAATAAATTTCCATAAAGCACCACACTTAAATACTTCATGACTTCTCAAAAACCCACAGGAGAAGTGGAGTTGCCAAAATGATTATTTAGAATTTTTAAAAGACATTATAAAAATTGAGGACCTTAGGTATATATAGAGTATTTTTTAAAAACTAACAATAATTTTATGGGGGTATCTAAGTGACCACATGAATAAAAAATGCAGTGCTTAAGAGAAAGCTTCATCTTCTATAATGTATCATATGAATAAGCACTGGCAAAACAGGAACTAAACCAATGAGCCCAAACTAAAAGATTATTTAAACTATAGCATCTGTTCTGTTTTAATACCTTATCTCTTCTCTATGAATAATGTTTATGTTGTTTCTTATATACACAAATGTCAGCAATTTCAGTGTTTCCTTCTGAAACTCTTTCCAGGTAGCCAGAAATTCTCCTGGCTGCATATTTTGCCACCATAGCTTCATTGAGCGGTATTTTACTCCATAAAATACTGCCAAAGGTGAGAACTGCATACATTGACTATGGAGTCAGAGTGCAGAATCTGACCATAAATAATGGAAAGAAACCCTTTACATTTTAATTACGTGAATGAAAATTTTAGCCGTAAGATAAAGACACAGGTATTGAGGGCTAGATCTACAAAGCATAGACTGTATTTTATAAGGAGCTAAGATAATTGAATGTCTGATTCACTTTGTGTTCTTACAAAGCTTGAGGCCTGCCTCAGTCTATCTCGCGTGCAGTTTGACTAGCAAAAAATGTGCCTTTCTATATACTCAAAAGCTTTCCTACAGCTCTTATTAATATCTCTCTTTTATCTCTGAAAAGTCTTGTTCACTATACCCATGCTTTTTAAATATACCTTACTGTTTTCTGATTAGAAAAAAAATTCAGAAACTACTCAGAAAAAAAATACAGAACTANAGTCTTGTTCACTATACCCATGCTCTTTAAATATACCTTACCGTTTTCTGATTAGAAAAAAAAATCACAGTAGTTCTGTGATTTCAAAGACAGCAATATTGTTCCCTCCAAATTAGTGTCTGTTACTAGTCAGGTTACATCCAAGCCATGAAACTCCAAAGAACACTAAAAAGTGTTTATTTTTGCAATGGGAATATTTCATTTGAACCTTAATTTAATTTTTCTGAAGTGCAAAAGAGAATCAGAAACCCAAACAGTTAGTTAAGCTTACACTCATGTTTTTCTACTGATTTGTTTTTCATGTCCACATTAAATATTGTAAGCATCTTCTTTTGTCAGATTCAGAAAAAAAATAGATGAAAAAAATTCAAATCAGAAAGAGTTAAGAGTTTACATATTACAAACTGTGCATTTTCTCTCAAGTCTTTGATGTTGTTAATGTTAATCTGGACTTTTTCCAACACTTTAAACTGATTCAGTTATGTCATCTTTTTCTCAAAAGATTAATTTGACCTTTTTGAAATTAATGTTGCATTCCTTTCCAGCTTGAATTCACAGAATGTGAAATTTATTTTTATTATCGTAGGTAACTTAAAGCCATTAGGGGGCTCTTTCCTCCTATGGTATCGCACAGAAAGCTGCAATAAAAAGATATAGCTACTTACTAGACTTTTTACCAAAAAAGATTTCTAGTTGAATTAATTTTTTGGGGTGTAGACTATTTTAATTATACAGAATTACTAAAAATATCTCTTTTTTTTTGTTTGTTTTTTGGAGAGGGTTCTGTTTGTTTGGGGTTTTTTGTTATTACACATAATTAAAGACTTTTACTGTGAATTAAGGGTTATGTCAAGAAGTTACTTTATGTCCCATAAAGGAGAAGCAGGGAACACATTCAGCAAAAACTTTGATGTCATCCCTGGAATTACTAAATCTAATTAACAGCCTGCTTATGAAGCACCACTTCTGTCCAAGAAACTAGAGTTTATTTATTCCAATAGCTGTGAACAATGGTGCAACTACCACTAAAAAAAAAAATTCTGTTGAGTACGGTTATATTGTACTGAAAAGCACCCAGAGTACCTAAACATGACATACTCTTCCCTTACACAGCTTGCTTTCAGAAGAGCTAAGTATGTGACCAGGATTTTTGGATCACTCTTTATTTCACAAAACAAGAAAGTTTCAATTCTGAAAACATTTACTCATATGAACAGCTACACTGAAGTTACTGTGGACCAAATTTTAACACCTTTGTTCTTCCTATTTCCCTTTAGTTTCTGTAAATTCATTTGGCCACTGTACCTGAAACCAGTTGTGAAGTTCGTACTATTTCTTGTGGTGTTGTGAACTTTGTACAATTACTTGTGGGATTCCTTGGAAAGAACTATAGACTAGTCTAATGCAGGCTAAGGAAAAGAATTTAATTTGTTGTAAAGCACAGCAAGGAAGTTGCAAACTCTGCAGTATCATGCTGAGGTGAGGCAAGGAGGAACATGAGTGTCAAAAGACAAGCAAAATAATTGTCAACCTGTTCCAGTTTTGAAAAATTTTCTCATTCCTGCCATCCTTGAAAGAAAAAAATCCGAAATTGGTAAATTATTTACCCACCCTGGACCAAGTTGCTACTTTATATCCTTTAGCTTGGATAGATTACAATACTAACAATTCCATTCAAGAAAATAAAAGGAAAATAAAAAGGACTGACATACTTTGTGGTGCTTGACATTCACAACAAAGGAGTATAATCTTACCAAGTCGGAATTAAAAAAAAAAATCACGATAAAACGTGTTATTTCTTGGTTTTACTACACATTTGAATAATCTCTGTATTTTTGCGTCCTCTTATAGCAACTATCGTATGACATAACAATGAAGAACTTTGTTCTTCTAAACAGCATCTAGAAGTTCCAACTAGGATTTCAAGACACTTTGATTATTGCTCTGCATAGACAGGGTTTCATGCAATATAATGAAATTGTCAAAAATATGGAATAAATCAAGTATTATTTCCGAGACAGATAATTGACGCTTCAAACTCGGAGAAGATGATCTTCATTAGCTATATTATTAGCACATTGAAAATTCAGCATCATACAAATTATCTTCCTGTTAGTAGAAGAGGGCTTTTTCATTACTAAAAGGTGGCTAAAGGTAACTATGACTGGCTTGCATTTCAAGTAATTAATTATGTACACATGAACAGTCACCAAAGCTGAAATGCCATTAGTATTAGTAGTTCATCAGGCACAGAATCACCAGTCAGTCAAAGAAGAGGATTGTCCCACTCTGCTCTGCACTGGGGAGGTCTTACCTGGAGTCTTGTGTGCAGTTTTGGGTGCCACAATATAAGAAAGGTATAAAGTCATTAGGGAGCATCTAAAGGAGGGCCACCAAGATGATGAAAGGTGGAGCGGAGGGGAGGGCATACAAGGAGTGGCTGAGGTCACCTGCTCTGTTCAGCCTGGAGGAGACTGAGGGGAGAGCTCAATGCAGTCTGCAACTTCCTCGTGAGGGAAAGAGGAGGGGCAGGCACTGATCTCTTCTCTGTGGTGACCAGTGACAGGACCTGAGGGAATGACATTAAGTCTTGTCAGGGGAGGTTTAGGTTGGATATTATAAAAATGTTCTTCACGCAGAGGATGGTCAGGCACTGGAACACATTCCCCAGAGAAGCAGTCACAGCACCAAGCCAGAAAGAGTTCAGGAAGCATTTGGACAATGTTCTCACGCACATGGTGTGATTCTTAGGTTGTCCTGTGCAGGGCCAGGAGTTGGAATTTGATGATCCTTTTGGTTCCCTTCCAACTCAGGATATTCTATCATCCTATGACTTTATTTAAGGCCCAAGCATATTGCTGGAAGAATGACAGGAAGTGTGTAGCAGAAGCAAGGAATAGAGACCACTTCTTGGTTAGAGTCAAGCACCCTAGCAGTAAGACTCTTTTCTCCTCTATAAAACACAGTTTAATTCAATTGTATGCTCTGCTTCCTTGAAATCCATGAAATTTTATGTAAAAGATAAAAATTAAACCCATATAAGATTCTGGCACAAAGTTTCTGCAAAGCTTCACTCCAGAGGTAACTATAATTTACTGGTTGGTTAATTTATCCCTTATATAAACACTATGCAAAGTACTTTGAAATACTTTTGATTAAAAACTGTTGTGTAAATGTAAAGTGTTATTATGGCTAACAGAAGTCACTCAAAGTTGACATAAGTCACTTCAGCTAATGAAAACTGCAACAGTCTGGGGTGCTTTATTAAGCATGAATAAATAATTAATCTCAGATGAATGTTTAAAGGCTTAAAAAACCAGTTCTTTAGACATGTACTCAAGTAAGAATTACTTAATTTCTTTTTCCTATTTCATGTTTTTTATAATATATGAAGGGAATAATTCAAATTACTAGATATTAGAAGTAGAAAAATTTGCAAAAGCACTTAATATATATACTGTCAAAATATTTTTAAGAGAAGTAATAACAATGTAATCTAAAATACACATTATAATACAATGATAAGCAAAGTCTTCTGTGCTTTTTTTAACTTTTTTTTTATTTTTACTGGAAAAAAATTACATAGCAAATGAAATTGCATTGAAACAGCAGCCTGCAGCTCCCTCAAATTTGCATACATATACATATATATATATATTTATAGACACCTATGGTGGCATCCCTGCCAATGGCAGGGGTGTTGGAACTAGATGATCTTTAGGGTTGCTTCCAACCCAAGCCATTCTATGATACGAGGCCATTATATATGTTCATATATGTGTGCATGTACCTATATTTGAGCTTATCTTTTACTTTACTTTTACTGTATACACACAGAAGTATATACCCCTGTTCTGGAAAATCTGCAGTTTTTAGGAATACAGCCATGTAGAACCCAAACCTGTTCCCTGAGTTCAATAAAAGGAAACAGGTTTTTGGTTGTGTAGCCACTTGAGGGTCCAAGTTATAAGACAGGTGTCACCAAGAAATGCAGATCAGCAGATCATTAGGTGCCAGGATCCTAACAAAATACTGTTTTCGCTGATACTGAGAACAGTTTGTTCACATAATCTGCTTTAATGCTGTGATGTGATAGCAGCATGCAACTAACTACCATTTAAACACACAGTACAGTTTTGAGAAAAGCTCTTTAAATTTTTTGCTTTGCCTGAATTTCAAAATATTTAGAAGTGAGCCAAAAGTGTTGTTGCTTTGCAAAACACTGATTATATTTGGCTCTGGAACAACACATGGATAAATCCTGCTCTGATCAGTGACTATTAACACTGGTCTGTGGAGTATAGAGTGAACAAAGTTCTGCAGAGCAGCTGATAGTGAGAAGTAATTCATTGTCCTCTGGCAGATCTGTAGCACTGAGAATTAACGTGCTTACAGCAGTGACAAAGCTATGGTAACACCTTGACTATTTGTACACCTTCTTCTTTTTTCCCTCAGAACTTTTTGTGACTGATTTAGGATATATGACTGAAATATTTTTTTCTTCCCTGCAGTTATCAGATATTGAACAGAAAAACAAACCAAACCAACCAACCAAAAAACCCACCAAAAAATATCCCACACCAAACCCATGTCAAATTCACCTCTGGGCAAGCTGTTAAAGGTGAACAATATTAACTGTCAAAAGTCTGTAAATTATGTTAAAATTTTTCCTTGAACATAGTGAAACATTAGTTTTGTTCTTAATACTACGTAATGATCAGAAGCTAGAAGCTCTTTGTGGCCCAGAATACTTATCAATGACAGTAGGAATGTTTTGCAGCATATGGAAATTTTGTACACCAGAAAGTAAAAATATATGATATTCCTTTAAATTCTATAAATTTTAGTCCTAGAAGTCTGTCTTTCTTAGGGGTATGTAGACTTTACCAACTTCTAAAAACTACTGACTATAAATTGTAGTGTTTTGCTCTTCCTGGCTTCTTAAGACCCATAGTTCTTAATTCCATGCAACACAGCTGTACTGATATATGTAAGGACAATTCTGAGATTAATGTTGCAAGTTTCAAATGTAAATAAGAACAAACTCATCTGACAATTCCTGCTACTGCTACATTTTATTGAACTGGATTAAATAATATAAACATATCATTCATATTTTTTAAATTTAACTTATAACAGACTATACATTCTTAATATTGTGTGTGGAACCAGAATTTGAACATATCTTCTTAAATGATATCATAATTAACTTTGGGGAAATGTACTTTCAAGTTCCCTGCCCTATTTTGAGACACGGGAAATTTGAAGAACCTTCAGGTTAGCTTGGATAATATTCAAGGAACTCATTCTTGGATGTTGGTCCATTAATTCTAGGCACTGCCATACACCAGTATATATGTACAGAATCTAACTAGCAAAATTACAGCAATGTCATCTGTATGTGCTCTTTATTAATTTATGTCAGTAAAACAAATGTCAGTGCCCAGGATTACAGCTGTTATGAGGTGGTTTATCACCAGCGAAGCTGGAGAAAACTGTGAAAGTGTCCATCAAAAATGGAAAATCATCCCTGAATTGCATGACCAGGAGCATGATCAAGCAGATGTGTCATGCAGATGTTATTCTCAAGATCAGAGAGACCACTCTGGAAAGAAAAGGGGTTTTTTTTGCACTCTGTATATTGTTGGACTGCCACAATATCTCTAAGACCTTGGAGAAAAGCCTACAGCTCTTTGACCTGACTAACTCTCAGACACATGGGATCAGGAAGACAACATCAGTGAAATGATGCAGATATACAATTAGTAGTTCTTGTCACAATTTTTGTACTGTTTAGGAAAATCATTCAAACTGGAGTTGTACCTTACTCTAAAATGGCACAGTTTAGTGGCTTTGCTTTCCAGAGGAACAACTAAATAATTATACATGTCTGCCTCCAATGTGAGGTGCAATCTCCTCCCCACTATAGCTCATATTTTCAGTGTCTTGCCCTAGTGCAGCAAATGCAACATGCCTGGGACATATCAAACTTCTTAATAACTTTAAGAATTAAATGAAATGACGTTACATAGAGAGAAAAATATAGATAAAACTTATCCAACTATATTACATATCAATCTAAACCAAAATCCTTTGTCTGATGATTCTATAATTCTCTTACGCCTCTAGATTTCCACCAGTTTTTTTTTGTTCATATATATATACATGTATCTGAAACTCATTAACTTCTTCACCTGTTTTTATAACTAAGTTTTCCTGCTTAAAAATTTTGGAGAAGCCCTACTGTGAGAACTGCTGTCACTGTGTGGTTGATACACACTAGTGTGTTGGAGGAGTAAATGTCAAGATTTACAGGACGTCAAGATTAACTCATCCACAAGCTTTTATCATGCAAAACAGTTTAAGCTCCTTTCATCAAGGAGAGGTATCTTTCATTACTTTGTATAAACCTTGGCAAAAGAGTATGCATGTAGACATTTACCAAGAAACAAATTCTATACTGTGAATCTCCATTCTGGTTTGCCATCACGTATTTTCTTTGACTCTGTCATAGATTAACATTCTCACGAGGAATCAAATAATACTTTAGCCATGAACATTTTCCAGACTGTGATTTGTAGACCAATCTTACTATCTATGCATATCTGAGGAATATCATTACAGTCTTTCCTACTTCTATAACTATTCATCATCTTCACTTCCATAAGATAGCTGCAGATGTTTTAGATTTATGCTAAAATCCAGAGACAAATGCCGTACAGTATGTGAAAATATTTCATATAGCAAATCTGTATGTATCTGAAAGTAAAAAATAAACCTACCTGACACTGACAGCATCAACTATTTCAACCTGCATGATTTATGGAGAGGTTATGGGTCCCCAATACTTTTGCCACTTTACACAATTTTGCAAGTTTAGAATTTGTGCTGAGAAGAATTGGCATTTTTTTTCTTAGATGGCACAGTTTCGTGTTCTGTGATGAAGATACCTATTTTAAAACTAAAACTTCTTTGCAAGTCTCCTGTATCCAGGACCAGAAAGCTGAGTAACATTCCTTTCCCCTTCCTTCCCCCTTCCTTCCCCCTTCCTTCCCCCTTCCCTTCCCTTCCCTTCCCTTCCCTTCCCTTCCCTTCCCTTCCCT
>VZRQ01008689.1:174382-288989 GCA_013397975.1 Machaerirhynchus nigripectus | reverse complement strand
TCCTCCTTTCCTTTCCTTTCCTTTCCTTTCCTTTCCTTTCCTTTCCTTTCCTTTCCTTTCCTTTCCTTTCCTCTCCTTTCCTTTCCTTCTCCTTTCCTTCTCCTTTCCTCCTTTTCTCCTTTTCTCCTTTTCCTTTTTTCTTTTCCTTTTTCTTTTCCTTTTTTCCTTTTCCTTTTCCTTTTCCTTTTCCTTTTCCTTTTCCTTTTCCTTTTCCTTTTCCTTTTCCTTTTCCTTTTCCTTTTCCTTTTCCTTTTCCTTTTCCTTTTCCTTTTCCTTTTCCTTTTCCTTTTCCTTTTCCTTTTCCTTTTCCTTTTCCTTTTCCTTTCCATTTTATCAAAGTCTGCATCAAAGTCTGCAACAATTTTCTCAGGTTTTCCCTTCTTTTCAATGGATTTTTTTTTCTTTCTTTCCTTCTTGTTTTGGGGGAAGGTGGTGGGCTAGAGGGGGCAGAGCAGGTAACAGGCAGTATCTTTTATTAGGAAAAGAACATAAGGTCAGCCATTGAAGACTGTAGCAATTTGGAATTTCATATTTTTGGGGGATAAGAATGTTGAAGAATTTGAGGGGTTTGGTTTTATTTGTTTGTGGGGTTTTTTTTGGTTGATTTTTTAGCTGATAAAGCTCTAGTCACTAAAGTGACAGGTGCTGTACACTGATTAGATAAATATCTCATGTTGGCAGAAAATGCTGTTCTGCCTTTTGAAAGAGAGTTACTTTATTAATGAATTTGTTTAATTTCCACACCCTTCAATAAATCATCTGCTTGGGTATGAAATTAAATATAATTAGGTCACCCTCTAGCATGCTTTTATTGTAGATGATGTGTGAACCACTCTGGATTTAGCTGCACTTTTGCACTTTCTCAATATGTGTCAACTAGGAAAATTCAACATAACATAAGGTGCCCTACTCTCAGTAATGATAATATGTATCTGGAAATACAGTATGTGAAGTCTTACGGACATTGAAGTATAATCTTTAGGGAATAAAAAAAACTAAGTTCAAACTATACCTAGTGATTGAACTGGGAGATTATGACATTCTACTTAAAAAATTTAAATTACCTTTTTAAAAAAACAGCAGTAAGCAAAACTAAAACATATTTAACAAATAATGTTGTCTTGGTAATATTATCTTGAACCCAAATAAGCTATAGAGCTGTTGTTTTACATGACACTTTTTTTAATCTCTCTTTCATCATAGATGCATATGTATGCACAACTGAGTCACTACATAATTTCCTTTTGAGGTCTCAAACAATCATTAGATCCACCACTCCTAGTTTTATTTCAGATAAAATGCAGAGTATGCTGGAAATTTCATCCCTATTCACCAAAAAATAACATGAATAATCAAAGTCATTGATTAAATAACTTAAGTAAGTCACTAATTCTCTTGAAATCAGATCCTAAACATCATTCGCCTCCAGTGTTCCAAGAATCAGAATGGTTATTTCCTCTGATCTAGAAAACTCCTCTGGCACAAAGAAGAATTTAATTTTGGCTAATATACCATATGTCAGATGATATGTTGTCATAGTAATTTCCATGACTTTTAATTATTCTTATTTCATTATATTTTAAAGTATTGAAGCCAGCAGTAATTTAATTTTATGATTTTATACCACACTGCGCTGGTTGCAGTGACTTTTTATCATTGTGAACACAAGTGCTGTTCCTTGTACCTAACACTGTGCAGTATTCATAATATTAGATATAAAAAATATATATTAACAGTTTTGAACAAGTTTTTAACAAATAATGAAAAAAAATTTCTCTCCATAAAGTTCCTTGTTTAGGAAATGAAAGGAAGATGTAAAGAAGGCCCTGACTTTTATTGTGTTTGATCTTACAATCCTTTCTCAAACATTAAATTATTCATTAACACAAACCGTACACATAGTATTGTTAATCTTGACAAGGACCAAAGAAATATGCCACCCTGTTATATTTTCGGACAAATCTATATGTTATTCTTTTGCATTAATGGACATTTTTGCCTTCTTCCTCCCATTCTCTTCTCTGGAACAAAACAGCCCTAGAGATATTATGCTTTTAGAAAAAAGGTGTAAATATAATTCTTCTAGATATAATTCATAAAATTCAGGAAGACCCAAAACACTGTTGAAAATGTTCTACAACAGCATAAAACTTTCAGGATGTGAAATAATCTTTAATGTATCTATGTCATCAGAGATAAATGATTTATTTCATGCTACCAAGTATGGATTAAATCAACCAACAAAATATTCAAGGTCTAAATTGGAACTTTGGATTAATGTAGGGATAACTATGCTCCTCTTTTATCATGCCACATTGGTTTCTCAGTGTAGTGACTTATATTAAAAATTGGAAAGAGTGAAACCTGAAGAAACATTTTAAATTTCCTTTGAATATTGGTGATTTTGCCAATTGCAGAATGAATGATTCAAGGTTATTTTTAGAATCACCTAGAGAATAGTCCCCTTCATGTATTGTGAGAATAAAAATATCAATGGAATTCAAGTCAGTTTTCTAGGTGCCTTAATTTAAACTTTGCCTATTTTCCTATGCATTATCTAGCCTGAGAATTGCATTTGACATGCAAACATGTAACCTCCATGAGAATTACAGCTACAATTTGTTCACAAGTAATCACAAAAAAACAATTGCATATAGATATCTACAGCTGGAGATATCAGTATGTTTAACCATATAACCACAGCTCAGAAGCTTGTCTGAAAATTGAAAAGTCCCAGTACTCCAGGACTCTAAAAATTAAAATTAATCCACCAAGAAAACCGAAATGGAAACAAACTGTGCATCAAGATAAAGCAGTTTGCTTGTCCAGCAGCAGTATTTTGCTGGGAATGACCCCCTTACCTGCATTTAACATGTTGATTACTCAGTCCACTGAAGCACAGGGTGCTGAGCAGAGCCATGAGTCAATAAAGTAATTTATAATGATCACCCTTCTGGGTAAACTAGGGGATGAACTAGTCATTACTGTTTTCTTCTAGTTGAGGAAGTCTATTCCCCTGTTGATAAATATTCACCAAAGAGAAAATCCACCAGCCTCTCTTAACGTTTTCTTTTTACAGAGAAGTGAGAGGCTGTAGTTGAAACTGATTGTGCTTGAATACAGCTTAATAAGTAAAAGCATCTCTTTTTAACCTATGAGACTCTGATAGATGTGTTCATCAATAACATAATTGGTTTAATGATACAAGAAGCTGATGTTAGGGTGGCTTCAAGTTAGGGCAAATGACTTCCCTTAAGTATGCTGGAAGCAATTCACAAACTGATGGCCACCCTTCCACTGAAGCAGAGAGAGAAATACGGACATGTCTCACGTTTCCACTGACTGTAGCTGAATGTCCCTTGCAGGCATACAAAGGAAGGTGTGCTTTGTTTTGTCCCACTGCCAAGGCTCCCTCTGTGGGGCAAGTAACACCTTGACATGGCTGAGGGCCAGGGCCAGGGCTGGGACTGGAGGCTGGGGCCGGAGGTTGAGGCTGGTGCTGTCTATAGAACCTTCTGGAAAATTGCTTCCAGTGTGGGAAGGAGCTACTCGTGCCACCCACAGGACAGCTGGGGGCAGGGAGTAGAGCTGGGCAGGGGCCGGGGTGATGGAGGGCAGTCTTGTGCCATGGTGTGGCTGTGGGAGCCATCCCCTGGCCTGTGGGAGAAGGGAGTGGCAAGGAGTGGGCTGTGGGGAGGTGGGGCGAGCCCTGCGAGTCACCTGTTTTGCTTTCTACTCTTTTGTGGGGCTCTCCCTTTAGAGGCCTGTGCTGTGGCCATGTACCATCTAGTTTGTGTCACCCGCCCTGGCGCCAGAGTGGGGGGCTTAGTTTGCTGCTGGGTTTGCTGTAGGAGGAGTATTTTGGTGATCCCGGCTGCATTTGCTGAGGAGGCAGCCAGGTTTGGAGGAGCCAAGACTCAAGTTTTTGCAGAACCAGGGGGTTAAATCTCAGGGAAGCTCATGTGAGAAACAGCAACCAAGACCTGTTTGTGGTGGATAAGTTGCCAGTCACTACGGCTAAATTCTTTTAGACAAGGAGTGGTTTAGGAGAAAAGAGGAAGAGGTAGGGGCAGACCCTGGAAGTGGTGAATGCAGGAGTGCTAGAGGACCAGACTTGTAGTATAAGAGTTGTAGATGGCAGTACTGCTTGCAAAACAGGTCCCCGTTGTGGATTCTTGGCTTGAGGGCTGTATTATATCTTGGACACTTCTGGATGATGGTAAGATAAGGAAGTAAGAACTATTCAGCTCTGAAGACTGGGGTTGTGTGGGTTGTATTTATTTCACTTTCCTCTTTCTACCAAAATACCAAATAATGTTGAATGACACTCTCCCATGTTGCTGGTGAACCAGTCTAATCTGAGCGTTTCAGACTTGGAGTGCTATTTGTTCAGTGTGCAAATCCAAATGAAACAACAGCAAGAGAGCCTCAGAGAGATGTGCAGCTGACGCGCGTTTCACAGACTCATGTGCTGAGTTAATTCAGCCAGGCTGCTGGCAGATGGAGAGCATCTCTGGCCTTTGCCTTACTTAATCTTGCCATCCCATTGACAGTGGCCAGAGTAGCGCTTGAACAAGCTGTCATTCCTCATTGCTGCCAGACCTGTTGCCGGCAATTCCCATAGCACTTTGGTAACTACCCATGACCTTCTTGTTTCAGAAGTCTTTGGTTTTCCAAAATTGTTTTTTTATTTAAGCTGTCAGTGTCTTAGAAAAATGTAGAAAAATGATGGGCAGTTCATGAAATGACAATGACTTTGTGGCATAGGCTCACATTCAGAGATTAATTTTGCCCCATCTCTCAAGCACAGTATGTCATACTGATCACAAAAAAGGTTATAGTGTACTGGAGAAAGAGCTTTCCTGCAATTCCCAGGTTCGGGGGAAGGATCCAGGAAGGCGGCTAATGAATTGATGGACTCATAACTGGTGCCATTCGAACTGTTGTGAAAATACTGTTTACTAAATTGTATAATGTCTAGTGCCTAAGTCTAGTGCCTAAGACTCACCATTTAAGTGATTAGTTAACCTCTGTATTTTATTCAAATGATTGCTTAATAATACCAAGTGGCATCAGCTAAGGTCTAGTAAATGGAAAAATAAACAAACCTATATTAGATGTAAGCTTTCACTCATGGTACAAATTCTGCCCTTTTCTTTATCAAATGTTAAACTGAGAAAAAAAAAAAGTAGCCTGAGGTTGGTTTTCAGTGGAATTTAAGGTTATTTCAGTTGGAAAATACAGTTTTGTCATGTTTCCCTCTGACTGGAGATTTATGGACTGGTGATGAAACCACTTAAAACATACACAAAATGTATTCTGGTTCTCCTTGCTCTCTGTCTTTATTGGAGCCTGAATATATGTAAGATTTAAAATCTCTAAATTTTTTTCTGGCTCACTGAAGTTCTCAATTTTTTTTTCAGAAAGGCCTTATAAAGCAATCTGTTAAAAAAAAAAAAGAAAAGAAGGATGTATCTGGCTTTTTGTGATGGGACTGTGAAAGAAGATGTAAGTGGTTTCTAGAAAAAGCACAATCTTTTCACTTTGCTGCCACTGAGATGTCTGTTTTGTAGGTTTCTTCAAGTATACATGCAAATGAATAACTTTCTATAATTGTTTTATTTTAGATTAGTAGAAAGCAGCATAATTTAGGTAAATCAAAGAAGATAATGTCCTTGCTTTGTTCTAAAGACAAAAAATCCAAACCTAATCAAAGAATACCCAAAACCAACAACCAGCTAAAATTTCAGAGCTTGTGTCATCTCTTACCTTGGGCCAAATGAAAAGTCCGCTATATGAACATACTTCCTTAGTTCAACTTCTTATATCAAAGGGTCCATACCTTAAATATAAATTGTGACTCTTAGGTTTTTATTTGACAAGTGAGAGCAGAGCTTTTACCGCATTGTGGTGTTGTTTACAGGCTGTCAAAATATTTGCATGGATTTGGTATTTTTTTCACTAACAACTGCTATTATATACAGCCATTCACTGAATTCAAAAATCAAATAGTCTAGGAGGTTTCTGTGAGCCAAATAATAAAGGACTTTATTCTTAAGGGCATTTAATTTTCCTACTGGATTTTAATATAATAACCAGGCACTCAAATGATAATTTTTAAAATTACCTTGTGAATTATTTCCAAATGCTGGTGAAACACGTAGAGCTCTGCCATCAAAATTGCAAGTGGGGCATGGTCGGTGTAGGAGCTGTTACTTATGCGTATTATGTTGTTATTTATGCAGCTGCCTGTTGTTATAATTTTCTTCTGGCCTGAACTCTTATCCATACATTTGTCTTGTCATAGAATACTTTCTTTTTTTTTTCCAGCTAAGTCACAGCATATCTTGGTAAGACTGCACCCCAGCTGTTGTTTTCCTTTCTGGGATACACGTGGCAGTCAACAAGAGAGAATCTTGCATTTCGTGCCTAGAAATCTTTGTGGAAGATGAACAAAGGATTTCTTTACAAGTTTGTAGGAAATATGAACATGTAGGAACAATAAAGAAGAGCAGTTGTTATTTAGAAAAATTCTCTCAGTGAATCTGATTCTTTTTTATTTTACATGCTCTTAAAACTTTCTGTCTGTGCTTGTGGAATAGTCTATTGTACATCCATCACATAATAGCCTACAATTTCCTACAACTAGTGGATTTATTCTGATATAGTACAAACTACAAGATGGTGCAGGCCTAGTATTTAAATTCTAATCTGTATCGGAGAATAATATAATTATTGAGTTATGCTACATGAATTAGGGGATCTTGAGTAAATGCTGGTTTTTGAATTAAGATTGATATGGTAAGCTTTTAACATTTGCCATTTTGCATTGCAAAATTCCCCTTTATCAGAAATGACTGAAAATTTGACAAATTAGCATTGATTGTGAGGCAACACTGCACTATTGTGTCTCTGGTATCACTATTAGTGACATGTAGAATCACATTACTCCTTAGGCACAAACCTTGTCTGAGCTGCGTGCGCAATACAAATATGGAAACATGTATTGATACTGAAACTATAACACTGATTACTATTAATTAAAATTAAGCCACTCTTCTAAGGTGAAGGATTATTCATCACATGACAATTTTATATAAAGACTGAGTACCTTTCAAGTTTAATATTACAGTTTAAGTAAATATTGGGTGACGTGTGCAGAACGAATAGATGAAGTGCTCTGATTGTTTGTTTGTTTGTTTGTTTGGGGGTTTTGGTTCTGTGCTATGGAAGAGGATCAGTCAAGTTAATCATGATGATTGTCTTCCTCTTGGCTCACTAATTTTTTGAGGAAATATTACTTACTCTCATGTCTTCATAGACCAGATCCTGCCATGTTTTCTAACTGCTTTTTTTTATGCCATATCTCAGCCTTATGTCAGTCAGGATTTTTCTTAAAGCATCATTGGATCAGATAAAATTTTCAAAGATATTTTAATACTCCTCCGCTGCCTGTATCAGTGCTTTACTGCCTGAAGAAAGGAACAAGATATATTATCAACAAATGAAATACACCTTTCAAAATCAGGAAGCTCGAGTGGGGATTCCAAATTGGTAGGTAGCTTAGAGTATTTGTCAAACGTTGATTTATTTTTATCATGTCTGTGTTTCTGGGTGAGGAAAATAAACAGAAATGTATATACTGTGCATTTAACACCCCAAAAATTTTGGGGTATAAGATGTGAAGATAAATATTCTAACTTAGTAAAGCCTTAAAACACTTTTCTAGAATGTACAAGCCCTTGAATATCTCTGTAGACAGCAAAAACACAAGTTAGTCCTCAGTTCCCCATGAGTTCTGATTTCATAGAAGGTAGGTAACGCAATGTACTTGCAGTATTATTATGTCATACCATTAGCTTGAAGGTGGAGCATAATTGAAGACATGCAAAGCCACCTTCACAGAATCACAGAATACTCTGAGTTGGAAGGGTTTCACAAGGATCACTGAGTCCTTTCTGAAAGCAGACTTGTACTTGTTTCTGCTTTAAAGGAATTATTTGATGTAGTGAGCAAAATTTTTATTCAGATTTTCTTCTAAATAATGAGAATATTTGAGAAATACTGTCTCTTGATGTTTGAAGGACTTCTGGTGAAAAGTGTAATTTAAAAAGGTACCTCCGTGCAGTTTAACATTAGCAGATATCAAGTATGTGACAGGAAGAAATACTTTTTTTGCCAGGGGAAAAAAAGTATTTTGCCTGGAAAAAACATATCGAGCTGATTTTTCTTTCAGGAGTTTTTCAAATCTATACAAGTTCTGAGAGTACACCATAAAATAATTATCTTTGTATGACATGTATTATTGAAGTAGCTGGTATATATTGGAGTTCAATAAGAAAAATATGGGGGGGTTCTGCTATTAGGCTAGACATGAATTTTGCCTGAATGTTGTGGTAAATTTAAGGTGATCATTAAGGGGCAGGCAGAAAAGTATATTTATAATTATGTAGAAAGAAGACAGGGTGATGCCCTATTTTAATCTTTAGGGTGAAGAAGAACATTAGTTGTGCTGGATGCCCTTGGTAGACTCAGTAGGCTTTCTTTAAAGCACTTGTCCCTCTCAGGTGTGTTTATGCCACCAGAAATGACAACACATGGAGGAAAACTTGCAAGATGCATTTGAGTGCAACAGCCTATTCATAAATGTGATGTTGTGTGTTTCATGCCCGATATTTTTTACGGTTGTGGACACTTGCACCATGAGAAGTAATTAAGAGCAAACAAAAGAATTGTGCTCAAAGAAACAAAAGCTTAAAGTTATCTGTACGGCTTTGTGCTGTAACTATTGTAAGTGTATAACCAAGCATTTGTATATTTTAGGAATGCAACAGGTATGCTACAGCAACTGTTGCAAGGGAAAAGGTTTCTTTTCAGGTTATGTTATCAGCTCTCAACAAAATGAATCACACAGGGTAGGTGAGTAAGCTGTCCCAGTGTTTATGATCCCTGACTCATTCCCCAGCTTTTATTTGCTTCCATTTCAAAGACATTTTACTACTTTTGTACAGCAAATTGTATCTACACCATAAAGTAACAGTTGCAGCTTTTACAAGTCTGGGATTACATATCCCCTGGACAATTTTCTTTTCATAGGGACAAGTCTTGAGATATCAAAATTCTAGAAATGCAGAAAATTGTTAAAGGAAAGTTGGCCCCAGGTGACAACAGGAAATTGGAAGACAAGAGAAGAAATAAAAAATAAATAGAGTCCTATTGCGGCAGAGGACCAGCTGCAATAGCTGTTTCTCTACTCCCCTGTGTTTGTGAATCTTGGCTTCTCTTGTTAAAGGTGGAACTTTTTCTAGGAAGGGCTTGATAAATGCTTCATGCACATGTACACATATGGAAAGGTGACTTATGGTGTCAGGGCAATAGTGTGGAAAGGGACTAGCATGGCTAGGAGATGAGAATAAAAGGGAGGGAGTATGAAAAGTGCTGTAGACCTGGATGTTACAACCTACTTTTTCAGCTTTCACTTGCAGACCATGTGCAGTTACTTCCTCTCTGTCCACATATGAAAAAAAGCATAAGATGGACACTAAAATAAGAAATGTAACTCCCTGAAACCTGAAATGTTGCCTTTCCCTGGGCTTAGAATTAAAAGCCAAACACAATTAGAGGGAAAAAAAGGGTTTTATTTTGGTATTTATTGAAGGATCCTTTGGTGCATCCTCTGAACAATGCACAATGTACACTACCCGAACAATGCACCCAGGTGCACACCCAATGGCCCCAACCGGCCCCCCCACGATGATTCACATATACAGTCATAGCCCTTGCAAATTAGCACATCTATCAAAGATTCCCCAGTGAGAGGCTCAAGAGAAGCCCCCATCCTGAGGAACATTCCCCCTGGATGGGCCCATCTTGGTTTACAGAATGTGTTCTGGAGATGACCTTGGTGTCTGGGGCTTTCTGATCCCCAACTGCGAGGCCTCCAAGATGTTTGGTCTCTTGGCTTAACTGAACTTTGGGTCTAAGCTAAGTTATCAAACTTAGGGAATTACAAGTATGTGGGCTAAAAGCACTAAAGATACATGAAAGCTTTATGAAAGGGTATATGAAAAGGGTATGTAAGAGGGGTATATGAAAAAGCAAAAAATCATCATGGCATCACTTTCACTTGCAAACCATGTGCAGTTAGTTCCTCTCTTTCTACATATGAAAGAAAGTGTAAGATGGACACTAAAATAAGAAATGTAACTCCCTGAAACCAAATAAAATTTCCTTTTTGTGCTTAATTAACAAATTTGCTGAAACTAGTATATTTGTTGCAAAATCAGTATTGTGATGCTCGGGTTTCATTTTTCAGAGAGAGTCACTGTGAACACGGTGGTGCCTGAAGGGTTAAAAGTGGCTAATGTGAATATCAATTAACAGTGTTCTAGGGACAAGGAACTCGGTAATAATTTCATGTTTACACTTCTGCCTTAATTAGCATATAACATGAAAAATTACAAGATACTGTTCCAGTTTCTCTCAAAAATCTATCACTTAGAGCTTGACATAGATCTGACATAGGAGCATACAGAGAACAGAAAACTGGGAAATCTTCAGACAGCTTGTTTCCTTTGTTATGAACTAGTCCTCTGGAGTTTCTGATCACATCTTAGCTGTCATGTGGGCCTTGCTCTCTCACCCTCTCCTGTGGTACCACAAGCAAGAATGCAAGAGATGCTCAGTCTAACAGAGGTAATGAATGATCACTGAAAACTTTAGAATGCTCTGCAGCAAAGTAGAAGTCAAAAGAAAGATACTATAAAGGGCAGCTCTAGTACTTTGTAGCAAGGCTCAAACATTGCATATCCCTGTCTTGCATAAGAAATCTTAGATAATTGCAGGAAATTTGTGGTACAGATGAAAATTAAAAATGCTTAAAACATACAGTTAGATTTTGGGAGAGTGTTGGAGTCCAAGGCATGCCTCTGACAGCTCAGGCAGGTCGGGGAGCCCCGAAGCCCCTGCAAGGGGGTCCCAGACCCTGGCCAGAAGCCAAGAATAAAGGAGTTTTCGATCTTAGTCCATGGGAAAAATTACCAACACTGCGAGAAACATTGCAGAGCACGAGAGTGTAAAAACAAGCAATGTTTTAGTGTGTTGCAAGGTAAAAAGGTAGATTTTAGAACTTTTAGAGTAAAGATAAAGCACTTAAGTTGGAGGATTTTGGGCGTTACCCTGTTCTTCTTCTTCTTCTTCTCCTCCATCTTCTCTGGTGATGGTGGCACAAAATGATTGGTAGAATGACAAAGAGGTAGAAATTACGTGTCTAGAATAGATACAAATTAATTGGTATANAGAGCCAGCTAGAGATAAGAAGAAATAAACAACTTGAAACAACATCTGCAGGCGTCTTCTCATCTGTTCGGGCTCGAAGGTAAAGCTACACAGAGGCTAAAATAGAGATAACGGACTTGTGTGGAGTAATAACTCCCGCAGGAGAGTATTTCTTCCTAATGCTAAATCTGATGACAAGTCTAATCATAAATATTTATCAAATCATCTTAAATTTATATACAAACTGAGGCAACAGTTTAACATTTGTTTTGCAATGGCGTGTTCTTACATTGTCCTCATCTGGTCTTCCTCACTCCCCAAGTGAGACTGATACAGTGACAAAATGGAGCAGTATAATTCAGTGTTGAGGAAAAGGTGCTATTTTTTTTTTTAAGTTTAAAAGAAAAAAAATAAATTATAGGAATTGAAATAACAATTAAGAAACTTGAGGAAACAGAAATCTTCTCCTTTTTATTTTAAGCATTTAGTGACAAATTAGCCATAGATGTAATGTGTTTGCACAATTGTAATCTCTCTTCAGACCTCATATAAACATTGCAAAAAGATAAATATATTGAAGACGTCATAATTAATGCATGACTTTTGATACTAAGTGGTGTAAATCATTATTGATTTACATGATGGCTTTAACTCCATAGAAACTATAGATCTCAGAAGTGTTTTGTCCTTTCTCTCTTTATAGTTGACCTTTAAGAAAGGTCTAAAAAAGAGAAGGAGGCTTCAGTCATCTTAGTCTTGAATTGTCTTGAGCCAATTCATGGATGACTGGTATGTACTGGGATGTATGTATCGGGATATATGACTGCTATGTTCTAAGAGGCTGCTAAACCATATTAAAGAAGTAGTGATGAATGTCTTGTGCCCTAATTCACTGTAGCTTTACTTTTATAAAAGGCAGACACTTTAGGTCCACTTCTCAATATCTAAACACTGGAGTTTTTACTTCCTATCTAGCTATCAACAGAAACACTAATGTGTGGGGGCCAGTGGGCCCATAATACAGGGGATAGAAATCCTCTCCAGGTTAGAGTGAACTAAAAAGATCTTTCCCAGGGTGCTGTTTCATTATGCAAAATGTATCCCAGTTCTGCTTCCCCAATTGGCCCCCCTCCCCTTTATACCTTATCTGTCCCTTCCCTAGAAAATTCTCCCCTCCCCATTCTCCTATTGGACCTTGTTCCCTGCACTCCCTCAGATTTCCCCATTGGCTCCCGTGCCCTAGTCCCTCCTATGTACCACCCCTGTCCCTGATGCTTTCCCTGCCCCCAGATATAGGCTGGAACTTTCCAGTCCTCTAGGTCCTTTGTCCCTGGTTCCCATTTTTGCATGGGCCTCAAATAAATCTCTGCTGTGGAATTCCACACAAAGACCCTTCCTGCCTCTTTGCCGTCAGTTTGCTGGAGGAGCTATCCAGAGCATGTGAGTCTGTGTGAATGCAGTGGCTGCCGAGTGACTTTCTGTTAAAGGTGGTTTCGGGAGGTCATAGCACCCCACCAGAACACCCCCTGCTTACCGACACTAATGCTAAAATTCACCTTGAAAAATCATTTTGAATCCTCCTTCAGCTATTGCTTAGTAAGAAAACAATAGTCAGACCAAGTTGATCTACTAAGAAAGTGTGATGTAACTTTAGGGACATAAATACAGGTAGCTCTATCAAGACAAGTGGCATTTGGGAGTGAAATATTTGTGGCATTTTGAGAGGATGAAAAGTGTTCTAACTGGTATTACAGTATCTCGTTCTGCACTTAAAAACAGCAGTGCTGCTGATTCCAGGGCCGGACCTGAAATTCATTTGTTTATCCGAAACACAGGCCCAGTGGTGGACTGAGGACATGCTTCTAGGCAAAGCCATTATCCAAACACGTTTTCCTAGCTTATAAAATGTATCTAGATGGTTATTTGGTTATTTGTCTCTGTGCATTGCCTGGGAAAAAAAAAAACCAACAGAAAACGATAGACACATCCTATAATTCCTGCACACACACACCCACCCCCCTTTTCTGAAGGTGTTCACAGCACCATTCATGCAATACAATTAATCATCATCTTTATGCATAGAAGTAAATAAATCTCCCCTACTCCTGTTTTATAAGTTCTTCTGCATGCTGCATAAAGTAAAAATCTATAAAGTTGAAATTAAAAAGTAACATATTTTTAAAACTGCGTGATCATTACAATATTACATTATCTTTATTTTATTATTTCTATGAACACCTTCCTACTGCATACAATTATGCATAATTTCTTTTTTTAAAGTAAATTTTTGTTCTAGGAGGTGATTAGCAGAGATGAGAAATTTCAAGTTTAGGCTGGGTTTGTTGTTTGTTTTTTTTTTTGCCATGCAAAGGTAGCATGCATTTTATTTCTATTGTTATCCAGAAAACAGGATAGCAAGAGCAATGACAATTTAGTCTCTCTGTACAGTCAGTTCACCCCTATCAAGGAGAATGTTGAGACTTGCATTTTTATTCTTCCTTGTCCTCTGCTGCTGATTTTAAGAATACTAAGGAAGTTAAAGAATGTGTTTGTCAACTAGAACATCTTTCTGTTATGACCTGGATATTCATCACCAGTCTTACTTTACAAGTATGGAGTAATGATAAATTTGGGTGCTAGCTGGTCTAATCTGGCTGTCAACCAGCAACCTTGAGTTGAGATGCTCTTTTATCTTGTGAAACACACAGATTCATGAGACATTCACTCTTTAAGTAAAATCAACTCTTTAGCTTTTTTTCACCAACAAGGTGTGATGGTGTTTTGAACTTAATTTATGCAGTAAACAAACAATGAAATTTGTTTCTGTCAGCACTTCCATCTTGGAAAGACAAAACAAAACAAAGAATGTGGTGCAGTGATTAATGATTGTGATTAACTCTCTACAGGTGATGGCTTCATGCCCCAATGATTCTTCTGTCATTACTCTGGATGAGATGCTACATTAAGCACATATGCCCTCATCCATGCAGCTTGCTAAAAACTGAGAAGTTGACCTTTGGCTTTGTATTTTTCACAAATGCTCTTTAAATGCTGAATATGTAACTTGTGCATCCTCGGCTGCAGTAAGAGGAGTGTTGTCCGTGGGTTAAAGGAGGTGATCTTTCCCCTCTACTCAGCACTGGTGAGGCTGCACCTGGAGTTCTTTGTTCACTTCAGTGCTCCCGAGAACAACAAGGACATGAACAAATTGGGAAGGGTCACAGGGAAGGGTCACAAGGTTGACAAAAGGACTGGAGCATCTTGCCTACAAAGAAAGGTTGAGACAGCTGGGACTGTTGAGGCTGAAGAAGAGAAGACTCCATGAGGTCTCATCAACGTGCATAAAATACCTGAAGTGAGGCTACAAAGGTAGCGGAGACTGGTTCTCTCTTCAGTGGTGACTAGAGGCAACGTGCAAAATATACAGCACAGAAGGTTTTCTCTGAACGTCAGGAAACACGTTTTACTGTGAGGATGACTGAGCACAGGTTTCCCACAGACATTGTGTAGAGTCGATCACTGGACATATTCAAAGCTGCCTGGACATGATCCTGGGCAACCGGCTATAGGTGTCCCTGTCTGAGCAGAGCAGGGCTGTATCAGATGATCTCAAGAGGTCCCTTCTGACCTCAATTATGCAGGGGTTTCTCCGTCCCCTTGTGCTGCTTGGTGGGGGGGAGGGAGAGAAGTGGGAGAAAATGTGGTTTAGTTTTTCTTTTGTTTCTCAGCATCCTACTTTATTTTTAATTTCCAGTAAATTAAATTAATTTGCCCCAAGTTGCTTTGGTTTTGGTTGTGATGATAATCAGTTAGTGATCTTTCTGTTTTTATTGTGAACCACAAGCTTTTTGGTTTTATTTTCTCCCCTCCTTTGTTGAGGTGGAAGAATAAGAGAGTAGATAGGTTGGACCTGGTGGTCTGCCAAAGTCAATCCACCACATACATAAATAGAAATAAAACCTTTTAGCTTGATTATAGCTTATTACGTTTCTACTTTTTAAAAATCAATTAGAGTGTATATTAACAGGAAAAACAGAACTGTGATTCACATACCAATTACCACAGAATGTGTCTAGAAAATTATTATGATTTTTTTTTAAATTAATAATTTTTTAGGACTAAAGAAGAAAAAATATCTTACAAGTTCTGAAGTCTTGTGTGTAACCCTATATATGTTACAAATTTCCTTGGTGCTTCCTTAAAATGGAATTCATTAAAAGGATATCTGTTCAAGTTACTCTGTTCAAGAAAACTCATTTTTCATATTCTTTTAGTCTTTAGCTATGAAAATCAAATAAATCACTTCTTTACTACAGGAAGTCATAGAATAGTTGAATGATTTGAGTGAGAATGGACCTGTAAAGAGCACTCAGTTCCAACTCCCTGTCATGGCCAAGGACACGCACTGCTAGACCAGTTTGCTCACAGCCCCATCCCCGCTGGTCTTGAACACAGTTTCTCTGGGCAACCCGCCCTGGGTTATCACCATCTTTATCTTAAAAGATTTTCTTCCTCATGTGCAATATAAATTGATTAGAACTGTTGCCTTTTGTACTGTTGCTACAGGCCTTGATAAAAGGTGTCTGTGTCTTTGTCATAAACCTCACTTATACGTACTCAAAGGTCACAGTAGGGTCTCCCTGAGGCCTTCTCTTCTCCAAAGTGAACTTTTCCACCTCTCTCAGACTTTCTTCATAGGACAATTGCTCCAGCCAACAGCCAAATGCCTTGGTTTCTTTGGTACAGAATTGTTCTGCCTGCAAGTACATTTTATGTGTTAATTTAATTTATTAAAGCAATCACATTATGGGGAAAATTTGTTCTTGTCCTTCTTCTCAATGTTATTACAATTATTACATCATTTTATTTCATTAATACCCTGTTTTTTCTGCAGCTTTCATTACAAAACGAAGAGAGCTTTTAATTATACAAATAATAGTTATTTAGATATCGGGATAAATTTTGGGAAATAAGCAAGTCACAATTCCATTAAAAGGTATTGTCTATTACAGCTACTGCTTCACAAAATTTGGGTTTATGCTGAAGTAGATTCTTTCCTTGAAAAGTAAGCATTGATTTCTGCACTTCAAAAGGATGATTTCATGTACTTTTAATCAGCTTATCAAACTCTTCCTGGATATCCTGAACTATCCTTATTTCCAACATATTGCAGCCACCATTTTTCAGATGAAAATGGCGTTTGGGAGTGGTAACTTTTTGGTACAGCCTTGTCTTTTGAACTAAAGATGATGTTTTTGAAACTATATTTCTCTTCATGTAGTATTGATCAAGACTTTTAGTATTTAAAATTATGGAACAAAGGTATTATCTAACTCCAGAATTATTATTATAACTCCTACTTTTTAAATTCACTAACTTACTAACTTACACTTTATTGTGTCTTCTATATGTGCAAAAATTATTGTATCAGTGAATGCAGATTTAATCCTCCAGCGGAAATTTGTTTTTGAAATATGTCCTTAGAGCTTCATAGCTTTCATTAATCAGCATTATTGTATGTAACATGCTTCAGAGGAACTTAAATTAGTTTTTATAAGGAAATGAAAACTTTTTGTGTTGTATTGACTTCTGTTAGTGTTTCCTTTTTCTCTGTAGTATAAGAGAAACTTTTTTTCTCCTCCTATCTCCCCCAATATTTCCCGTGAATAAATTCTACCACATCTTGCTAAGATTTTGCAAATAATTTTTGAGCAATTCTGGTTCCCCTCTTTTTCTTCTTGGATGTTAGGAGCACCATTCAGTGTTTGCAGAGCCTTACTTGGCAGAAAATTACTCAGGCTTTGTTACCCAAAAGAAAAAGAGGTTGTTGCCAATGCTGGCATTCTCAGAAAATGATCTGGGAGCACTGGCAAACTTTTGAAAAGGTAAAGTCTATATCTAAAGTTCCACTTCTTCTCACTATCTGATGACCTTTCAATTTGCCTCAGCCCAGCAAGGTGTTGCATGCAAACCAGGGTGTTTCAAAGTGACATTCCAAAGGTTAACATCCAAGTTCAAATTTAATTGCCGAAAGAAGCAGTCTGATTGCACAAGTCATCATGTTTTAGGGAGTCTCGATAAAAATTAGACCACTTAGTTTCCTAATAAAGGAGCCTGTAAATGTATATCCACCCAAGTGAATTTGGTTAAGTAGTGCCACTTACAGGGAATATCACCTAATTTGCTATACAAGATTGACCTTTTTGACAATAATTTGTTAACACAAATTTGGCACAGGTTTACAGTGTTAAGTGATTAGCCAATCAATACAACTTGATGTGTGGCATAATTAAGGTATGTTTCACATTGCTGTAAGGTTTAGAATATAATCTGAACTGTGTTGGACCTTACCTGGTTCTGTTTAATGCACTTGGTAGGTCACAATATAACATGCAGTCCCCCTGAAATTCATCTAGACTCCCCGAGTTAATAAAGATTGGGACAACTTACAGTAAATGCTGTTGCTCTGGAAATAGTAAAACCAAAGTAATTACTGTCTGAGGGGGTATTCTAGATACATCACAACTTGATCAATAGCTAACTTGAAGAAATCTTACTTATCTGTAGTATATACACAAGTTGATCAGATGTTAGGTGCTACGAAAGTGTTGCCATATTCCTTATGAATGATGCTTAAGAAGGATGTATCAAGTGACAATGCATGCGAAAGTTCATGCACACAAGCTCTGATATGAAGGTTTATATATGCAACATTCACTTTCAGGTTCAACAAATTTTATCCATAGCACAGTAAATTAGGTTTTGAGAATATGGGGACATTGTTCATTATGCACTTTAGGCAACTCCATGTACATAAACTGGAAAAACATTTATTCTAGTCACAGATAATTTTAAAAACTTGCAGGGATTTTTTTGCTTTTTGAATGAAACATGGGAAAAAGATATATTTTTAATTGATATTATGCCAGTGAGTGCTGTGGAAAAGTTGACATTGGAGCCTGAAAATTTGTAATTACAATTTAGATATTATTCAGTCAATAGATATATGATGTGTGGAAGTTTGGACAAAATTAGATGAAAGTTGAAAGTGATTGTCCTAGATTTTCCTGCACCTATAACAGAAGATAGTTATAGAAAGCAATATATTCTGGAAATATGTTCTGGAAACTTTCCACATTCATCAATTATGGCAGTCTTTCAGTGTGTCTAGAAGTTAATAAGTTAGCCATGATAATTACTTAATTTGTGAAATCATCCCCTTGGTTGTTGGCTCTGTTTTATAAGTACATAAAAAAGTCTATAGTATTTCTATTAGTATTTCAATCTACTCATCAAATATTCCTTTATGTCTCTTATATTTAAATGATGTAATGCTCTAGAAACTGGATTGTAGGCAACATTGTAATCATAGTATCTGAAGGATATGACTTTAACAAAGGAATTTTAGTTCTATCCAATTGTTGTGTTATCATTTAGTAGACATTTTTGACCTGTGTGTAGTGTTATTTATCCCACGCTTGAATCTTAGTTTAGTTTATCAATTTCATGTTACTATTTTATTCAACTTTGATAAAAAAGAATGAAAATCAGTAGAACGAAGTCCTTAAAGTTCACTAAAGAAACCTTCATAAAAGGAAATGTGGTCATATGAAGGTATGGAAAACAACTTTGTTTGTTTGTTTTTATTGGTGGAGATTTTTAGTAGTCTTGAATCACTTTTACTCAATAGCACTTCTCAAGTAATAACAATCTGGAGATGAGGTTAGAAAGGACTTGAAAAGGTCAATGAAATCTGTTTTATTTAAGATTTATGTGCATTAGGCTTATGAGGGAAGAAGGCTCCAAGTGAGAGTTAAAAGGTTTGCTCGCTCCTTGTGGACAGTTGCCTTATGAATGGTCCTTAGTGGTCCTGTAAAAGGGATAGTAACATAACCTCTTACTGAGAAAGAGAAAGTAATGTCACTTAGAAGAATGTGAGAAATGTCACTGGGAAGCTTGTGCTTGATGCTAAAAATATTGGAAGAAAAGTCTTTTTCACCTCTGACTTCATAAGATTCATGTGGTGAAGTAGGTATACTCTAGATTTTTAACGTTTTGGGGGCTTAATTTTTATTTTCTTTTCCTTGAAAGGAGGGGTATATGCAGCACATATATATACTATTTGACAACTCAGTGCTAGCCAGCAGTGGTGTCCTTGCAAGACATCCTGAGGTGAACTCCTGACATTTCTTAATGCTTGTCGAAAATAAAGGCTGCTCTCTTTAAAGGAGAGAAGTACCTTTTTTCTGAAGTACCTTAAGCAAAAAGCTAGAAAGTAAGGGTAGCCACTCACTCTTTCTCAGCTTATTTTGATGGGACTAGACAAAAACTGAGGAATGAGCTTTGCAGAAGTAATGCAAAATATTGCCAAGCTGATCAAGGTAGGTGTTACTTGTGGTGGTATTTTAATGTAATTAAGAAGTCATGGCGTTTAATTTTGAATTGGTCATACTTAACCTTTGCAGTCCAGCCTAACTTGAACCTTAGAAAAGGAGACCAAGTCCCCAGAATTAATGTAGAATGTGTTTCTGTGTTTTAGTAGTTGTAGAATTTTGAATTACTTCCTGTGCCGTTTAAATAGGACTTAAGACTTTTAATTCAATTGAGTATTGTTACTAACACAGGTAGATGACTTTGGAGTTATTTTTCCCATGGGATCCCTCACAATGCTGTGTGTTAATAGCTAGAAATGTTTTGATGAATGCCACTGTTTTGGCTTCTGCTGAACAGTGCTGGCACAGCACCAGCACTGTCTCTTCACCAATAGTCTGGAGGATGGACAAGATCCTGGGCAAGGACACAACCAGGTCAGCTGACCCAGTCAGACCAGATGTTCCATAGCATATGATGTCAGCTCAAATACAAAAGTTAAGAAAAAGGAAGTGGGGCATTCAATATTTACAGTATTTGCCTTCCAGATCAACTACTACACATTCCAAAGCTATGCTTCCCAGGAAGTGGATGAGCATTGCTTGCTGGCAGGAAATAGAGAAATACTTCTCTTTTTGTTTTTTTGCAGACATGTGACCATTGTTTAGTAAACTGCCTTTATCTTGAGCCACAAGAGGTTTGTTCTGTCTTATTTTCTCCCACCTCTGACCCAGTGTCCTGCTGAGAACCTGAGAGATAGGATGGCTTGCTGGGCATTTGGTGTCCATTCAAAGTTAATACACCACAGTTGTGATTTCACTTACCTGTCCTCTTGAAAGGGGATAATTTGGGAAAGTCTTCTAAAATTCTCAGGTTTTTCCTGTCCGATATCTTTGGCATTACTTTGATGAAGGCAAAAAATAAACTTGAAAGATTGGCTGCTGGAGTCTTACAGACAATAAGATAGCACCAGTAAGCACACACCAATAAGCATATATGATAATTTGAAATGCTTTTGAGAAAACTTTTGTTGGTTTGGGGTTTTTTAGTGTGAAAAAATGTGAATGCAGTTATTAAAAAAATTAAAAATTGTTCTTAACATTTTTCTAAGTGAGATTTTTGCGTGGTTATGGAAGCTTATCTGTGGTAGGAAGGAAACCTGTCATTCTGTAAATGTAGTGATTTTTCCTCTGTTTGAGACGTCTGTATTTAGAAGAAAAGTTACATAGTGACTGGACACTGAAGGGAGTGAATTTCAAGAATTTCCTCCTTTAAGAATTCCCAGAGCAGACAATTTGGTATGGGTTTGTTTGTGGTTTGGTTTTTTTTTTTAATTTTTAAAAAAGTCTCAAGAAACTGTCGGAAAGTAAGGCCTATTTTGAAACATACCTTGTGGTAGTTTCTGGATCAAGAATACAGATTGGAATCAAATATAGCTGATTCCAAAAACTGAATTTCAAGAGTAAGTCAGTGGTTTTTTTGCCAAATCATTAAACAACAGTTCCAAGCATATGGAGGGAGGGAATTTCCTGTGTGTCTGGGTCAATGCTGAAACAGTAGGAGTACCTTTATGTTTAAAATTAACCACAGACTTGAAATTATTCACTGAACATGGGATTCTCTGTGGATTTTCACTAATAATTATTTCTAAAAAGCATAGGTACTTCAACTTTCTGAACCACCTGTCAGCTAGATTAATAGCGTCTTGGCAGCTGATTACAACCACCGGTATGTAGTGGCTACCAGATGAGCATTAATTTAGTTTTATATTAAGCATGCAAAGCAAGTAGAGAAAATATAATCATTTATTATTATAATAGTTCTAAGTTATAACCAGCTGCATGATTTATGCTTCAATTAAACTATGCAGCTTGTACAAAGTCTTCTTCCTGTATTAATCATGCAAACTGGCTCATTATTTATGACTAAAAAAAGCAGATGAGCCAGGGTTTTCAGTGATGATTGGGAAAGGTTTCATATTTGCAACACCCCACATATTAAGCATGGCAGGAAAGATAAAGTATTTAATATGAAGAAAAAATTTGATAGTGTAGAATTTTCCAGTTTCGAATTGCAATACTATCAATCTGCTGTTACTCTGTAAAATTAAGTTAAATGATACTATCATTTACACCCCTCAAAGCCTGCAGACTGTTCAAAGTCAATGGCTATCAGTGAAAGTAGTTTGATTTTCTTTTTTTTGTTTTCAATTTTGGTTGTGTTTGATAAACTATTCACTAAGAAAGACATAGTGAATGTCAGTGGACATGGCAGCAAAGAGAACTAGGGATAAAGCTACGGCTTTACTTTCATAGCCCATTTGCACCTCTGAGGTTGATTGAGCTGGTCTTGAGGAATAAAAACGTTTCAAGATGGAAAATGTTTCTTCCACTTTACAGAAGTTCTGTGAGTCTCCAGATGTCTTGCAAACTATTAGGATGATACAACTTCTCATGTTTTTCAGGGAGGAAAGGTGAAGTGTTGGATTACTGGGGCTTTGTTAGCTCAAAACTACTTATTGGCAGCTGTCCTGTTCTAATTTTGGCTTGAGACAACACCAGTTCTGTGAACTGGGTGAATACCCGGGGTACTTGGTGAGTGGCTGTTTGCTGGAGTATTTCTCCTTCTTTGTTCCTCTTGAATATAACGAAACTTTTCCTGAAACCTGCACATTGTGCCCCCCCCCAAAAAAAGAAAAAATCCAAACAAAACAAACAAACAAACAAAACCCAAAAAAACCATAAAGCAACCAAACTTGAGGTTCGCACTAGATTACTTCACATGGAATAGATGGAGCAAATTGATACAACCTACCCATTTTTTACAAAATTAAATAACTAAAAGTTGACAAGGTAAAATATAAGAATGGAGGTCACAAATGAGCATAGCCTTATTTCTTCATCTCCCCCACACTGTTTTTTTTTCCTTCCCCATTCTGGTCCTATTTTGTTCTTCTTTGCCCACCTTCAACTTTCATTTTCTTCATCTTCCACTTTTCTGTCTGTCTGGGGTGTCTTAAGCCCAAACTTGTGATTTTTATGATCGCAAGAATAGACTGTGAAATTGACTAAAAACAATGAATTTCATATGTTATCAAGCTGTAGTAATTTATTATTAAAGAAATGTGACATCTACTCAGACTTACGGTGTTACAAAATGCCTAATTTACTAGTCCAGGTCTTTGTTACAGTATTGCAGCTCAGTGCACGAACTCTATAACTGAAAGTTCTGGAGCTTTTTTTTTTTTGTTGTTAGTTAAAAGAGATTTTTTTTCCCTATTACAAGTAATTGAATNTTTTTTTTTTTTTTTTAAAAGAGAATTTTTTTCCCTATTACAAGTAATTGAATAAATGTAATCAGGGAAGTAAAGAGCCTTTAGTAAAAGACAGTCATCTTTTCCTTGTTTTTCCAACATCTAAATATCAACAAGTACTAAATTTGGTGGCAAATATTACAGGAGCTGATATTAAAACTAAATTGATGTTTAACTTGGTTCTATTTATAAGAGATCTTCCTAGGGCAGTTAAGATAAAGATTGGTGTGGAAACAATGGATTACGTCTACAGAACATTAAGCAGTTCAACATTTACACTGTGGAATTTTGTTGTTGGAGTCTGGGTTAATTCCTGTTTTATCCGAAACCAAATTTACTTAGACAAGAAATACCAAAACTTATAGGTTACCTACACTACTGGCATACGGCAAGGGAGCAGATTTTCCTACTGCTGAAAAGAGAAACATCAAACCCAGAAATGCCAGTTGACACATTATAAAGGTGTCTAGAAAGCAAATAAGGAATCAAAGGCTATGATATTTGAACGTATAGTTATGGGATGACATAGAGCAGAGGAAATGCAATGCCTTGTACTCTGAAGAAAATGTGCCGGCACCTAAGGTTATATGTATATGATTATTTCAGTGACTTCCCAAGCCTGTTGTGAGATGCAAGCATGAAAGGTATAAAGTCTGAATAATTTTATATTATTGTTGGTGAAAATCAATTGGCTTGGTCCTTTGAGTAGAATTGTGAATTCACACAACTGTTTTATAAGACATTCACTTGGGTAGACTTCTATATAAGAAGATATTCTTAACTCATGTACAAATTCTGATTTTTCATGTTTCAGGCCAGTGAAATGAAAGGTACAGTGCTTCAATAGAAAGGCTCAAATGAATCTCAGATAAATGGTTTAAACTCTGTAAGTACTAATTTGAATATGGGAAATATTAGAACAGGTAGTTTCTTCTGTAGCATCTGAAATACAGCTGCTGCAACTTCTGTACCTTATGTCCTAGAAAGAAAAAGCAATCCCAGGAAAAAAAACTGTGGAAAAGAAAATACTGCCTTTCACAAGATTGCGTGCATTTTGTAAACAGTTGAACCATACCTGGACCTTATCTAGAGCATGAATAGCAATCTGTTTCTTTGAGCTCATCCATAATCGAGACGCTGAGAAAGAAAAAGCTCAGAAGTCACTCAGGCAGGCAGGGGTAATAGGTAAAGAGTTTTTGATAAAGTATTTAGGGAATTGCATGAAGATGTTGACTGTGAACATATCTAGAAATAAGTTGCTGTTTTCAAAAATTGCAGCAATGCATATTTCTGTGTTTAAAACATATATATCCAGTGAGACCTTTTTGATTGTGTGTGTGTGTGTGTGTGTGTGTGTGTGTATCTCTGATAAAATATTTGGTTCTCTCAAAGTGTACGTACAAATAGATTAAACAAATGTTTGGATGAATTAATTGCAAGTTCCTCATATATTGGGACCTGACGTGTTTTGGGATAGGACATGTGAAGAATAGGATCCTTGGCATTGAAGAAAGGAACATACAGGATCTTGGTTTATTTTTGTTTCTCTTTCCATTTGAAGTAGGTAAAACTTGTAAAGAACAACAATTCTTAAGAGAAATTCATAAAGATGACTGTTTTAATGTAGTGTTAAATCTTGTTTCTTCCTGTAAAGCAGTATATTTTTTTGTTAGATTTAACCATGAACAGAAATAATGAATTGCAATACTCTTAGTTAATAAAGGTAATAAATCATAGTCTAAGTTAAAACAAGCAAAACACCTGACCAAACAACACAAAAAAGAAAAACCACTCCAAAACCCAAGCAACCAGGAATTTTCTTTTGTCTTTCGTAAGTTTTATAACTTTTTTTTTTTGGTAGAATTTTTCTTTCTTGTTTGTTGCTGTTCATTTTTCTAATATGTTTCCTTAAATAGTCATTATTTGTCTAGTGAAGTCAGTTAAGTGTGTTTGGAGTTAGCAATGACTTTTTCCAAACACTTTTTTTAAAATTCTGAAATCTATCGAAATGATCAAAGAGCTGCAGGAAACAGCACGCTGGTTCTTTCTGATGCATTTTCTTAGCACAGTATGCAGTTTCTGTTATCCTGTGATCAAAGACCACACAGTGAATACCCCCTGAGGGAAGAAATAAAAAAAAAGGTGCTAATAAATTCTGATTTTCATTGTAGCTTTGGGTTACTGAAATTTATGGTATTCGGAGAGAGTAAAATTTGCTAAAGCAGGACCTGAATTGTGAAGGAATCTCCGAGGGAAAGAAGTTTTGTAAACTAAGAGTCTGTGACTTTGTTTAACAAGCAACTTCAGGAACATAAGAGTATCTATTAAGAACATGTCAAATGATTTATGTAAGTTGCATACCATGATCAATTGTTTTTCATGTTTCAAATCTTAAAGGAAAAGGATGAAATGTGAAAACAATGAATTTAGACAATTCTCTACGAAGCAATAGGAAAGTCTTTTTTCTGCTGCAGATGTGGAAGCTCTTGGCTAGTCAAAGATTGCAAAATGACAGCAGCTCTTCTCAAGATTAAGGACTCTATTAAGAATGTATCCTCAAAATGTATCAACTCAGTCTTGCTCTCTGCATCTGGAATACCTAATGTGTTTTTAGAAAAGACAAGCTTTTTTGAGCAAAGTAGCAAGTCACTTATAGTTAGAAACAAGATCAATACCACTGTTTCTTTCCATTTTTGGCAGCTTAGGCTGCATTTGAAGATTATCTGACATTTAATACAAATTTTGAGTCAAGATGTAAATATCTGCAATTGCCTGAACATTTATTACATATACTTATGATGTAATGTTTACTTTACTTTTAATATTAAAATATTTAGTATTATGATTTTCAGTAGTGTTAAGTCTGCACAGTTACTAGGCGTAATCACTACATGTTGAAGTGAGATGTTCCAGCCCCTTTGTTGTCTGTGAACCTTCATTTTATTCTCTCCAGTTTGTCCATGTCCTTGCAGTACTAGGGAGAACCTGGAGGTCCCTTCTAACCCAGAACAGTCTGTGATTCTATGAAGTGGACACAGTACTCCACCTGCAGCCTAACCAGTGCAGAGTAGCAGTGAAGGATCAACTTCCTCAGCCTATAAACAACATTCCTGTACTTGCCACTGGCCTGCTTTGCCCAAAGGACATACTGCTAGCTCTTGTTCAACTTGTAGGTACAAATGCACCTTCAGGTCCTTCTTTCTCCCAAGCTACTTTCCACTTGGATGTCCCCCAGCTTATGCTGGTGTATAGGGTTCCTCTCCAGATGAATGTCTTGTTGAACTTTCTTTCGTTGGACTTCATTTGGTTCATGTCAGCCCAGTTTTCTAGCCTGTCCAGGTCCCTTTGGATAGCAACATAACCTCTGGCCTATCAGTCATACCTCTCAGTTTTGTGTGATTAGCAACCATCTGGAAATTCATGAGAATGTGAATCTTCATTTGTATGTTGGAAATGCTATTAACAAAATTATAGACATTATAGACGTGTAGATTAAAAAGATTGCTTAAATGAAAGCCTGGTTGCAGTTGAACTGACAGAATAGTTGTAGTATGTGGCTGTCAGTTTCAAATTTCAAAATTTGTAATGCTTATCTTCTAATCTATTTTCTGGTTGGTCAGCAGCTTGAGCAGATTTTGATGTGTTAATTTTAAGAACAGGGTTTTAAAATAGCTTATAATGTGTCAGATTTGTAAATTATGTGCTTTACTAAATGGTTTTCAGTGCAACTTCGGTTTATTATCTTTCCCAAGAATACCCATAATCTAATTCTGTATGTAAATGATTAGTTGCAAAATTATACACTAAGTAAATGTATTATAGCAGACAATGCCATCAGAGGTGTCAGCTATGTCTGTGTCTCTTTTGTGTCATCATTTTCTTTCTAAACCCAATTATGTCATCCAGCAGAGATGCCATCCTGAGCTACCTGATCTAGCAGGGGGGTTAGAACATGATGATCTTTAAGATCCCTTCCATCCCAAGCCTATGATTCTACAATAGTAGAATCATAGTGAAACGTGCAAAGGTATTCAGTATAGGCTAGTTCCTTTTACTTTTGAATTTGTGTTGTAGAGTTGAGACAGGTTGCTCACAATTTATGTTCTCATAAGGACTACAATTTTTTTTTTAACTATATAAGAGATCAATGTGTTAATATTCACCAGTAGCTGCTAGTATACCCTTCATCTCCAAGGTGAAACCAGCAGCTTATACCGTTTTGGTTTGAATATTCTTTGAATGGTTAAAACTGGCTTAGGAAGGGGAAGAAGAGTGCCCCTTTCAGAACTACCAGAAATCAGTTGTTTCTCATTATATTGTATACTATCACCTTGGTCAGAACCACTAGGGAAGATGTCTTTTCATAGAAAATTGTGAATTAAGTTTGCCAGTGTAGTGCAACATTTCTGTAAACTACCAAATAATGGTTACAAAATGAAGTTTCTTTTTCTATTGCTTCCAATTATAAATCATCCAGGCAGAGAAAATATTATGCTTATTCTACTCTTTCATGTATTTGTATTGTGAGAGGGCATGCTCTTCAATCATTAGCTTTCTTACATTTGCATGATATGATAGGCTGCTGTGTGGTGCTGCTTCCCTGGGCTTGATGTACTCAGGGTTGCATGCTTCGGGGGAAAATCAGTTGTGAGAGCATCAAGGAAGGCTGTAACTTCACCCTTTGTAGAGCTGGCTGTAACTGGTTGATTCAGTGAAGAATAATTTGTGGGAAAATATTTGGTCAAAAAAATGCATTTGAAAGTAGGATTCTGTGGAGATGTGTTTTAACACTGACATTTTGGGGTGATGTTTATGATGAATATAATGACTATATCAGCAATTCTTTCAAATGTTAATTCTGTTTCATTCCTACTCAGTTCTTCAATCCTAGGTAGGAGCTGGGTACACAGAAATGGTGAAGGACAAGTCACTCCAAATGATAGCTTCCTGAAAGATTCTTCTTCCTTTTGGGGCCTGCTCGATGTCAGTTTTCAAAGCAGTCTGATTTTTAGTGGGCTATGCTGTGTATTCTCTGGATACTCCGATAATTTACTGGGGACCTGAACAATAGTTTGTGTTCCACTGGCCCAGTTGCCAAGGATTTTCACTGTGGGAGAGAAAAAAGCTAAATCAGGAGTCATTTGGAGTTAACATCCTCACCCAGCTGTATTAAAGATGAAATTAATGCATTTATTTAAAAGCAGAAATGGAGGAGTTATATAAATATAAAACATTTCAGAATGAGTGCTGTAGTTAACTATAAATATAAGTTTTGATTATATGGGAATAATTTTTTCATACCTTTTCTTTAGATGGACTGCCTTTGCTCAATAAGAAGGGTGAGAGGGTAAATTACACTTCAGTGCTGTCATAAAATAGAATTCAGCAATCTGGTTTATTTTTAGTTGCTATGATTTGGCACCATGTAATAGCATGTGGGAAAAGAAGTGAATATCCTTTGTTTGTTTCCGTCTACCTAATGAATATTTTTTAACTAAATGCCTTAATTAGCACATCCTTGACCTCAGACAACTTTTCTGCTACAATCTGTTCAAGGTTCAGTATGTAGTTTTATGTTTTTGTGTGTTGCTTTAACCAGATTCTA
The DNA here is from genome assembly GCA_013397975.1 of Machaerirhynchus nigripectus. Lineage (NCBI taxonomy): Eukaryota > Metazoa > Chordata > Aves > Passeriformes > Dicruridae > Machaerirhynchus > Machaerirhynchus nigripectus. The sequence goes on along the minus strand of VZRQ01008689.1, from coordinate 260,424 downwards.
CCACACTCCCTCATTTCTCTTTTAATTAGCACATAGACACTTTCCTGAAAAGTATCAGAAAAATGGCCAACGCATATTTGGGTTAATGTAGTTCTGCAGGTATGTTGTGAGCCCAGCCACTTGGGATCAAGCAAGCTTGCATAAGCAAAAGATGTATCATCATGCATACAGCCTGTATTTATTTTTTTGTGACTTGACAGTGTTGGGAAATTTGTGAATACTGATGTCAGAGACTGAAATATTATAGTTTATGACTTACACATTTTCATTAAGAACGTACAGCAAAACTGTATTACAAGAGCTGCAGAGAAGACTACCACACCCTGAATGGGACTCTGAGAGGCCCTGGACCACTGGCTGATGAAGATATGATAAGGTAACAATTCAGGGCTGGGAACATTGACAAAGCACAAGCTTAGCACCTCCAGGGTGGAGACCACAGCCCCAGGGCTATCAGCTGCTAGGCTGGCACAGACCCTCGAACCAAAGGGTGGGGGGAGAGAGGCTTTGGGTGTGTGTTGGAAAAGCCTCTGGTGAGAGGCACAGTGACTGCTCCACTGTGCAGACCAGCTCAGCTGAGGGGCCCCTTCACCCGGGGAGAAGCTGCATCCACATGAAGGACAGAGGGGGTGACGTGGCCCATCAAAGGCCCCCTCCAAAGGGGTCCCCAGACCCTACACCAGAGATGATGCAACAGACCCTCAGCATTTCAAGGGACAGTGTCAAACTGGCCTCTGCAAGGGAGACACGTGGGCGTTCCCACCTGCCCAAAGTGTATATTAATGCACGGGATTCTATACTCTCTGGCATGTGGCAGCATGTGGTGGCATGCTGTGGCATGGCCATGGCGACAGGGGACTCTCACCACCAAGAAAACCAGATGGAGAGAAGCAACGAGATGTCGTTGGGACCCCTGGATTGGTGATATGCTCCCACCTAACCCCTGTCACCTCTCCCGTCCCCACACCCCCCACTCTCTTTCTTTCTTTATTTATTTTTTCTTTCTTTCTTTCTTTCTTTCTTTCTTTCTTTCTTTCTTTCTTCTTCCTTTCTTCCTTTCTTTCCTTTCTTCTTTCATTCTTTTCTCTTTTCTTCTCTTTGCCTCTTTTACTATTAAATAAAAATACATCAATTTTTTGGCAGCAACATCTAACCTCACGTGGTTTTAATCTAATTTCTGGGTATATTTTGAACCTTCAAAGTTCTTTCATTTTATACACAGAGACTTAATTTTCTTTGCTCTTCTGGGTTTAAACTGGATCGCAACAACTGCCTTTAAGTTTCTCTTTGTAGTCTTCCCTCAAATGAACAAACAAAACCAAACAGAATGGACAGGATGGATGACACACAGAGAGATCCTATTCTGAAAGAGTCTTTTCTTGTTTATGTCTTTCCATTCCTTGGATATGGGGAGATGTATCAGCTGATGACTGCATTATCATTTTCTCATCCATATAATTGAATACATAACAAGAATTGAGAGAAACTTCAAAACCAATAGATTAGTTTCAAATCATAGAACCATAGAATTGTTAAGGTTGGAGAAGACCTCTAAGATTATCAAGTCCAACCATTAACCCAGCACAGTCTTGTTCACCACTTAACCATATCCTCAAGTGCCATGTACACACATTTTAAGAACACTCCCAGAGATGGCGATTCCAGAACAGGGCATGTTTTCTACTTTTTTGTCTGTTTATCAAAGATAAAGTTCATGGTGCCATGACTATATAAGCCAACATGTACATTCTGCCCATGCTCCTGAGTGAATTTTTATATTCTACTGCTTTTGATGCATATGATCTTGTGGCAAACTGAGTCACAAGAAATCCTAAGAAAACTTATTTTTCTAAAGTAGGGTAAATTATACTTTCATTAAAGACTGTCGGGAATGCATGGAGTGAAGAGTAAAGAGCAAATCTGAAAAAGAAGCATTAATGGTAACAATGGAAGGAGGTGAACAGTGGGGAGTAGGAAAAAGAAAACACTGATAGTGCATTGTATATTTTGTTGTGTAAGTAGGCATTATTTTACAGGCAGTAACAGCCTCTTATTTATTGAGAAGAGCCTTCTCCTGGGGTAATTACTGTCTAAGAAGGAGGTTTGAGTCTAGAATTAGTTCTGTAAATAAGGTGAAACTGCTGCATGCAAGAGCAAATGTTCTCATTTAGTATTCCTTTAAAGACTAGCATTCTTTCATCAATGATTCAGTTTTACAAATCATTATTATGCCGTAAATTATTAAGTTGTATAAATTATTCTTTGTATGTAATGTGTAAGTTTGAAGGCAAATAGAATTTTATACTTTTCTCTAGATGACAGAAGCCATTCTGCTCTTGTTATTCATTCATTTGGAAAGACTGCAGTTCTTATTTTCTTCATTTGCTTTACATAACTGAATTAAGCTTTGACCTAAGAGTTATTTTGCCATGTGGAACTTACATCAACGAATAGCAGAACTTCTAGAAGAAGCAATTTTCTGCATATTGCAGGGAAAAAGATAGAGGTCATTAAATACATGTATGTCCTTAAATATGCATGTAAATACTAAAACACTGTTGTGCTGGTAATGGTATTTGATAGCCACTACCCCTAACACGCTCTCCCCCCCCTCCAACCAAAAACCCTTTTATGCCCAACTGAAAACCCTTTGAACATAGAACAGAACCCCACAACAAAGAAAATCCAACCTTTGGACTGGGTTTACCCCGATACAGATAATTCACAGGTGCTACTGTTAATTGGGTTGGAGGCAGGAAGTATACAAATACAGTTATCACTTTGACAAGAGCCAAGGAAACTCTTTTGCTGTTGAAACTTGTCAGCAAATATCTCAAGGACAATTCGTCAGTGTTAGAGTCTTTCTCACTGTTGCCTCTACTTTCTTACAATGCCAACTAATTTAATGCTTAATTTTAAGACTGTCTTTGGTTTCTAATGCATCTGTGAGGTGTTTTCTGTGATTTAGCTAGCCAATGCTATCTTGGAGAACCAAGTAATCCACTTACTTGTTTCATTGTTATATTTTTAAGAGCATATTCATGCATATGCCAAAATGGAAAAAATAATCTCCTGCCCAATCATTCTGCTCAAAGATGATATTATTGTCTTTATGTTAGTAGTCATATTTCTGTCCGCTGGAACATCTTTCTCTCCTTCTTAAGCAGCAGCAGACATAATACTTTACATATAGTGAGTTGTCTTTTTTCAAAATGGTTGTGAAGTATTTGAAAATTGTATTTTGCATAAATATAAAATAAATAGTAAAAATATACTGTTTGTGAAGTATTTGCAAATTGTAGGAAACTAGCAAACTATCATCCTTCTGAGGTAACGAATGTCTGTCATCTTTGTAAGTTATTAAAAACTAATTTCTCCAGTTAATTCATCATATTTTCACTCTTCTGCATGGTTCATTCCTCTTCATCTCCTTTTCAATAGTAAGTGCAGTGACAATATTAACTTGAATAAAGGAAAGTTGTAAAAACCTTGACTTGTAAAAAAATGATTGCAGTTGTTTGTGCATCCTTCAGTTTCCAGGCACTGTCTCATTATACTTATTTTCGTTGTAAGCAGCAGCAATACAACGAAAAAGAGATGAGAGAAATGTAGTCCATATCACGCTGGAAGAGTCCACTATTCTTTGTTATTGTGCACAGGAAAAAAAGCAACAAAATGACAATTCTCTATATCAATTTTTCATCACTTGAAATAAGACTGAATTATTTTCCCGGATTATTTTCCAGGAATTTGAATCCTTTGAAATCCAGCACCCTGCCTTGAATAATTACAAACCGAGCAATTAGTTTACCATGTGAGGTGGGGCATAGCTCCAAAATCAATGCCATTACTGGCATTTGGATCTGAGTTTCACTTTTGCTGGCAATGAGACCACAAGCCTGTTATAACAGTCCAGCACAAAACTGATGTTCCTTTCCAAAGGTTTAGTCCTAGGAAGAAAGAAAAGTTTTCAAAGAAATGTTGCTCTAATTAGAGGTAGGCAGCAAACATGAACTTCACCCTTGGTTTGTACCTGTTCATCTCTGAGTGATTTGCCCTCTCCCAACCCTTTTTCCCCATTGGCCACCTTCCTGTCTCTTCACAGGCAGGAAAATGGAAGACCCAGTATAAATTTTTTTTTGCCCATTAAATATCAAATACTATTCCTGTATCAAACTGGTTTGGAAATCCTAACAATCTCCTGCTAGTAAAAAAATTTTTTTTTTTGCATATGTTGTTCTCTTTCAGAACTCCCCAGTAAATTGTCTGTGTACATCCTGTTAATATTTCTTATCAAATTAAAGAAATGTTGAGGTATTTGGTATTTGTTGTGGTCTCTAGGTAGTGTAATGCTTCCTTTATTTATTCCTTAAATTTTCTGGAGGAATTCTGTGTTGTTTTCATATGTGGTTTCATTATGCCATATAAAATTGTAGGAACTTAATGAAAACAAATTCACATTTACTTCAAGATAATGATGTCCCATATTGCGACTACTGGAAGTATAATGTGGTATGCTGTTTTTGAAGCTCGTTGAATATGCAGGAATCATCAGGAGGTGTGGGGGGTTTTTTTGTTTGCTCTTTGTGGATTTGGTTTTCTTTTACTAATCTGAAAACTTGCAATGTGCGTCAATTGGAATTATGCTCCATCCCTCTTCGCAGTCAAGTGAGAACTCTACTTTTTTACCAGTACCTCAAGCCCCACACCATCAGCTCTCCATTGGTCTGTCAGAGTGGCAAAATGAATTTAGATTAATTTATGATATGATAACCCAAGGAGAAGGCTATTCCTTAACCCTGTAGGCTTCCCATTAAGCTGATTCTTAGTTACTAAGGATAGTTTTATCAACTTATTCATCAAGGGAGGTAACTAGAGAAGGAAGTTTGGGTTGTAAAATGACTCTTCTTGTTGGGCATGTGTTAAGCTCTCATGTAACGTTGCTTAATTTTTGGCACCTGAAGTACTCCCAATATAAAAAATATTTTAGTGTGTTTTGGGTTTCAAGGCACTTCTTGTCTTTAAATAATTGAATAAATGCATAAATCTTTTGTTTCTAAATCATGAGAACAAGAAACAATGAAAAGCAGTATAAAAGAAATATTTTGATAAAATTGGTCCTGCTTATTACAAAAATTTGAAGCAATGTCAACATCACCTGTCATTTGTTATGATGGTGAAATAGGCTATATTAGAATGAGTCAGATAATGATGTTGTGCTTTAAGTTCTTCTATTTTATGTACTTCTAGAATGCTACACCTCATTCTGTTTTGATACCAGATATGTTATATGTAGATTGCAGCAGTGGAAGCAGCCACCTAGCATCAAACCCAAAATGGCAGCTTGACACAAATTGATCTCATCCAGCTGTAGCAGAGGTCTTAGGTCACTGCGCACACCCTTTCTTCTTTGGCTGGCCGAACCCAGGTATTACAGCTCACTGTATCCAGGTATTTATTTGGAGGCACAGCAGTCTGACTGTATAGCCTAAGACTGAAGCCTGAGGGTTGAAAATGGTGTAGTAATTCGAATCTAATCGAATTTCGGGAAAGAAAAGAATTTCTGTGTGGTTTCAAGGAAAGGGGTATAATCTCTTGGTAAGAAGGTGAAAAATCTTTTAGAGACACAGGTCAGCTTGTAGTATAATGCCTAAAACAATGTTAGTCCATAGGAGTCTTGGAAGCTGTTCTTCATTTCAACCTGTTTTATAATAAGGAGTGCTATTCTTACCATTCCTTTCCATGTCAGTCAAGGCACAAATATGTATGTATGGATAGACTGAAAGAGAAAGGAGTGAAGAAAATCTATACAGATACATGAAGCTGTGTGTGTGCGCTGGAAATCTGTTTCTTTTAAATATGACTGACAGCCTTTTGTTCTTGTCATACTTGAATACTCTCTGTATTGGAACTTGAAATAATATTCAGAGTTGCTTGATTCATGTAAGCTGAGTCATGTGAACTCTCTAGTTCAGCAGTTGCTCTTTTCCTTCTTAAACACCTGTTTCAGATTATCACATTTTCAGAGCATAATATATTACAAAATGTCTTTCATCATGAAAATAGCAGTTATGCAAATAGTAGAGAGTAGATTTTGTCAAGTGTTTGATATTGGATATATATTTGTTGGCATTAACTGAATTATGGTGGCTTAGAGATGCAGACAAATCACATTTGGTATCTTCTGCATAGATCCAACAACTACATAATCTGTTACCAGTTCTTGATATTGTATATGACAATAACCCATATGCCATGATCTTTCAGAATTGTGAAGATATTGTACAAAAAAGCTGTTTCTTCTAGTTCACATGGAATTTGAACCCCTTTGAACTTGTTCTGAACTTCCCCTGCTTTATGAATAGATTGTGTACTCCAATACTGATAACTTCACATGTTTTTGGAACTCTTGAAAATTTAAGATTTGATAGTTTAGTGCCAGTTCGAAAGAAATTACTTACACAATTGGATGTGCAGTGAAAGTTTCTGCAAAATAAAAAAAACAAATCTCTACTTCTTGGGGACACTCCCTAAGTCACTATAACAGAAAGGAGAAATATGACTCCTTGCATATGTAGATGTGTGCTTTGAGAATGTCTGTATTTTTAATGACCATAAAGGATAAAATCTCGAGTTCACTATAAAAGAATTTTAATAGTACACAGTTCTAATAATGTGAACAAGAAAAAAATTCTGTAAAATTTGAAGGGCTAAAAATAAAAGTTTTATATGGTAGGACACAAAAGGTCAAGTGCAACATTACCAGTGAAAACAATTCAGGAAAGCCTTGCTTCAGCCCCTGCAGCATTAAAATATCACAATGTCCTCTAATGGGTTTGGAAACCATTAATAGCCACTGATTCAGCACAGGGAATAGGGTTTGCTTGTTTTTGTTGAATGGTTTCACTAATGCTGTCAAGTATGAATTCTCTGAATAGAGGAAAAGGTTTAGACATATCAAGTCATCATTGTGTGACTTTTTTTCCTTAAATGTTTTCAAGTGAAAAGTCTGCCTAACTAGAATCTACTTCTACTATATAGAAGTATATAAATCTATTCTAGATCTGGAAGATTTAGCTGAAGGGCAGAAGGTCTGTAAAGGATTTACTTTTAATTTTATCCACTCTAGAGGCATAATTGAATATTTATGTGTACAGCTGTGTGGTAACCACTGTGGCTGTTTGTAAAAGTGAAGTTTTAACAGCAAATAATATAGTCCAGAGTTCAAGGGAACAATCTTTTCCGTAGTATAGGCTGTAAAAAGCTAGTAGTGTTTTAGATGGAAGGAACAATTACTATACTATATTTTTGCTATAATGACATATAACTTGTGCACTACATCACATTTATTACCATAAATCTACTGTCTCTAAAGTACAAAACTTAATTGTTCCAAAAGAATTAGTAATTTTAACAATAAGACAGCTTTTTAAGATGTTTTGCAGCTAGAGGCAACTCTAGACAAAACCTCAGATTTCTAAACTGCTTGTTCAACCACTTGAAAACATGAAATTAATGAGGAACATGAGATCCCTTAAAAGCCAATAGCTTTCCAGTTTATGAAACTCCCCTCCCAGTTGAAAAAATAAGTGATTGCATCTAAGTTGTTCAAGAAATACCCTAGTGGGGAAATTATCTAGATTTGCGGATGATGTGTATCTTACTTGGGTGTGTCCTACATTAAACAGTGTGAGAATGTGCTGGGCTCTGTCAAGCAATCCCCAGCAACGACACACATTTTTGTGAGGGTGCATATTTTGACATGTTAGGACTCACAGCGGTGATTTGAGGATGACTGCAGCAAGTTTTGTGAAAGACATTTCTTAAGACAGTTCTTTAAGAAAAGTGTTTTTGCTTTTTGTATAAATAAGGTTTTGTCCTGCCTTTTTTTTTTTTTTTTCTCTTTATAGGGGGCTTTTGGAACGCCAGATTATTGGAATCTGTTTTCTAGTTAATCATGTGTGTTATGCTTGGCAGTCCAAAGCTGGAGCAGCCTCTACTTCCTCCTATCCCCTGCATTTTCTCTACAAGATTTCACAAATTAGATGAAAAATTTAAAGGGAAAGATAAGAAATCAGCTTAACTGCTTTAAGTTAGTGACTCTGAAGATGTATTAGACTCTTGATCTTCTGCCACTGCATTGTGACATTGGGCCTGTCAATATGACATTAAATCTTTGAGTAATTTAAATTAACAAGTTTTGGTGTGGTTTTTTTTTTTTTTTTAATCAACAATAAAATGGGTTTTTTTAATGATGGCAGGGGTTTTTTTTTCTTTGAATAGCTGAGGTGTAATTAGAGGAAAACTAGTTTTTCTTTTGTTTAAGAAAAAAGTTGGAAAGACATTTGAAACTTAAATTTATGGGTTAAAACAGAGAAATGTAAAAATTTCTTTCCCACTTTTGGTTTCTTTGTTTTTTTTCTATAACTATTTATTTTTGAAATGAAATTTTTTTGTTATTTGATGTATAAAGAATATGAGAAACTGCTTGAAGTATAACTGATTTAGGAGAAGAATATCTTTTGATTAACTTCCACAACTGGTGGTCAGGGCTTCTGGATTTTCCCCCATCACTCAGATGATTTTGGATTTTGTATATATGAAGTAATGGGATGGTAATAGAAAAATTTTCTGTTTGACATGGGCATCTGTAATGAGGGCCTCAGATGGAAGATGCTGTGTGGCTGTCATGTAGTAATGGGTTTGATGTATGTCCAGACATGATTGTTTCTGAATGTGTTGGTATTTTCGTAACCCAAAACAGGTTAGAAGGATCTTTATTAAGATAAATAATGAACTACATCAGGATATATTCCATTGTTTTACTGCAATAAGCCTGTCCTTTTTTTGGCATTGTAGGTTTGTGAATAGTTCCCAAAAGAATATGGTACTTTTCAGCATGTTATTATTAAGAATGATGCAGTTTATCACTATGTTGTTTTCTGTTGCAAGTCTGATAAATCCAACAAATTTGTATTTTTTTTTTTTTTTAAGTTAGTTGAGGCTTTCCTGGGCATCAAAAGGCTTTTTTTTGTGCAGAGCTACAAATGTACAAAAAAGCTTAGCTACAAATGTATAGGGTCGTAGTTTATGAGATTCAATGGATTTAGATTTCCTAAAATTTTCTCAAATTTTCTGTGTTTTAAATTTTGTATGTGACTTTCAGGGGGAAAGAAGCCCTGTTAAACTCAAGGTAAGTATTGCACTGAGATCAGCTGGGAGCTTTAATAGATAATGAGGCACTTGAGCAGGTATCATGGTTTAACCCCAGAGAGCAACCAAGTTCCAGGCAGCTGCTCACTCACTCCCCCACAAGAGAGAATCAGAAGAGTATCTCAACCCACAAGCTCTTCCACTTCTGTAGACAGTTTAATACATAAATCAAAAGCCATTGGCTGCCATTTCCCAAGGGCAGGCAGTGTTTAGCCATCTCCAGGGGAGCAGGGCCCCTTCACATCTAGCAGTCACTTGGCAAGACAAACGCCATCACTCCAAATGTCACCTGTTCTTCCTTCTTTTCCCCAGCTTTACATACTCATCATGACACCATGCGGTCTGGAATATCCCTTGGTTCAGTTGGGGTCAGCTGTCCAGGCTCTGCCCCTCCCCCAACTTCCTGTGCTCCCCATCTCCGCACTGGTGGGGTGCTGGGAAGGGCAGAAAAGGCCTTGGCTTTGTGTAAGCTCTGCTCTGCAATAACAAAAACACCTCTGTAGTACCAACATTGCATTCAGCACAATACCAAAACGGGACCCCATACAAGCTGCTGTGAAGGAAATTAACTCAACCCCGGCCAAAACCAGCACATCAGGTTCTTTCCTAAGTTCGATTTTTTGGATATTTTTTTTTCCCCTTCCTTTTTTTATTAACTGCTGGTTTTTTGGTTTTTTAATACCCAAATGAAAAGTTAGTTTTCAGGAAGGCTGAAATCTGATGCTGTAATACTGAAATCCCTTTAGCAACTGTGTTCACTGTCCAGCATGCTGATGCCTTTTGCTATTGCCTGAAACAGATGGAAACAGCCTCCCAGTTTTGAACTTCTCTATATTTGTCAATAATTCATTCATTGCTGATTTTGGAAGTCATATCTCTAGTGACTTTTAGGTCACTATAAGTAGAAGTAAAAAGGGCTTCTTAAGGACAGTTTTGCTTTAAAATAAACTCCAAATAAGAAGTGTAGTGCATAGAAGGTTTTTGTATTCTTGAAGTGTAATATCTTGCATTATTTTTGCATTTGTCACGGTTAAATAATTAAAACAAGAAAATCTAGATTCTTGTTAAATTATTTCAGACTTTTTAAAATAATGTATTAAGATGCTACAAGAACTGTCGATGATGATACAGGAGGAGTAGGATGCTCTAATAGCTTGAAATAAGCCATTGGGGAAGGAGAGGAGAAACAATTGTAAAGATGTGAGGGAAATGAATAAGAGGACACCACAGTAGGAGGGTGGAGTAAATCATAACAGGAACAGAAGTACATTTCTTACCACCTTCTAAAAATTAACTACATCAGAATTCTCTAATATTTTTGCAGAACTGCTGAAACCTAATGCTGGTTTTTTTAGCTATGAAGTGTGTCAGTATTTTTGTTTGTTTCTCTAATGTATAATGTCAGCCATTTAGGTACCTTTAAATTATTATTCTAGTCATATTCAGAATTTCACCTTAATTACACTTATGCAATTTACTGATCATTTTCCAATAAGCTAGTTTTGGAAAAAATGAATCTTATGCAGAATTTCAAGTCAAACCTTCTCCCTCTTTCTAGTGAGCATAGATGCAAAACAATATGACAGAGGCAATAGTTGCATTTTAAAAAAATGATTAAATATTTAAATTTTTCCTTCACATGTGTATTTGAAAATATTCTGAATAATACATAGCTATCTATGAGTGAATATACGCCATGCAGCAGTTATGTACTTAGCTATTATTTAGGTAAAAAGGTAAGAGAAAGAAAAATGAGAAATCTGCCTTGCTCTGACTGACAAGAAGAACAGGACAGTCAGTATGAGAACTTAAAAGCTTTTACTATAAGGTATGGTATTTTCTTTATTTCTGGAAAATATGGATATTCTGCTGACTAGCTAGATAATGCATTTCACTGCTGACCTGTGTCTTGTTTTACTCAGAGTATTCCCATTGTTTCTTTGCATAATTGGGAAGCAGGAAGTGAAGTGTTGTAATGCACCTTTGGCATCAATTTTCCAGTAAGTAAACTTAATGCTGTATATGGGCACACAGATATCTAATTTTAAACAAATTGCAGCACAAACCCAATGTTAAATTAATCATGCTAAAATTAAAATTTAAGTTCATTGGTGAATTTTTATTGCCTACATTTTGTCACTGGAAGACATGGCTGTACTTGGAGTTTTATAGTGTCAGAGAAGGAGCTGGGAAACCAGATGAACATCTTTACCAGTGAAATTGGCCAAAAATACATACCTGAAATGTTCTGTTTGTTTGCAATCATACTCCCAGGTGGTTTTGCTGCTTTTCAAAATGTATTTATTGATCATTTCCCCATAAGCTACGTGTCAGTATAATGAATCACGTGCAGAATTGCAGGTGAAATATCGTCTCTCTTTTTACTGAGCATAGATGCAAAGCGATATGACTGAGACAACAGTTGCATTTTTAAAAAATGATTACATTTTTAAATTTTCCCTTTTCATATGTATTTTAAAATACTCTGAACAACAGCTATATATATGAATGGTTGTACACTATGCAACAGTTTTAGAGTGCAACCTGCCTTTTAATATTGAATTCTGCCCGTCTTTTGTTTTCTTCCTTAGTAATAGTAATCACAATTTCTTTGGTTAGGAGAAGAACTTCAAGCTGTTTCTGCATCTCTGCATTCTCACCTAAAACTCAGCCCATTACTATGCAGTGTATGATACAGCATGGAAGCAATTTTCAAAGAGAAATGTAGTTTGTTGTTGACAGCATCCAAAACTAGTTTCATCAGCAGTCTGCTATTTGGAGTTACAGAGCCTGCTTTTTATTTGTATTTTTTATTGTAGCTATTGTAGTGATGTATTGGAAATCTTTATTCTGCAAAAATTCAGACTGTTACAATTTGAAGGCACAGATCTTAGCATTATTATTTTAATTGCAGTAAATAATTGCTGTTTACTATGACTGACATCAAAGTCTATGAAATTAACCTTCTTGTAACTTAATTAATAATGATTGCATTATTTCTTATTTCCTTGAAAGTTATTGGGAATACTTAAAATATTTATGAACTCTAGGGATTATTTTTCCTATAAATATTACAACTTCTGCTGTGATGCCATTCAAACTGACCTACCTCATTATTTCATGGGATTTTTCAGTCATTGTTTATGTGTAAGAGAAAAAATTGCCACTTGTTATTTAATAATTATATACAATTGTGTATGCAGATCTGTCAAAGTACAGGATGTTTGTTTTATTTATGGAAGGTAAATTGTTAAGTTCTTTTAAATAGACTTTTACTTCACAGTGATTTTTAGAAAATAATGCAGGTCAGTTAAGGACATATTTGGCAGATTTTTGTAAAATGTATAAATCATTAAAGTAAAATATTATTTTAGAAGGAGGAAGAAGAATAAAGCAATGGTTTCTTTTTGTATATCTTTGGCTTGAGTGATATACAGATTCAAATTAGCCACAAACTGAAAAAAGATTTTGGAGTTTTGATAGGACATGACTTAATAAGTTGCACAGGGCAATGAATTAGTATCAGCTTCTTCCATAGGATTATAATATACCACTGATTCCATGTAGTAATTTTCACCATATTTATCTTGGACACACTAATGCTTGTTAATGTACAATGCATGTGCATAATCTCTAAGTCTCATTTAAAAATGGAGTACTTACTTTTGTTCTGTTGGATAAATTAAGCTGGTTCTTCAGGTGGGAGGTGACTATGCAGTTGAGATCTTATGGTACTCTTTAGTCCCTGTTGTTGGCTTTGAGGAGCCAACAGCTGAGGGAAGAAATCTTTTTTCTGGGAAATTATTTTCTGGGAAACAGGAGATACTGAATGGTTTTTTCTTTCTTTGTGAGAAGAAATTTGTATGTAGTTCCTATAAAGCTTTTGACCAACAGAGGCTTGTAAATCCTGTGCAGGATTCTGCATAATGAAACTTAACACTTTGCTACATTTACTGTCAGAGCTCACATCTAGATTTCCATCTTCTGTTTCTTCTGGGAGTCAAAGTTCTTCTAGGAAGTGGGGATTTTTTTTATATTTCCCCTGTTTCTGAACAGTAGAGATAGGACATTTTGGTTGAGGAAAGCAGATAAAGTATTAGGGATGTATGGCTAGCCAATCTTATATTGTGATGGAGAGTGTGCACAGGTTGCAGAGGCAGAAGGGATCTGTGAAGCTGACCAGTCCCAGGCCAACCCTATGCCCTAGATTTTGGTAGCTCATGCAGGGTTTTGCTGAACAGACAGGTGAATTAAAATTGAGATGCTGAAAGTATTAAAGTTTACTTCAGATTATCTCTCTGTCCGTGAACATGGCATAACAAACTCATGTTGAGTTTGATACAGTTCTGAGGGCTGACAGTCAGGGTAAGCGAAAGCCATCTTAGGCTGTTCTGCCTCCACAGTGGCCCACATTCATAGCAGGATTGGTGCCATGCATGTGGAACCTTTAGAGAAACACACTCTTCCTTTGAAAGAGAAGCTAAGGATAAACTGAAGAGCTGCAGTTTGTCTGCTTCTTTCACACTGTTTTACAGAAAAATGTGTGGGGGAATGATTTAAGGGATCGCAGTATACTTGCTCTCTATTATGCAATAATGATGGTGCTATAGAAACCCTAGTGTGAGGATGAGTAGTTTTGAAAGAAAGGAATAAAACCTAAAAATTCTTGACAATGCCTATTGTCTCAGCTAAAAATACTAGATATATATTCTGGCACTCCTGAACTTTTGAAATAATTTTGCTGTTTCTCAAGTAGTCTGAAATGCATGCAAAATTGTTCTTATTGATGTCTTGCTAGCAGGCAGCTACTTGCAGAGTCTCTGAAGGTATGATGTGCTTTATATGTAGAAGTTCCTGAAGGTATGTAAATTTAAGAGGCTGACAAAGAGCATCTTTAAATTAAGACACCCTAAGATAAATTGCTAGATGGGTGATTACCTAATTAGATACGTGGTTTCTAACTCTTCAACCATTTATACATTAGAGGAGTAGTTCAGTAGGACATTTTCACTTGCATATGTTCTTTTTTTTGGCCCTTGCATTACTATTGAATAATTGAAGATAAAGGCCTTCAGAAGGCACTCTGAAGTGCAGTCTGTTTTCAAATTGTTTGTATTTTATTCTTACATACAAAAGCATGTAGAAAAAGAAAACCTGTAGTTAGCCTTTAAGTGAATTATTTTCACTTGAAATCTCACAATAAAAACAGTGATCAATTGGGCCATAAACTGAGATGTTGGTTTAGTACCAGTGAGTATTTTGCATAACATGTCAAAGATCATTCAGGGGTTTGAGATAAGCAGGGACACCTTCTTGTTTTAGTGAATAGCCAACACTGAATTCATGATAAGTTTTGACTGTTTTTCCCCATTTAAAGCTGTGAACACCACATTCCTATGCAGTTTTTTAAAAATAATTAGGGCATATATAACCAAAACATTTGCAGTCATAGAAGAACATTATCTTTTAGTAGTTCTTTTGTAGAAATTATCCCATGAGCAGTGACTACAGAATCACTCTTACTGTTGTTTGCTTTAGAAAATGACAGGAAAAATACTTTGTCTTGGGTGTCAGAACACAACTATTGTTGGAACATATTTTCAGGTTCTAGCATGTTTTTATTAATAAAAAATTATGTAGTACACTAAGGATATAATAATTCCTAAAAAAAAGGATGCATTGTAGAACATTAGGAGGCTAATCTCTGTTCCGTGTTTATTTAAGTTACTTTTTAGTAGAAATTATACTTATTTCTTTAATATTTAGTATTCAGTCACACAGTGATTGGAATGGACAATTTTGAACTACAATTTTCAATCTTCCACCTTGGAGAAACAAGTGAGGCTTTTCTACTCTGAAAACCATCTTTTTCTTACACTTACCTGACAAATGGCCAGAATGCTTTGGTGTGAGGGAGTGTGTTGGGAAGAGGATAGTGAGGAGAAGTGGAGCTGTTATCCTGAGAGACCCTTCTCTCCCCCATGTACGTGTTACAGGTGAATCTTTGTACTTAATCTTTTGCTGATTGCAGGTTGGTTTTCAGAGCCTTGTCATTTGGTGAGTCATTCTCTTATGGGCAAGCAGTTTTGATGACTTTTCAAACTACATTTGATTGAGCTGGGGCAGTCCTTGTATATTGCAGGGATTAGCAGCAAATCCAATACTTGAACTTGTGATAGAGTGTTCTGTCCTATCAGCCACCTCCACAGGAGATGGGAGATTTTATTTCTTTGCTTGTGCATTTATGCCTTTTTAGAACTGGGATAGGTAGAACTGAGCTTTTTTTAAAAAACTTGCATTGAATCACTGGTTGTGTAAAGATGGTTGTCTTTGAAATATGCTATAATGTTCAGATAATCCTGCACAAATGAACAGTAACAATACTGGGAGACCTCTGTTTAGTGAGTGCTGCTCAAAAAATTCTACCTCTGTCACATGTAAATGAATCACAGAGTAAAAGGAACTCTCACCACAGCAAATACCACGTCCCAGTTAAAACTCTTCCCTTAGATGTGGGGATAGAATATCTACTTTGTTAAAATCTTTTTGAAGAATGGATCTGAATCCAGAATTTTTACCATTTGAGTCAGGATATGAACCTCTGTATAACAGCTTCTGCATGAATTTTAAAATGTCTCTTTAGAAAGGAAGATTTAAGTCTTTGTTTGGAGGCAACAAGCTTCTGAAGATGGGACTGTTTTAGGACTCACATCCGTTTTCTTCATGTTTACTAGCAATGAGAAAGTAGCATCCCCACTTTTTGTTTGTTTTTGATTGCTGTTCTGAGGAATTTAACTCTTTTCATGCACCAAGAAGCTAATCAAAATTAGCCAATTTTTTTCTTTTTTTTTTAAAATCATGCTGTATTTTCGGTATAAAAGATTGGTATTAGATTTTTCAATGAGGTGGTTTAAGTAAACAGTGTCTGGGGATTTTTTCCCTAATCTCTGAGGAACATCATCAAAGGGTTATAATGTAAAGTGGCTTCTAACATGGAACATCACAGGAACTCAGGAGAAACAACAAGCACCTGAGGTATCCTGTAAGTTGCAGGGATGTCAAAACATGTCAAATTAATAAAAATTAGTAATGTTTGAGGTTTTGAGCTCAATCATACTGTTTTGGGGAATTACAGTCTCACTAGGAGTGGAGGGATAGATTGGAAACAGTTAGTAAATAAGATTTTTATGCATCTAATACGTATGTTGAAATGTTGAAAAATAAAACCATTAAGGAGGACTAAGAAAATCTGCAGTGCTTTTGTTATTCAAGGTTGCATTCATGCTACGTATTGCAGTCTACTCATTCAAGTAATTAAAGCCCTGATAAAGCTATAATCACATCCTCACACGTATTTATATCTTTGTTTAAAAGAGCAAGGGAAATTTTAGCCCTCAGTAGCAGAAGTGGATATTACAGTTATGTAGGACTAGAAATAACAATGCATGACACTTTAGAAATACTTGCAGAGAAAAGCATACTTCTTTCATGCTAAATCATTATTGCAATTGGATGTGGCCTGAATTTGCTATAGAAAATCATATTACTTCTGAGATGGCTGATGAACGGTGTACACTGGCAAGGTGATGTACACTTGACAGCAAGAAGGTGTACACT
Organism: Machaerirhynchus nigripectus; assembly: GCA_013397975.1. Classification (NCBI taxonomy): domain Eukaryota; kingdom Metazoa; phylum Chordata; class Aves; order Passeriformes; family Dicruridae; genus Machaerirhynchus; species Machaerirhynchus nigripectus. The sequence goes on along the minus strand of VZRQ01008689.1, from coordinate 243,594 downwards.
GACCACAGATCTCTGTTTTGTAATGTTAAGATGATATTATGCTTGGAGCTCAACCTTTCTGTTAAAGTAGTCACAGGCACAACAGTTCAAGACCACAGAATATGTGACAAGCTGGCTATTGCATATCTGGGTTTCACAGGTCTCACAGAGTAAGCGTATGTTCTTTTTTTGCAATACCACTTTTAGTAACTTTCTGCAAAGTATTTTGTGAATTAGCTTGTTTTTCTTCCAAGTGTGCAAGAATGACACTGTACAGGCAGTAAAGAACACAAGTTCATAAAATCTTATGTATTAAATGACTGAAAATAGCTTTTCTTTCCCCACAGAAAAACAAAGAAGGAATGATATGGGGGTTTTTTTCATCTAGAATGTTGGTGGCACTTTTGCTATTCATAGGACTCTGTGTCTAACATTAGTATCCGTAATGCAGACACTTGAAAATTGAACAGAATTTTTGTGTGCTGTAGATTTCCTTATTTTTGTGACCTTGCAGTGTGATGATATGGTAGCAGAATTCTGCGATAATAAACATGTGTCGTTGTGCAGTGGAAATGATGCCTCAGCACTGCAGCAGAATTTAAAATGGGAGCATCCTGTGGTTCCCATGACAACTGGGGAGTGCCAGGCTGTTTGCGTTGTGGAAGGCAGTGGGTAGCAAGCACTTCAATACATGCCAGTATTTATTAAGACTGTTAGGACGGCACTTTCTGTCTACTGCATTGCAATTTATGCCTAATTTAAAGTTTCAGTCTTTTGCACTGTCAGCTTCTTTCAACTCCCATTCCCTCTAGTGGAAATGAAGATAATTGGCAACGGTTAACAATGTGTCCTAACAGCAGCAGCTCCGAGTGCATCCATTATTCTGTGAGGATGCATGATGCATACAGGGAAGGCAAAGAAAACTAGCTGTTCTGATGAGGCTACAGTGGCTTTCTTTTTTATTTGTGTTTTGGCTTTTATTTGCTGTTTGCTTATTTGGGGTTGTGATTTTTGATCATTTTTTTTGTGGGGGTTCTTTAAGTAACAGGAGTGTTATGTAAGTAACTTTTGACACTTCAGGAAGAAACACACTTGAAACCTATACAGTTTAGCCAACATACCCAGAGGTTGTTCTCTGTAGCAGTTTCAATTTAATGAGCTTCAGAAGCACCATATGACTTCCTTACATGATGAAAAGTTCAGCAGATTTGTGTTTAGCTATTAGGAGAGCATGAAGTTTCCTTTTGTGCAGGGCATGCTTGCCTTTGGTGATGAGGAATTTTCACTTTTTAATAAAATGAGTTTTCAAAATCCCAATCTGCCATACACTTACCAATAAAGAATTTTTAACTGGCTTAGGAATGGAATACATAATGAGATATTAGATACATCACAGTCTGTTCACATATACTTGGAATTTGTGCCCATTGGCTTAAAGGAAGCAGTGATCATGTTTGCTTAGATTTATCTGATCTGAATGATTACTGGAGTTATGCCACTGCCCTTGAAAGAGAAACTATATTTTCTGTGCCTTGATGTCTCAGTAGCTTTGAGTACACGTTTTTTAGAGGTGGGTTGGCTGGTGTCTTACCCACTAGCTTGGAATGAGAGCAGAGGAAAACAAAAAAGCCTTGCTAAGAGTCTGAGAACACAGCTCTGTAGCCCTCCCTGAAGGGTCTAGAAGGGATGCTGGACTCAGGGTCTTTCTTGGTTGTTTTCTTACTCAGTGGTCTCTCAGACTTCTAGTCTAGGGCTTCTTTGGTTCTTTGAACCATTCCTTTGTCTCTAGAAATCCATGCTTCAGCTGTTAATATAATTTTTTTTTAAATTTATATACATAAAAATATTATCAAAGTTATTTCTTTTTGCTGTTTAATTATCTTCATTAAAATATTTCTCTTTAATTTTGCTAAGTGTATTGAAATCTTATGTATCCACTCAGATATTATGAGATATCTGTATTTTGAAGTTTAAAGAGATAAAAACAAGATTTTAAAGACTGACCTTTGCTTTGACAGCAGTGGGCTTTGAATCTGGCTCCTAGTGTCAGTCATTTCACATTGACTCTAGAGCAATCTTACTTTTCATTAAAGATTGTAACATTTTTCTTGAGTGATGTTTTAAATATCTGCCCATCTTTTTAAATTCCTGTAATCTAAACAGGCATTAGGTCTTACTGAAGTGCTGAGTATGAAAAGTCAGCAAATAAGTGAGAGTATGGCAGTAGTCCAAAGCTGATTTTTAGAAGGTTGATTTATTCAGGAAATGTACTAGAAAAAAAATCACACTCGGAGTGGATTTCTTATGAGGCAAACAAGAATTCCCATAATAGTAATTTCTCTCTTTCCATTTGCTTTGAACCAGTCCTGATTCTCTGTGTACGTATTATTTTTTCTACATCTCTCTTTCATTTTATTTCAGTGTCAGTGCATAATAACCCATTAGAATCAATTGCTTGGTTACATGTTTTGGTCATTGTTTTTCTGACAGAGTAACCTGTATTTTTAGTGCTCCTCTAATATCATGTATTAAATACATTTGTATGAATTGTTTCAGAGTAGGATGAAAAACTCTTTAGGCTTAAATAAGATTAGTTTATTCCAAAGGTCTTGATTCTGCATGTACATAGTAATGTGAAAAACTTTTACTTCCCTTTGTTTTCCAAATTCTTGGAAACTGAATGTGCACATTTTAAATATAGGTCAAGATTTTCCCCCAGACTATTATGTACATATCAGTATATCCTACTTTCAGTAAAGCATTGAACTGTCAGTTCTTATGCTGAATTGTACAAAATATTGAAATTTTACAATTCATTATAATAGTTTTACCTACTGTAATATTGATTTATTCTTATCTCTTTCTCTAGGGAGAAAGAATCACTTTCCTCTTCATGCATCTCCGTCAAGTAAAAAATAACCTCTCTGTTATCTTAAGACACCCTCTAGAACAAAGGTGTCTTTATGATAAAATTCAGTATGAGATACTCATTAGTTGGTATCTTAGCAGACATTTTCAGGCAAGAAAACAAGCATGAAAAGAATATGGGATTTGAATGTCATTGTCCTGATTTTGCTGACACTGAAATTCAGCATCAGAGTAGGAGAACTTTGGTCATATGGAGTTGATAGGATTATTTTGTTCGATTGCCATTCTTGTGCCAAGAAGGAAGCAGAAATGATCTGATGGAGTCAAAATGCAAAAGAGTAATTTTGCCTTTTTCCTAGAAATGTAATAGTAGTGTAATATGTGGGGCGAGTTTTTTGAGTTCTTTTTTGTTTCTTTGTTTACTTGGTTTTGTTTGGTTTTGCAGGTTTTGTTTGTTTGCTTGCTTTTTAAGTCGTTGAAGCCCATCACTGAAAGAAGAAGTTGTTGGTTGTGAGAAGCCATACCTGAACTCTGTTAGGACTGCACGTCCTGCAAAGCTGATAATGAACCCAAGCCCTTTAGCTGTCAGACAGGTGCCTACTGTGGCTTCTCTGGTCCTTTTATTGAAGGACTTGTTACAGTTTGTACTAACTGTCCTCAGCTGCTGCCACTGCTTTTCTTTTGGGCAACCCAGAAGACCTTTCCCTGTCTTCTTTTTTTATTCCACAAAACTTCATTTATACATGCCTGGTGTTTGTATAAAACCTAGTAATCATAATCGGCAGCTTGTCTTGCAAGATTTTGGGTGACAGTTGTAGTGGTTCACATGGCTGTCAAAGGGAAGTACATGAGGATCAAGACTTGTGTTTTTATTCTAACTTTTGTTGTAAATAAAACACTTTGCCTTTGTTTCTAATAAGAAATAGTGAGAAATAATCACAATGGAATAGAATATAATTTTGTTCCAAAACGGGTTTTAATTAGATACTTTAAATCTTTTTTCCTTCTATTGGATTTTTCAGTCCGTGGCTCTAGATTTTATATTAAAGAGCAAGATAGATCATCATGAAGTACATCTGGTTACTGATTCATCATGTCTCTTCTTACCTTCTTACCTTTTTTGTAGTTAACTTCTCCGATGGTACTGAAGGTGTTACTTCTTATGCATTCAGAAGAAGCATTAAGAAAATTGATATTTTTGAAACTGTGTAAAGAGAGAGTATTAATCCTTCTGAATTCTATTATCATTTGCATTCAGCTTTTATAACACTGAAAATTCTTGCTTTATCTACACATATATTTAGTGGGTGACCTGCTCATATGGTGAGAATGTGAGCTTGCCTGTCTTTATTTTCCTCCACTCTATTAGTTTGTGTCTGGAGTAATTTATATAATATTTTTGGAACATCTTTATGATATTAAATTGGCTCTATTGACTGTATGATCTTTTAGATACCGCGTTGGCATTTTATGAATAAGCTATGTTTTGATAAGAAGTAACACAGTGTGAATCCTGCCAGGGGATGTGGAGAGCTGAGAGGCTTATTAACATTTTCCAGGGACAATATTGTGACTAGTAGCATTGGTAGTGATTTGGGGGGCTTGTTATCAGATTCTTCACTTGGAGATGCTTCAATTTACCTTCCCTTTTCCAAACAAATTGAAAAGGAGTCCACGAACTCAAGCAGGATAAATATGTGGATCCTGTGTTGATCCATGTGTGCTTCTGCTCTGTGCATTTGGAGATTACTAACTTGTTGCAATCCCTCTAAAATAATATTTAGTATGGCTTCTGGTTACAGACATGCTTTAGCTGAAAGATTAGCATCTCTAGAAGTTTGGAAGTTATTCCATTACAGCCAAGTATATCTTTTGGCAAAGAAAATGGAAAAATGAAGAAATGTAATGTGTTAATATGATGGTCCTATGATATTGAATAATAACAAATTTTTCTTTGTGCCAAAGCTAATTGAAATTTCCCCACATTCTGAATTTGGTAAATTTATTTTTTCAAACTTCTGCTTTTCAACAGAAACACACTTTCAGACAGAATTTTATTATGACTATTCATCCTGTCCATTGATTTGCAGTTTTTCTTTAATTAAGTAATATTGGCATTTTTAAAATCTTGGGCGGGCGGGGGAGGTGTGGAAGAAAAGGAAAAAAAAAAAGGAAAATTACTAGCAAAGCTCTTTTTTGTTTGAGAAGTGGTAGACAGGAACAATACTTGGTCTGTGAAGAGCCTTTTCCATTGGGAGTGGTGTTGCAGCAGGACAATTTGTCAGTTGATCCTTCTCTGATAGCCCTGAAGGAGCCAGGTGAGGGGCATCTGGTTGCTCTGACAGGGTTCCTGAAGTTCCTCAGCCTGTTGCTGTTGCTTTGTGCTTCTTTGTGCTTATGGAGATCAGCTGCTCTCAAGACCTCAACTTGGAAAAGCCTTCTGCAGTTAATACAATGACCATGGTGAATACAAAAACATGCACTAGCTTATGGTGTTGATCTGCAGCGTTTGATGCACACTATAATGCCACTACCACTTTCTGACACTTAGTCTTTATAGATACCGGTGTACATGAGCCTAAACCAATGGGGTTTTGATGTAGAAAGTGTATACACACACTTGATACAGGCAGCTGGTGTTTTTGAGGATTGGTTTATGAGGCAGTATCGGTGTGATGGCAAATACAGGCAAAGGCTAAACTCAGCTTTTTTTGTTTTATTTCCTGGAAGTACCACAGATGTTCATTTATGGTAAGCCGTTCACCATGAATTCTGCTGATTTGAAGTTCACTTCAGATGTACGTGCACCACTAGATTTGAGATACTTCCTAGAACTGTTTGAGTTTAGGGAATGGCAAATACTTAAAAGATCCTTTGTTCCTTTTTTAAGCTCTAGAAGCATTAACATTTCATTCTTAACAAAGATTTTAAGAACAAAGTGCAAATTCATCTCCTGACAATAGACAGTGAAGTTAGGACTACAGTCCAGCATGTTAGGTCCAATAACCTGAAGATACTGTGCATTTATTAAACAGCATGTAAATGTGCTACTTCACTAAACAAAATTATACATCATTTCTAGATTGCTGATACACATTTTATATGATATCAGAGTACCAAAATTTTCCCATTTCGATAGACTGCGTATTCTTATTGATTCTGTGAAAAAGCAGCTACGGGTGTTGAATAACAATGGAAATCATGAGTGGTGTACAAGTGTAAAAGTCTAATAGACTAATATTCCAGTTTACTTTCCAGTAATTACCTGTGGACTTTCAAATTATTGCTTTGCTTTTGATGTTCATTAGTCACTGGAAGTCAAAATGGCAAGGAAACCAATAGTGCAAAATCTGGAACATTTTAAATGTTTATGGATTCCTTAGGATGATTAGAATATATAAGTGATATTACTCTCTCAGAGCAGTAGAAGCATATATTAATTACTACAATAATTGCCTTCTCAAGGACAATGATTTAGCACTGTTGGAAATGATGCTGAGACAACTGATTTCTTATATCTTCATTAGTGTGTGATGAAAACTGCAGGTTAAAAAGAAAAAAACACAAAGTTTTTTATTAAACTACTGTTGACACAATTAATTGTAAATTTAATAGAGTTGTCTGATGATACTTAATAATTTTGCTTCAAGTTTTCAACTGTCCCTGAACTTCAGTTATGGTCATGTCACTAGTAGTGAAAAATATCAACTAAGAGTACATAAAACAGCTTTCATAAAAGTCCTTTCCCTCTAAAAGTGAAATTTCATAAATAAATATTGGTTCACTCTGCCTAAGTAAACGTACCATGTCCTTGGCTTGACATATCAATCTGAAGAAATGCATTAAAATGCAAATTCAGTATTTCAACCCTTGAGCTGTTTCATTCCATCTTTAAAATAAGTAACACTAATAATAAAAAAAATCTTAATACTCTACCAGGTATTAAAACCAATAGTCATCTAGGAGTAATGTGAACAAGCTTGTTTGGTTTTCAATTTTAACAATGCTTAAAATATAATTTGTTTAATGTATATTTTAAAGCTCAAGATATGGTTTTATTTAAGTAAAATTAATGTGAAAAATAATTTAATTGTGGGCTTAAATTCAATTTTTAATAGGACAGGTCTTTCCTTTTTTTAAATTTTGTATTTCTGTACATGCACTTTTAAAATATATGTAAAGGAACTGACATGAAACTATGGCAAGTCTGATAGATGAGGATATACCGTTATGATGTTTCTGTTTCATTTACCAAGACTATAGATAATGCAGGTTCCAGAAATGTCCATCAGAATAAAATACATGACATTTGTGTTCTCACAAGCTTAATATTACATATCCCTTTATGAGACTGCAAACAAAAAGAGAATGGGCTAAGAGGGGAAAGGTCATAGGTCTCAAAAAAGTCCATTGATTCCATTAAGTTTGGAAAAGATTAGTGGAAAAGATGATCCAGGAAAGAGAACAGGCTGGTGGTTGTGAAGAGGATTGACAAGTAGTATGCAGTTCGCTCCATAAAAAATAATTTCAGTTAATTATATTTATATTTAAGTTGTTACTTAAATTTAATTGTAATAATTATGCAAAAGAGCTGTATGTCAGTAAAGCAGACAGTTCAGTGAAAAGAGCAGACAAGAAATACTAGAGTATAAACAAGATTTTGGAAAGCAGCTGTGAAAGTAAATGTCATGGACCGGATGACAGGACTTCACCTTGAATACCATGTTAATGTCAAAACCCATTTTGAGATACAAAATGAGTGCACTTTGTAACAGAGATAAGTTATAAGACATGAAAAAGATCATCATGTGAAAGAATACCATGCACACAGGCACTCGCTATGTTTAGCTTGGCAAAGAAAGAAATAGACCAAAATGTTTTTCCAGATTGGCACAATTATTCCTGGAGTTCTGTGGTATTGACATTGTTGAGCCAAAACTTTAGGAAAGGAGCAAGGGAAGACATTTAACATCTACATTTGCACTATCTATATTGGCCACATTGGTTTTATTTCAATTGATCATGGAAATTAAGCAATTTTGGATCTGTCTGGCAGAGTCCTGGGAGACCATCTGGAAATCCCAGGTAACTGACAAACAAGCCAAGTATCGTAATATGGAAGAGAATACAGAAAGCAACTGAGGTGAAAGGCTCCATCTGGCTTTGTTGTCAGTCGTGAGCTGACAGAAAGGTGGGATGGAGTATGTTGCTTCATGTGGATAGAGAGTGTGACCTGCAGAGGTACCCAATAAACAGAAAGCTGCCGTGCTTAGTAGGGGCAGGGGTTCCCCAAGGGGTTACTCTTAGCAGCAGTTGTGCTTCTATGCCATCATCCACCTTTACCATGGGAGGATAAAAGTGGGTAAAAAAGAAGGCATGCTGGAACAGTTCTTCTTTGTTGGAATATTCCATGCATGTATGATTAATGATGAAGTTTACTTGAACTTAGTTTATGGAGTTTTAACCTGTTAAAAAAAAGCATATAACACTGTGGATTACTATTTTAGATCCTGTGTTATGTACATTGCAGACGTAAATCCCAGAAGATCCCAGTCATTTGTTATACACTGTGGTCATGAAGAAGGAAACTGAATCCAAAATAACATTTGAATTAATATAACGCATCAGAAAAAAAGGAATTAAATTTAATAATCAATCAACATTTAGATTTGATTCACTCAGAAGGAAATCATCCATCTCTTTTTAACTTGATCTGTTTATGCATGTCAAATATAAAGCAATATGAGTAAAAGACCTGCATTACTGCTAAAATAAGAGTTCCAATATCTGAACTAGTCTACTCCATGCCCTCTCAGGTTATTCCTATTTCTTCTTAAAATGAAAACATTTTTTCCTCTTAAGGTAAAAATGCAGATAAGGTTTCTGGTGTATTACCTCAGACTTTTTAATTGGATTCCAAGTTTTATGATAAAACCTACAAGTTGTGCGAACGTTCATTTATTTTCAGTGGCCAACATTTAATGCTTTGAATATTCTTCTTTTAAGGATTTTGTTTCCACATAAGTGAGTATACCTGCTATGTTTTTGTAAAACATGACTGCTTCTGCTGGAACAGAAGTCATCTGCATTGTAAAGTAACAGTGTTTTATGGGAAACTTTTAAGCAAAACCACCATAATTTAGTTTGCTTAATGTCAGACACGAGCCCACACTACAACAGAAGTGCTCTAAATGTCAAAACAAATCAATTTTGCAAATGTCAGACTGACATTAATGAAAGCTCAGCTCTTTCACTTAAGGATACTCTCCTAATTCATAATAAGTACTACATTTTATACCATGGCCATTTATAGCAGAAGACGTGCATACATTTACCACCGCTGTTATGGATTTTGTTTCACAGTTCAGGTGTATACTTTAGAACCCCATGCATTATAATGACAGAAGTTTCCAATCACAGAATAATCTAGGTGGGAAGGAACATCAAAAGGTTAGCTAGCCTGCTCAATTTTTTTTTTTTTACGCTTGGAGCTCAGTGTCCTGGTGTAGTAACCCAAGGGACCCGAGGAAAATGTGGCATTGAAAACTGAGGCAAAGAAAGCAGTGAGTAGCTCAGCCTTTTCCATGTGGTTACCCTCCTTCAGTAACAGGACCACCTTTTGGGGATCTTCCTTTTATTCATGTCAGTATAGTATGTATAAAAAATGTGTATTTATGTAGTTTATATTACATGGAAAGCTGGATATTTAGCAATTAACATCTTGACTACTTTAAGCAAATGAGTTCTGTCATTGAAGTGAAAACTGTAAGTGCTGTGATGAATTAGGAAAGAGAACCAGTGCCATGTGACTCAGTAAACCAAATGCAGCTAAATACCACAGCTGCTGTTTAGAATATTTGTGGCTCATCCTTCAAAAAGATTGTATTTGAAGAACTTTTGAGAGAGCGAAGAAATTTTAGACCACCAACAAAACCCAAATTCTCCACCACAGAAATAAAATAATCATGATTTTTGCTCTTCAAGCACTCATCTGCAATAGAGTAAACTACATGGAACAAATTCCTGTTATATGGTTAGACAAGGAGTAGCCATGTCACTTGTAAATGAAAGATGATTATACTCCTTGCAAGCAGAATACACAGTTGTACTTAGGTGCTGTCTATGTACGTTCCCTCTTGGCTCATTGTCTGATACTGAATGAAAGGTAAATGCTTAGAGAAAGTGTACTGTATATACACATAATATTTATACAATTTGGAGACCTCAGTAAAATTATTAGGAGTGTATTTCCTTGACCCAAGCCCTTAGTGAAGTATCATCAACACAATAAAAAAATTCTGAAAGGTTTAGGTATGCTGTTTGGTGATTACACTTCTTTCCTATAAATATATAATGAATAGCTCACTAACCTTACAGTTAACACATGAAAAATTACACTTATTTTTCAGAGCAGTTTGTAGAGGATGGCCACATGATGGTTTCCTGGAAGTCATAAGCAACTTTTAATATTGTAGTCCCAGACTGTGTCTCTGTATATCTAGACTCTCAGTCTGGGGAGTATGCTCCAGTTGCTGAGTTTGACTTTGTCCCAGCATGTTGGGAAAAGAGCTGAAAATCATTCCCCTCCTGCCTCCATTCCCTACCATGTCTCTTTGAAAAAATTTTAAGCATGAAAACTGGAGGGCATCAGGGAAGGCCAAGGCTCATTGCAGAGTCTACAGGAGACATGTCCTCAAGGGCATCTAAAGTAGCTTGTTTACTTGGTGTCTTCTGTGGTACATTGTGCTTCATGCAAGTTGTCACCCATATTGAAGACAATAGAATACAAAAACTTGATAAATGAAGCAAGCTTTTTCAGGGAATATTAGTCTATCTTTCATACTGCTTTGCAAATGAGAGAGAACAGCAGGAAGTAGAACTTCTGCAATTTTGACTAAAACTAGTTTGGTTGTTAGTTTGGATGAAAATGTTGTGAACATTTATGCTTAGTTGGATAAAATGATTTCAAAGGACTGATGATACATAAATGTACAGAAAAACTTAACAGGATAATAACAGCTGAAAATATTAATCTATTTAATTATTACTGTGTGAATTCAACTAGATATATTTTTTGAAATTAGGCAAGAATATATCTCAAAGAAAGTCTGTACTTAGAAATTATATCAATAATCAGCAATACCTGTGGGTACATGGTCAATACTTATCTTTCTTAGATGATCTTTTCAATTTTCCTGGTATTTTCCAAGATAAATATGTCTGAAGACAGGAGGAAACATACATTTCAGTGGTGAAACAAAAGTAATGTTAACTTCTATGTTGAGACTGGCTTTGCCACTTTTCTTCAGAGAGTGCTCTTTGCTCTTCCTGACACCAGTTTATCAAGTAGTATCATTTTAGCATTGACCTGTTCATTATCACAGGTTCTTCTTAGGCAGATAGTCTCTTTACTTTATAATCACTGCACAGTTTTCTTAACTTCCTTTGCTCTTCATTTTAAAAGTATGTTGAAAAACTATTCAGTCTTAAAACTTGTTCCCATTCCATCTACTTAGTTCTTTTCTGTATGTTTGGATATTTGCAAATGTAGGAATTTCCTTTCACTGTGCAGCCTTTTATGCTGTTTCTCAGCTGGTAAGATATGACTTGAGAGGAATTATCCATCATGAAATCAGGATGTGAACGTTTAGTCAAAAGAGAAGTCAAAATACAATGTAACTTTTTCACTTTTTTTTTTCATCTGGGATAAATAATAAAAGATTATTTGTATCAAACCAGTTGTTTACTTCAGAATTGAAACACATCAATTAGTACTTCAATTATATTTCAGGTATTTAAATAGTGTACTACAAAGTCAACAAAGAGCAGAGTTGTGCTTTTGAGATTATTCCCTTTGTTAATTTAAGAATCTGAAACACCTTAGCAAGTTTCATTTCCTTTTTAATTCAATTGCTTATGATTTATTTAAACCATGTCATGTGGTGCAGGGCTCAAATAAGATGGAAAAGTTGAACTTGTTACTGGCCATAATCTTCCTTGAAAATGGTTTAGCCTTTTGTAAATACTTCGTCAATTGCCGGGTGCCTCACAGGAGTGGTTGGTGGAAGCCTTTAGTTCTGACTGAGCAAGATGTTCTCTTAGGTGGAAAGTTTCAAAAGGACTATTTTGGACCAGGTGGGGACTATTCAGTGGGCTTCCTTAAAGGCAAAGAGAAGTCTAACAGGGCTTTACCTCACCAATCTGTTAATGTGCCCCTCCCCCCCACTTCTGTCTTCTCCAGTTTTTAGTGAACACTTTTTAAAATATCTGTGAAACAGGAAAAGAGGCATTTCACCATATATTTTACATTTTATATTTTAGCCTTGAGAGTTGGAGAACTCTTCCTAAAATTAGCAATCATTTCTGGAGGACTCATCTTTCATAGTGTGTTTATCAGCATGAATAGCTGCCATATCTCAGTAAGGGAAAACTCCTGCCTTGCAAAACAGAGGAATTTGCTCAAACATGGTCCTACTGGTAAAAAATTCCATGAAATTATGTTTTAACCTTATTTTTAACCTATATGTTGTAACCTCTTGCTGATATATTTCAAAGTTGCTACATCTTTAAAGTTCAGAGGATACACACTATCATAGTGTTTAGTCCTGGGGCAACCTCAGGTTTCTCACCACTGGAAGGTTTTAATCATTGTTGGCATTACCATTTCAACAGCTCATGCACTTGTGGCACTGTAATGACTTTAGAGTAATTTTAACTGAAATAATTTGTTCCTGGCATTTTATTTTACCATCTCCAACCAAAAATCATGTTCATAACCACAGACTACTTGAAACATGTCTCATTATTTTTCCAAAACAGTACATTTATTTCCAATCTTTTCATGTGTGTTATATTATTAAATGACAATCTAAAATATCCCCCCTTGACCTAGTGATAATACTTTTGTTCCCTTATCTTTAACAAGGGCTGGGTAGAAATTTAAAAATCTACTGAAATTATTTATAATAGTTTCACCCAAGCAGGAAGTTCACCCAAGGTGAAGTCTGGCAGTACAATTTTGCAACTCTGGGATTTACCTCTTGCAAGCTACTGTAAAGGACATATTTCAGTGTACTGAGCACCAAAAAATGTGTATCACTCACTTCTAGTGTGCTTATACCACACCTAGTAAGGAGTACAGATTGTAGGCAATGTAATGCATGTGCTGCTCAGAGCAGGTGTTATGTCTAACAATGTTTGTCACATATTTACGCCCATTGTTTCACTGGTCCTAGAATACAAAGAGGAGTAATTTGGTCAGGAAACACCAGAAGTTTAAAATGGATACATTATTCCTACCTATTCAGTAGCATGCATGACAGTAATTTCAATATTATTATTGAATTGACTTCTCTTTTTTATTCAGTGACGGAGCCATATGTGGCCACATGGGCAAAATAAATTTGGTACTGAATGCCAGAAGGTTTTACTTTGTTATTCTAATCCATTTCTGGTTCCACACTGACAGTATCTAAGCATCAGGGCTCACTTTGTATTCAGTCCATGCAGTCTACAAAAATCACACTGCTGTGGGGGCCTAAAGTGATTATAGCAGAATGGTCTCTGCTCTGTCTTTGACATAATTGTCTCTATGTAGTCAGAAAGGTATCCACACTTGAGACAGAATTGCTAGCTGAAGTTTACTGGGCTTGAAATAAATGCTTTTATATTAAGTAAAACACTGCTCTTTCTATTTTGATTAAATAATAATCAGTACACTCCTTGGGGTTTTTTGTTGGGTTTTTGCTTGTTTGCTTGTTTTCATGTGTGGAGGAATTTTTTTTTTCTGAAAATCTCAAGCGAAATTTACACCCTTACTGATACACAAAAATTATGGAGTATCCTCACGCATTTTATTGGTGACTGCTTAAAAAATTGAGTGTGACACCGAGGAGGTAGCTTTTCCTGGGGTAAAAAAAAATTTAACCATACAGTGCTGGCTCTAGTATATACTGAAGTGTTAAGGAAATTTCCCTGTCTGAGGGGGAATCCTCTGACCAGGAGCCACTCTGGCGGACACACTCGCACCACCTGAGCTGGGCCCGAGGCCCCTTCTCAGCCACACGCCCCTCACTCAGAGTCACACCAGGTCTCTTTAATGGCTCGACCCCAAATTTCCAATAGCAGAGTCTCAGACATCCAGATCCTTCAGATGATTTAGACTTGATCCAACAACTAAATAACAAAATAGCAAAATAACAGCTTGATCTGGTGCCTCTCAGGAGGGACCCAGAACAAAAGAACCCCTGGGCTTTTATACCCTCACAGCCCAAGGCTGGGAAATTCTTCGGGTCTTCAGCTCCTGCTGTCTCTGAGTGCCCAGTGCCCTGGATGGGCCCCAGGTCCTCCGGCCCTTTGTTATGCAAAGGATCAGCTCCTCACGGCCTCTTGCCCAGGGCCCCCACCCAGAGCTCATCCTGCAGCTCCCACTGTGGCTGCACCTGGAGCTACCTGCACTGAAGGTAAACCTCAGCAAGAGGTCACGTGTGCTCCTCACAGAATTTCGTTTCTGTATAAAACATATAGACTTCGTTTGTCTGAAGAAGTTCTTACACATTTGATAGCTCCACAGTGAGACAAATTCAATGAGTTCTGCTGACTTACTGCTGTGTTCTCATATTTCTGTGAGTGACAAAATCTGTTTTATTTTTATTAAAGTTCATATTTAAATGCAGTTTAAATATCTGAGCTTTTAGATATACAATGCATTTACAATACATTAACAAGTATAATTTTTTAAATGTACGCTTGTATTTTAATTAGTAACTGATAAATAACTTTTTAGCTTTTGTTTAATAGCTGATACAAAGAGGAATTAAGAGCAGAAGCTCTTGAATACATACTTGAATACATCTTACAGACCACTTACAGAACTTGAAAGCATATATGCATGTGCATTTTTGGTTTTTGTTGGGTTTTTTAAAATTTTATTTTGAATGTATTTATCAGTTTTATAAATACAGAAATGCTGGCATATATGCTTAAAAATATTTGTAGTGCTTTGAAAAACCGAGACTGCAGATGGCTGTATTTGAGAGTTTTAAGTGGTTTGGACATGAATTATAGTACATATTATGCAAAAGAACTTCAAAACCACTGGAGACGACTGTAAAATAGAGAGTGAAATATAATACCGAGAATGTAATTTACTTCCTGTAATACCAGTTAAAGATGGGGAGAGCCAGAAAACACAGAACATTCAATGAGGACATTGGCACTGGGAGTATAGCAAGATGGTTTAGATACAGTAGGCTCTCAATAGCAAGAGAATGTTACTCATATTTCTTTTATTTTCTAAATATTTAGGGTTTATTCCAAACCAGCTCAGATCTCCAAACACCATTCTTACTGTTCAATTTGATCTGCTGGGACATTTCTATCTGCACATTTGCACATATGTTTATTTAATCTCATATATTTTAATCAACAGAATATGAAATAATTAGATGGAAGAAGGTACCTTTCTTAGTTGTAATAGGTGGCTGGAGAAAGAGAGAGAAAATTAGAAAAAAATTCTTCCTCTCTTCTCCCCAGATTTATCTTGTGTAAGATATGTCATTTATATGCTTTCTGTCAAAGTATGTGAAGCAGTAAGCTGTGTCTGGACATTAGGCAAGGTTCTCTTAAAAACAGGGTAGGGACATCAGAACTTCTTTACAGAGCATGATGTGCTGGTTGCTGTACTCATATGGCATAACATACCAGCACTTGACAGGGTGCCTTGCTTGTGCTCTTCCACATGCCACACATCTTTTCCTCCTTGCTGAGCCCAGTCGTGTGCTACCTTGCTGAAACTTCACCATGACATTTTCCGAAATGCTCTGTTTCAGGTCACTGTGCAGCTATGCTGTTCCTCATGTACAGATATCCTCCCCTGCTGCCTGCAGCACCTACATACTGCTGGACCTGAGCTGCTAATCTCCCCTTGCTGTTACAGGATCTGATTTCCTGTATGTCCCTGCCAAGATGCTGTGTTTTTAAGGAGGTCTTCTCAGTCTGCTCTGGGAGTGGTGTGCCCAAGACACGGTGTTCGGGCTTGCGGTTGCTTTACAGTTTTAATTTCAGTTGTGCTGCCTCTGTCCCTCTCTGTGAACTATATTGTATTTCTTTGGTACTGCCTTGTAATTGTTTTGTTGTCTCTCTGTGCTACAACACCCTTCAAAAATAATACAGCACAACAGGCAGTCCTAAGCCTGCATACAGGTAACTGGTAAGATCAGTCGAACCTCACATAAGTCTGTTCCACTTAGAAAAAATACAGGAATAGAAGGTGACACTTTTTTTTACTCCTGGGAGACACACCTTGGAATGATGAAGAGCAGACCTAAGTTGCTGTACTGCCACATGCATTATTATGATGGCAGCAGTCCCCACTCTTTTGTTGAATGTCCATGGAGCAGTTTTGGATTACAAAGAGGCTCCAAGGGACTGAGATTGGGCCAAAAATCACTGTGCAAATGGAAATCCTATGAAATTGAAAGTAAATGAAGAATGTTTACTTTCAAGGTCTGATGGGACTTCCTCCCACTTATAAATGTGGCAGCTATAGGACACGTTACCATTTCTCTTATTGTATGTTTCACTGATTAAATATTTTCAGAAGCTGGTCATTTGATGTGATGAAAGGTATAACTGTGAGGATAATTTGTGCCTTCCATTCTGAGCTTTACTCTAACCTGCAGCTTGGACTGAAACTTTTCTATATTGTCTGGTTAACTTTTTAATGCTGCAAATTGCTAAGCAACATTATTTTCCTTCTATTGTGCATTTTCATGTCAGCTTTCTGCACAGAAAGCATCTGTGATTAATTACAGAAGAGCATAGTGTGGTTAAGTTTGTGTCAATAAACAGAGCAGATACCACTGGCTTGTGGTGTGTCCTGATGTGACTGCTCCTTCAGGTGAGCAGGCACTATTAGTAGTAAGGGCTTGTCAGGCAAAGGCCAACTAGGGAAATATAACATGTAGGACACAGTGTGGATCATGTCTCAAGCCTCTTGAGAGAGGGGTTAGCAAGGTGAGAAATGTCACAAAACTACAAATTCCATTGTTACAATTGTGTGCTATAAATCCACATAGAGCAAAGTAACTCGTGAGGTGATTTGGAGTTCATGTAGGTCTGTTTGACTCAGTGCCACAACAGCTGCAATCACTTAGTATCCACCACCTAATAAATGTCTGCTGAAAAATTCACAATTTATTTTTATTTCTGTACTGAATTATATTTCAGCATGTGTATACTTCATAAAACACAACAAAATGCTTCAAAGTCCTAGTCCCAAAATACAGAAGCATTACCAAAAAATTCTCACTAGCTAGAAGAGGATGCCTTATTAGGTACCTCAAGATCTTGCAAAATATGATCCTGAAAACATCCTCAAATGCTGCTTAAGCCGGCACTTTTTAAAAGCACAACTTGGTCCCACATGTCTTCAGGACATGTGACTGCAGAACTGTAATAAATTGTATTATTTCAAATGTCTTTGTTTTCCTGCAAAATTCAAAGTGGGAACATGTTTTACCATAGCATCTCTCAACTTGGTGTACTTAGAGAAATTGTACTGATTTGTCTCTTTACAACAAACTTTACTTTGTGCTCAAGCCTTCTACATTTCATTATAGATTGGCAGTTTAAACAGGAAAAGGAAATTTGCTGAAAAGATTTAGATCTCATTTCATCACTGTAAGCAGAAGAGACAGGGCATGCATTCAAACAAATATTACATTTTCTAATCCTGATTTTCCTGAATAAACCAAGTTCTATGCTGTGAAATGTGATGTTGGATTTTTTAAAACCTAGATCACATCAGACAATGAACTTTATACTTCATGAAAGCAGGCCATTTTTTCTTTTTCCAGATGATAAAAGGAAAATTAAGGTGTGATTCCTTTAGTGCTTAGACATTCCAGACAATGCATTCTTTATTGTGCCAGCTACGTAATAAGTGAATTTTTGTGTCACCTGTTTCATATCTCAGTACAAATACAGAAAAAACAACTGTATTTGTAATGGTGAGAAGTCACTGTTATTTTTTTATCCTCTACGCTTTCTGTAGTTGAAGGTAAGGAGGCAGTAATGCTACAACAGAAACAATGCCTTTGTAGATGGACACAGATGGGTTACATGGTTGGATTTGTCTCTCAGAATGCTGGGGGCTGAGTGATAATGAAGTTGCTGGAAATGGATCTTATGTTGTCTTGTATTAGTTTGTGGTTGATAAGCTATTCCATAACTTACACTGAGTGATTTAACCATTTACAAACAAATCCCCTTCCACCTCCCAAGCTCAAGGAAACGAACCTTTGAGATAAATGTGCAAAGGAAGAAGCATTTTTGGGGGAGGGGTGGGGAGGTTGTGTTTATATTGCTTTGTGGGTTGGTTTGTTGGGGGTTTTTGGTTGGGTTGGGGGTTTTGGGGGGTTTTTTTGGTTGGTTGCTTTTTTTCTCAGTGTGACTATTAACTGAGGATGAATTCTGTGATCCGCAAAACCAGTGGAACTTCTTTTGGTACATACTGGTTTCACTTCACCTCTATCCTCTGCTGTATTAACTCCAAAATCCCCCATGTGTCTTTTAATATTCTCACAAGGGAAAAAATAGAAGACTGAGACCTTTGTGGAGCTAAGCATGTACTTTATGACAAGCTGACTATTCGCCAGATCCTAACTCATTATCCACATACTAAGAGTATAAAACAGTTGTGGTTTTCCTGTCTTTCCTCAGTAAGGACAGTGATTTGTAGTAAGCATTTTTTCAAACAAATTCTGGGATTTGAATTATCTGCCCACCCTTAAAGTTGACCAAAGGATCAAAAACTATTGAGTAACTTAAAAATCCTGTATATTTAATTTACTTGAGAATCTAGACTGAGAGCAAGATAACATTCTGCCTTCTCAGGCCACTGCACAATAGAAATAGCAGATTTTTTTTCACCTTAAATTACACCTATCCTGGCACTGACAATAATTTTTCATGTCAGTAAAGCCAGGTTTGATGAAGCAGTAGGCTGCACCTTTCATTTGCATGTTTAGTGTGAAGCAGAAGTATTACGTTATACTCACATAAGTGAAACTTAATTGATTCCTACAGATTTGTACTTTACTGGTTCATATATCATTACCTTTTTTTTTGTCAGAAAAACTTTGTAATAGATAATCTTTCAGTGATATTTATAGGGCAAGTCTGACTCCGTGAAGCTGACTTAGTGTGTTGAAGATAACATAAGAATATGGTGTTTGTCAGAATACATAGTTGATAGCTAATCAGTATAAGAGGCAAAGACAAGAGACAGGATAAGTAATAAATGAGATACCCAGGCAAGAAAAAACATAAGGGAGAGGAGATAACAGAGAAAATAACAAAGATCATATCTCTGGTCACTGATCAAGGGACAACTGAAGGAACAACTTTGAGTTGAGCTTTGAAGAAGTTCATCCAGAACTTTGTAGTTGAGAAGAAACTAGGGACACCAGATAATTACTGGGCCTCTTGAGAAAGAGTTTTTATGGGAATTTTGAGGATGTTTGTGGGATTTTATAAAACTTCTAGGGATATTCTGAGGGTACTATGTGCATGTGGAGAACTATTACAGGATCTTTAGGAGAAGGGCCAAATGCAGGGAAAGGTAGGGACTGAGTTCAATCAGAGAGGAGAAAGCACAGGGGAGGAGATGAGAGAAAAAGTGCCAGCTGGAAACAAGCTACTGATCAGTCTGCTTGTGGGGCCAAGTCCCGTGCCTGACTCCTGTAGTCTGTCCTCCCTTTCACTAATTTGTTCCTACCTATTTTCTATGTGACCTTGATCTCCATTCTTTATCTAGCAGAGATAGAACCTCCTAAAAAATTTCAAGCCAGACTAGCTAGTGAGGAAGAGGGCAGGGTGGGATCTTCAAAGGCCCAAGATCTGAACTGGTGAATGGATAAGTATGTAGGATCCTGACAGGCATATTTTATTAACTTAGGTCATTCTACTATTCAATGGGTCTACGAATGTCAGTGTGCTTGTGAGGTGAAAATATGTGTCCTGCTAATAGGCTTTGGTGTATTTACATTCATCTTGAATTTAAATATATTTGGAAGAATTAATTTCTATTCATGTATTTCAATTCTTGAATAAAAAGAATAATTTACTTGAGGGTTTTGTACTTGCAATTACCTTGTTTGCAAATGTTTACTGGGTTTTGCAAAAGAAAAGATATGTATGTAGTTTTCCAAAACTGATGATAAAACTTTATCAGCTTTATGAAATGTCAGAAAAAAAGACATCTATAATTTATGATATTTTATAACAATATAATAGCTAGTAAATCCCTTGGAACACTAATGTTGAAAACACACATTGGAGTCTTGTTGATAGTGCTTAGCAGATGTTGGTTTTGAGTTTCTGGGGTTGTTTAGTATTTTAATCCTAGTTTTTCATTCAGTCTATGAACAGTAGTATTTGAGACTTATGAATAACATTGTATCAGAGGTCATTGGTGTTAGTCACTTAAAATCAATTCTGAGCAACCAGGTTACACAGTGAAAGCCTGGGGGCAATGAGGTCTGCTCTCAGGAGCTGACTGCAACAGCCTGATGTCAGACTACATGGCAGAGAAAGGAGCAGTGCTCATCCCAGCCCCTGGGAAAAGCACTTAGATTAAGCTTTCTGCTTGAAAAATGGTAATGAGAAATCAGATACTGTGTTCATAGGAGGGAAGAGGGAGTTTGTGTGAGATAAACAGTAATGGGAATTTTGCTGACAAGATCAATCTTTTATTTCAAAGTTCAGCAGGGAGGGGTTTGTTGCTGCTTTTTTTCCCCCTGTTGCTGTTGTTATTAAAGAGTGAAACTGAAACTCCTGTCATATTTGTCTTCACTTTCCTATCCTTAGTTATCATTAATTTCATGGTAATGTGACGTCTTCCTTTTTGGTTTTTTTTTAAGCTTCATTATACTGTTAGTATGAGTACATCTTTTATGGTTCTGACTTGAATATTACTACATCTCCCATGTGCCTTTTTTTTCTCCAGATGCCTCCAAAAGTAGAAACAAACTGGCCCATACATGAAACTGTTATACTTAGGGTTTTCTTATACGAAATGAAGGGAGAGGAATAAAAAGGACTCTTAGCCCTCTTTTCCATCCTTCATATCACATCTGATATCATTAGCATACAGACATTTGATGTGATCTCCCTCTCTGGAGGCATTCAAAACCCACCTGGTCACTTTTCTGTGTAACCTGCAATTAGTGACCCTGCCTTGGCAAAGGGGTTGGACTAGATAATCTCCAGGGATCATCCAAGTGAGAAAGACTTTCAGACTCTGTAAAGCATTGCTTAAAATGCCTTTTATTCGAGATAAAAACTATAAAGACGTAATAGTGTCAACAATCTTATGTTCCTTCAGATGCTGGTAACCTTAACTTCTGCTTCCCGTCAGGAAATGGAATCACTGGTACTAACAGGGAGCTGTAAACAGGTTCCTCTGTTATCATCAAAGCTGAAGTTCATATTATGACCACGGAATACAGCCTCAATGCCAGGCTGTGCGTGTAGCACAGCATGAGCCAGGGACGACTCAAATGGTATCTTGATCAGCACTCCTTGGTGTGCAATGGTCTTTCAGCCACAGTGCTGCTCAAAAAGATGCTCATGGTGACTGTAGCTTTCCCACTAACCTAGAAGCTGTTGTCCTGGGGGAGCATGAAGGCACAATTAATGTAATAAATTTTAAAAAATGAGCTTTCTTCTCTACCACACTGTCTAAATAAAGATAATTAAAACATATTAAATATAAGACACTCTTGCTATAACAGAACTCAGTGGTGGTTTTTTGAGTGCTATTCCAAATTATCTATTTAAGCCACTTTTTAAAAATTAGGAGTAGAATCTAAATTAATAGTAAAGTAGACTTGAGACAGTGGATGCTGATTTCATATCAAAACTCCAAAAGATACTTATGATTGTTGACAGATAAAAGTATTCATTCTTACAATTCACTGATGCCTTATAGTGGCACTTCAGTGAAAAATGATAATTTCTGAACAAGCACAATTCTCAGGAATGTGAGGTCAGAGTGATAGTCATCTGCTTTTTTTTTCCTCATTCCTTACCTTCTCTGGAGACTCAACTAAGTCTATGCCGTGAGCTAAAGGGTCACAGCTTCTTAATTACTACAATTAACCAACTTCTGCTGACTCAGTTCAAGAAGTCTATTACAAAGAGATGAATTCAGCAGGATTCCAAAGTTAAACTTTCACTGTATTAATATTTTACTGACAATGTTCAGGTACCTTATAAGTGATCCTGACTTAAGAGCAACATGTAATGGGAATTCTTAAAGTTACAAGTTTTTTTGGATGAAAGGGAAAAGTCAGCTTTTTGAAATACTTATTCTGATTCTTGTAATTCAAAAATAGGTCTGCCAAAGATAAGGTAGAAATAATGAAACTTATATTTCTAGAAGCGTTTGGACTTTTCATGTGAGTATTTAGGAAGAACAGAAAGGGTGTTGTGATGATTTGCAAAGTGTTGCAATGTAGCCCATTTATAATCTGTGCTCCTTTAAGCATCATTGATCATTAAGGTTAGCAAATACTTCCTAAAATATTTTCACTAGTTACAAGGGTGAAAATTACAAAAAGTAGCACATCTCTCCATAGTGAATTCAGTATCACAAGACAAAACCATGTACAGCATTATTCATATTGAACCTTTCAAGTTTTGACTTGAACAGGGTACGTCTACAAAATTTTTCATGATATCAGAAAAGAACCCATCTTAGGAAAGAAATCTGTAAAATCCAGTGCTGATAGATAGTAGTAAATACAAGTTTGATGTCATTACTATGCAATGGAGGAGAATGCAAAGGATAGGTATTCATTCAACCTTCAGTATGATAGCACATATAAAACGTAAGTCTAAGAACACTTGAGATTTGGAGCAGAAATAGAGATTTCTGTTGGAAGTTTATGTTAGCTTATTCTCCTTCAGGTAATACCATAGGATAGTTAAGTGGTCCAGTTTTACAGATAGGAAAGTAAAAAAAAATTAAAACTAAAGACAAGGCATTATTCTTTTTGCCTTCTATTCATGTGTATACCAGGTGTGAATTCAGTACTTGACATAGAATCCAAGCAGAGCCTGAAAAGTGAATTCTATTTCTTCTGTCACAATAACAGACTGGTGGATGGTTCTACTGTGAACTGCCTGAAGGGAGAACTCTCTTCTCTGCTCTGTTTTTTTCTATCTGATTTCCTTTTACTATGAAAAAGTTAATATTGATTTTCTTGTTGAAGATAAATTGTAGCCATCAACTCCAAAAGTAAGTGTCATAGTGTTTGGCCATATTTTATACCCAGTGTTAATACTGAGCTGGGCAAAAAATCAGAACTTTCAAAAAGCCTGGAAGCTGTCATAATGTTTTTGGGTTTTTGTTTGTTTCTTGGGAAAAAATGAGCAAATTTTTCTGTTGTGGGATAATTTAGGTTAGTTTTGATTTTTGTATTTTATAAATGAATAATTATTATGTACAGCTAGATCTGGAATGCAAACTATGTCAAAGAAATGCTTTTCCATGTATATGCAAAAACTCATTTCTGGAAAAAATTGCTGATGAGACTGGGTAAGGTTGGAATGGACCCCAGTGAGTCATCTGGTCCAACCTCCCTGCTCAAGCACGGTCATCCCAGAGCGCATGGCACAGGATTGTGTCCAGATGGTTCTTGAATAGGGAGGGAGAGTTCACAACCTCTCTGGGCAATCTGCTCCAGCACACAGGTACCTGCACAGTAAAGAATTCTCTTATTCTCTTTCTCTTATTCCAGTGGAATCTCCTGCCGCGGTGTGACCCCTGCCCGTGAGGGCGCCTCGTTGAAGGGGCTCCGCGGTGGATCCCCGCTGGGCTATGGCTGCGAGACCGGGCTCGAGAGCGGAGTCCTGGCCGCAAACNTAGCTAATAACCGCAACCAACCATCTACCGAGGAACACAGAACCTTCCAGACCGGTATCGCATATGCATCAGCTGGGAGTGGAGGAAACCTTGGGGATTTACATAGATAACAAGGGGAATTGTGGGGTACACGACACATCCTTAAGTTGGGGTGCATCAAAGGTACAGGGACTGATTGCCAAAGCAAAACATCTCTCATGTAAGCGTCAGAGAGCCCATGCCTCCTTGGGCAAAGAGGAATAGGTCTCTCTAAACGAGGGAGTCTGGGGCGGTGGCCAGGTCTGCCCAATGCACCTACTTCTGGGTTTTGGGGTGACCCGCCGGCCAGGCGGCTGACCACCGTCACAATCTCCTGTGCATCAGTTTCTGCCTGTTGCTTCTCTTGGCTATTGCTTGGCTGCACCAAGAAGTGCCTGACTTCATCCTCTTGACATCTCCCTTCAGATTCTTGTAGTCATTGACAATCTCCTCTCTCTCTGTTGTCTCATCTCAAAGCTGAACAGGCCCAGCTCCCTCAGCCTGTCCTTGTACAAGAGATGTTCCAATCCCTTAAACATCTTCGTCACCCTCCACCGGACCCATTACAGGAGCTTCATGTTTCTCTGGTACTTAGCTCATTGTGATGCATCATTCTTGAGTCTGGAGGAAGTGATCCCTGAATATTAACCAAATTTCTTGGATCCCTCTTCCCTGCAGGGCCTGTTCCCATGAGATTCTTTCAAGAAGAGCCTTGAAGGGCTTACATTTAGCTCTCCTGAACCCCAGATTTGTTATGGATATATAATATATGCATATGGCTTTTTCTAAAAACCTCACAGATTTTTTTCCTCCAGGGCAATGTTTGCCTCATAAAATTAAGTAGTGCTAGTACTAGTGCTGTTAAATGAATCTAGTATTTCGTCTAATAAGACAGGAATATGCCTACTGAGAAATTTCTGTGCCATAAAAAATGAAGGCACACTGAAATGCACTGTAGTCTTTGTTATCCTTTCATTTCTTTGCTCTGAAAGACATCACATACTTTAAGAACAGATAAAATGCAACACAAAATTATTGATTCTAGAGTGGAATAAAGAGGAAAATGCATACAACAATAATGAAAGGTCACATTTATCTAGAAATTTTCCTGAATGCTTAGACATGTGTCAACTTCTGGTTTTTTTTCCTATTTGCAGGAAAATGTTAACAAGCTATTGTATTGTCTCTTTTCACTCTCATAAATTACAAAAGAAACTGAGGGATAGGCTTGCATCTTAGAAACCTGTAGGAAGGTGGTTTTTCAAAAAAATTATGATTATTGCACTATTTTAAGAACTGCAAAATTGTAGTTGCCTTGCCACAGATTAGAGTCAACAAATCCTTGCAAACCAACCAACCAAAAAACCAACCAAAAAATCCCTAAAACCTATCTAATCTGACCAGAGTGGGAAGAGCCATGTGTGATAAGAACACCGAACAATTGAGTGCATGGGATTCAAAAAGTAGAAAATTCTGATTTGAAGTTTACCTGTAAAATGTCAGTGTTAGATGTGAAATAAGTGGAATAGAAGTCAGTTGAAGGATCAGCTGAGAAGAGTGAAACAGAAGCATTGTTGCTTCCACTGCACTTTAATGAGGTAGTTGGTCATACACAATGTCAAAGTATCCTGACTTACAACAAATCAGGGAATTTTCAGGTGAAACAGGGAAAGTATTTTAAAGGTATTCAGTGGTTATTCAGTTGAATTGGAAAAAAGAATTTCCTAGTATGATGCTATATTTCACTTCACCATTTAATTTGCTTTACACAGCGTACCTTTGTACATGAATTGTTGTCTGAAACCATGCAATTACATCGTAAGTAGTTGTACTTCGTGGCTTCTTCTAAGCTGTCAGTAAGATTATCGATTGTTTTTACGTGAACCAGGCTTTTTGTATGTTAACAGTGAAATCAAAATTGAGAACAAAACTTTTAATTAAAAAAAAAAGAAAAATATGCTTCTTTTCACTAAAATCTATTTAATTAATTATTTTAACCAAACAATTGTATACAGTTAAGAAAGTAGAAAAATGCTATGGATCTGAGCCAAAGGCCACTGGAATCAGTAAGAATATTTCTATTGACCTCAGCTGGATTTCACTGTAACTTAACTGGGTTAACAGATATTTTAAAATTCAGTCTTCTTGCAAGAGTAATTTAACCTAGTGGTTTATTAAATGTCTAATAAAAGGTGTAATTTAGTTCTTGTGAAATCCAGCACTGGTCCTGTTTTTAAAAAACAAGGAGTGTTTGCCAGTGCTGTCTCTCCCAACCAACATGAACCCTTTTTTAATTTCCTCTATGTGAGGCATCTCCTTCTCAGAAATACCAAAAAAATTGCATCATTTGCATGCTCTAGTATGAAGCTGAGAGTGAGGATTATAAAACAGAGAAACTGCACTAGGAAAATGGGGCAGAAAACACTTGAGAATGTGGGTTAATCAGCTGAGAATTTGTAGTAGCGTGCTGGGAGCAGAACCACTACAGAATAGACCTATGGAAGTTATCTCCCTAGCTTTTTCACTGCTTCCAGGTGCCTGGAGAGAATTTCAAACCAGACATAGTTTCACTGACCTTAAAAAACTACAGGATAAATTTTTAAAATATTTGTTAAACATTTTTGGCCAGTGTTGAAATTTACTGATATGCAGTGATGACATACTATTTACCTTCTGAAAAAATGAAGCCAAGACTGAACTTTCAACACTGATTCTCAAGTAATCTCTTGTATCCCAGGGTCCTACTGGAAGTACCCTCAATTAGGGTGAGTTTGTGTATCAGAATCTATTGGTTCATGATCTGAACACCTTATGATATCTTTCTCAACAGTGCTTGAAATGTTGCTTTCTTTTTGTTTCTGTATCAGCTTCTAATTTTGTAGGACTTGTTTTTGTGCAATACAAATAAATTGCTTCTGAAGAGTCTGGTTTAGATATGGCTTTTCTTTCACGGATGTCAAAAAGAAATTGTCACTAGCTTTAAACAATATGTGTATCTGTTCCATGATTATCTTTCCTGTGCATATACTTCATAGTTGAATGTTAAGCAGCTTCATATTAGGTATTTCTAACTGTGTCTTTCTACCAGTGCCTCTGGATTGTTTTAAATTTGCTTCCTCAAAGTGACGTTGAATTGCTGTCAAATATAATTTTTCAGAATGACGGCCTTGTCACAATCAGTAGTTCTAGTGAAAATACTTTTATATTAGTTGAAGAGAGTGCAATTACCTGCAAGTCATTTTGCATAAAAGATAAATGGAAAGTGTCTCTGACATGCTTGATGGAGGTTAGCAACCCTTTCAGATCTAATGAAATGTTGTGGATATTTTCATTCTTGATGCAATTTCCTTTACTTCTAATTAGAAGGCAACAGCTGTTTAAATGAAGGTAATACTATTAAATTGGCTGTGGGTGAAATACACATGCCATTGTTCCATGCTTGAAGGCTTTCACTGTATATGCTTGGCAAAACTACCTGGGTCTAACCCGTGGGCCAGCTGGAATGAAGGGAATCAAGACTTGGGTTTTCTCAGAGGGCTGTGACTGTGTTAAGGCTTTTTCAAGTTCATGAGAAGCATGGGATCAGATTGATAGTGACTACAGTTCATTGACACTTCAGGCTAGCCTTTAAATATTTATTCATTTAGGGATGTGTCTCTAACAATATACAGAGGAAGGGTGACCTGCTGGTCATGCAGTTATCTGGCATTTGGTGGTCAGTCCTCCATTCTGCTTGCATAGAGTCTGTAGGAAATTGTATAAACCACAATTTTCAAATTGTGAAATACAGTTATTAGTACTGCAACATTTTAGATCACTTTTGCACAGACTTATTTATTGCTGTGAGATGCTCAAGTCCCAAAAAAAGAAGATGTCATGTAATTGGCTGAAATACGCAAGTCCAGATAATTCTGATTAAAGGCCAGAAATAAACTTGACAACAAACAGATTTGATCCCATTCAGTCTCTAGTTTATCCATTTTTACAGGGGATGAGTATCTTCCTTCAGCTTATTTTGTGGAACATATTGCTCCTATTAATTTTATTTAGGCTGTGGCTAACCAGAAAATTTAACCAAGCTACTAATTTTGTCTTCTCCCTCCTCCCCTTTGACCCTGTCCTCCACCTCTCACTTCTTGTCATCACTGAGACAGTTCAGCAAGGGAAAGTGATGGATTCTGAACCAGGAAATGGGTAACCAATGAGATGTACATACAGCTTGGGGAATGAGATGCTGCAAAGCAGTGCTGCAGGAAGGGACCTGGGGATCCTGGTTGATCGCAAATTGAATCTGCGTTGGCAGTACCCTGGCAGTCAGGAGGGCCAACCCTGTCCTGGGGGGGCATCAGGCACAGCATCGCCAGCCGGGCGAGGGAGGGGATTGTCCTGCTCTGCTCTGCACTGGGATGGCCTCACCTCGAGTGCTGGGGGCAGCTTTGGGTGCCACAATGGAAGAAAAACATTAAACCATCAGAGAGTGTACCAAGGAAGGCAATGAGGATGGTGAAGGGCCTTGAGGGGAGGCCGTATGAGGAGCAGCTGAGGTCGCTTGGTCTGTTCAGCCTGGAGGAGACTGAAGGGAGACCCCATTGAGGTCTACCATTTTCTTATGAGGGGAAGAGGAAAACAATCCAGTTTTAGTTTGTATGTGGAACTCGGCATGTCAGGTTATTATTATAAAAAAAAAGTAAAGTATACCAGAAATCTAAAGAAGAGGTTAAGAGCTGAAACCATGAGTAAAAATAATGAGATTATCAACTCTCTGTTCCTGAGATTAACCCAGATGTTATTCCCCAAACCATAGTCAATGAATAATTCCTGCTCAAATAGGTATATGTTGTTAATTATCGTGGCAGATAGGTCATTCCCAGGGTGGAGTTAAAAACGACATCTCCTATTCTCTAAAACTGCTTAACTATTCTAATAGCAGCCAGTGGAAGCAACACTGTTCCAAATGAGCAGTGGCTTCAAGACTGGAAGTTCGCTCTGAACATTGCATATGTGGGTGAAATAAGCTGTGGGATAGGACAGGCACAGGTAGTTCTTTGTAGAACTTATATGAAGGTATATAAATACATACATATACATATGCATGTGTGTATATATATATATGTCTATATGTATAACTTTTTTTATTTCTACATTTCCTTAATGGTGTAGGGAGTAGGAGTTGGGGAGGTGAGATTGCAACTTATAACTATTTTTTATTTGCAAAGCTGCTTCTCAGTGGAGTCAAGCTGTCATAAATAACATAACGAGTCACACTGCAGTCACATAAAATGATTGCTCATACATTAACTAATGGGGAAACAGTTGCAAGATGAACCCCAGCTGCATCCTCTGAAGAAAACTGTTGGACTGAAGTAGGCTAGATTGGACCCAGTAGCTACCATTGGCTTCTGGGGTAGATATTAATAATGGCCCTCAATCAGACTTTTATTTCATCAAATGTATAGAATCCTGTAGTCTTTACATGCATATGGAAGCTACTACCCTCCTGAATGTGGTCTGAGGTACTCAACCTATTGCTGGTACTGGGTGTGCTGTGGTCCTCTAGGGATTCAGCAGGTTCTCGGTGCCAGATTGTTGTTATGTGTAGAAGCAACAGTTACAGAGTCACAGAATATGCTGAATTGGAAGGAGCCCACAAGGATCATTGAGTCCAACTCTTGTCCATGCACAGGACAGCTCCAAGAGTCACACCATGTGCCTAAGAGCATTGTCCAAATTCTTCTTGAGCCCTGTCAGGTTTGGTGCTGTGACCACTTCTCTGGGGGGACTGTACCAGTGCCCAAACACCCTCTGGGTGAAGAACCTTTTCCTAATATCCAACCTAAACCTCCTCTGACACAACTTCAGGCCATCCTTCCAGGTCCCGTCACCAGTCACCACAGAGAAGAGATCAGTGCCTGCCTCTCCTCTTCTCCTTGCAAGGAAGTTGCAGACTGTAATGAGATCTCCCCTCAGTCTCCTCTTTTCCAGGCTGAACAGACCAAGTGGCCTTAGCTGCTCCTCATACAGCTTCCCCTAAAGGCCCTTCACCATCCTCATTGCCCTCCTTGGTACATTCTCTGATAGTTTAATGTTTTTCTTACATTGTGGCACCCAAAGCTGCCTCCACCACTCGAGGTAAGACCCCCCCAGTGCAGAGCAGAGCAGAACAATCCCCTCCCTTGCCCGACTGGTGATGCTTTGCCTGATGCCCCCCAGGACAGGGTTGGCCCTCCTTGGTTGCCAGGGCACTGCTGACTCATGTTCAACTTGCCATCAACCAGGATCTCCACGGTCCTTTCCATGGCACTGCTTTCCAGCTGCTGCCCTGCAGAATTTATCAGTCACTGGTCAACTACCTTTTCAGAATATATTTTTCCTAGGAAGGCTTTTTCATCCAAATACCTAGGAACCCATTCATAGGACATTCACGCCATTAAAACCTTTTGGCACCACCACTGCTCATCTTTATCAAGTTCATTTTACAGTATTTTCACTTTACCTGACCTCTGGCACTTCATTAGACCTGTAATCATTGCATTTACTTGTAAGTTTTTATGCTGCACTGTGACTGTGATTATCATGATTAATAAAGTACATACAAATGTAATTAAACACTGTGAAAGGTGCACTAGGAGGGGCAAAATAAAATTCCCCTTCAGGTTCCATTCCTTAAAAGCACAAGCCTGATCTCTCCCCATGAAACACATAATGGTAATATGTTTTCAAGTCTTTATACAAGTGTTCTTTTATCCAGTATGTTCTCTTTTCTCTATTAATTTGCAGAATATTAGTGCATGTACAATAGGTGTACAGTTCTTTTAAACAAGTACTGATATTAAATATCATGGTGTCATTGTCCTTTAACTTAGCACAGGAAAGTTACTGGCCATTACTGAGCATCATATGACCATCATATCATACATATGATAATGATTATGAAAGCATCCTCATGCCAGTCTCAGTTTTCAATATTGATGACTTGATCTGACTGAAAAGTCTCAGCTAAGAGAAACTGCTTTTAAAGTTATATCTGCTTTAAATGTTTTAAAAACCTTTTAGCAAACATTATCAGGTCATTTTGTTCCAAATTACAGGAACCAACACATTTGCAAACAAAAAAAAAGAACATCTTTTCTTGGTTTATTTTCAAAAAAAGAGAAACACATTTTTAAATTAAACTGTATTTTACAAGAATTGCATGCATATTATATTCAATTACTGTAGCTTCTTTGTATATTACAGAATGACCTAAAAGCAACATTTTCCTTCAGAGAAAAAAGACTTGTCCAGTATGGAAAGAGATAGGGCGGTGTTTATCTCCTCTATCATAAAGCCAGCAGTGGCTAATTTTTTCAGTCACTGGTGCCAAAATTACTTAAGGAACACTGTAATTTACTCCTTTTTGTGCCCGTCTAAATCTATGTCACTGCCAAAGCTGGTGATACTATGGAGGAATCACCATTGCTACTGCAGTCATTTATGAGGTGCTTAACTCAGAATTCAAACTAACCTATATTCATAACAGTAGTTTATTCCTTCCTGTGTTAATGGTTTTCAGGACATTGCCTACCTTTGATTGTTAAAAGAGCTCACTTTATTTAGTATGCAAGTATATTTAAAAAAAAAATCATATGGAAACATCTCCAATTTGTTTACGCAGGTACTCTTACAAATTGAAAGTAAGATTTCTTTTCTCCACTGTGATTGCATGATCAAATAATTTGTTGGTAAAAATGTTCTATTATATTACATTACACAGCATAAGCCAATTTTAACTCTAATTATGAAGAAAAGTTTAGCTGGTATTACCTTGGGCCACTGTTTTTCATTTTTCATGAGTAATGTCCTGAGGAAGAAAATGTATTTTGTATGAGTTTGGTTAGTAGCTAATAAAACTGAAAAGTTAATGTGTAGGTAGCACTATCATGTGAACCCCTGACAATCAGAACAGTTCCGAGAAAGTTTAACAGTACAGGAAAAATCAAAAAGAGTGTGTCTGTTTTGGTTTTTTCTTTCCTGGCAAAGGAGAAGACAGGGAAACCAACAATTCATCAATCAACCATTCCAGCGTGGGGTCCTACCCACAGGAGACAGTTCCTCTAATAACTTTTCCAGCATGGGTCCTTCCCATGACCTGCAGTTCCCAAACTGCTCCAGCATGTGTCTCTTCCACAGGACACAGTCCAGCAGACTGCTTCTGCATGGGTCCCCCTTAGAGAAGTCTTGCCAGCAAAGCTACTTCAGCATGGGGTCCTCTTCCCACTGGTCTACAGATCCTGCCAGGAGCCTCCTCTAGCACTGGCTTCCCACAGGGTCACAGTCTCCTTTGGGCATCCACCTGCACCAGTGTTGGGTCTTCAGGGGGCTGTAGGTGGATCTCTATGGGCTGCAGGAGGACAGCCTGTCTCACCACAGTCTCCACCACAAGCTTCAGGGGAATCTGCTCCAACACCTGGAGCACCTCCTCCCCTCATTCCCCACTGACCCTGGTGTCTGCAGCATTGCTTCTCTCACATGTTGTCACTCCTCTCTTCTCTGGCTGCAACTATTCTGCCCAGTAACTTCCTTCCCCTTCTTAGGTGTGTTATCCCAGTACCACTGTCACTGATGAGCTCAGCCTTGGCCGGTGGCAGGCCCGTCTTGGAGCTGGCTGGCATTGGCTGTGCCAGACATGGGAGAAGCTCCCGGATACCAGGTGCTGGCTATGGGGCAGGGGTATGCTCCTGCCACAAACCTACATTAATTCCTTTCTCTTTCATAGCTCCTATCTACCAGTATTCACTTGCTTTTTCCTTATTAGATTAACGCAATGTGTTAGCTGCTTGTTAACAAAGGATATTTTTTGTAGTAGTTTTTGTAGTTTTAATGGGCTATACAGGTGTGGTGATTCACAAAGTTCGGTGTGAACTATTTTTAGAGCAACATGCAATGCAGGGATGAAAAATATATATCAAAAAAATATAGTCTCTGTGCAGACAGTTGATGGGCAGAAAAACAGTAATTTTTCCAAGAGTCTTGGGGTTACTTTTTTTTTGCACTGCTTTGGGTTTGAAGCATTCACAGTGTAGGGCTGAGGTACCTTAATAAATTATTGACTGTTTGCATCCAACTGAATTTTTTCCCAAGGTATTCTGAGGCTGTAGACAGCAGGAAAAACTAAAGAAACAGAGTAAGAAACAGTGTATGTTCCAGATACATGTTCTAAAATTAGAATGTGCCATGCACATTACTTATTTTGGATTTGCGATTTTCTTTGTTTTGGATTTTTGGTTTTGTTTTGTTTGGGTTGTTTTTAAACACAGTGAATATAGAAAAATTATTCAGCCTTTTCTCACAAATGATTTTCTCATTTCTAAATTGGGGTAATCACTGTGGGGTTGCGATTCTCAGAGCTACTGTCATTCGTTCAGAGAAAAAACCTCCCATGTGGACTTCTATCTAGACAAAAACCCCTTGAATTACAAAGTCAGTGTTCAAAATTAGTTTTAGTCAAGGAATTATTGCAGAGAGAAGGCATTAACAAAAATTCTGGCTGTAGATAATTTTCTAGCAGATAGAAAGATTTGTTCCATAACATATAGATAATTAATTTTAGCCTCCTGTATTAACATGAGCTTAATTATACTTCTTTGGTCAATATGAGTAATAACTAGGTCTATTTTAAGAATCGAATAAGTTTCAACTCAGTGCAAGCCAGTTACTCTTGTTTGTCATGTTTGCTGAATTGAAACAAAAGCAAGCTGAATTAATTTTTTCCATTCCTAATTTAGGAGTTTTATTGAAAGAAAACAGGATGAAGAGTTATGTTTGCATACTACCTGTGAGACTGGGAAGGAAAGGGTTTTGGTTTGTGTTTTTGGTTGGTTGGTTGGGGTTTTTTTTCCTTTTGTTGCTTTTCATTTAATTTTAGGATTTAAAATAATCTGAGTAAGTGGTGAAAACTAGTTTATTTTTCTCCCTAGTGGACTTTAGACACACACCCAACTCACCACCTCTAACTGAGATGCTATAACTGTTTGTTCTGTTTTGGTCTCTTAGGACCAAGAAAAGGGGTTGGAATCAAACCTGCACCTCACTGCCACTGGTCTGTAGAAACTAGTATTTGTTCAACTCTCTCTTTATGTGACATTGCACACAGTCTGAGGTACAAAATGGTACTGTATTTCTTGTAGCATGTATTTATTTTTTTTGCATCTGCAGACACACATACCTCTATACTCTTCCCTTATGGTATACAAAGATATAATGCCAAGCAAGAGGAATTTCTATATGAAATCTTTTAATCTGATGACCCTGAAATTACTTGTAATAAATTGGTTAGAGCATGCTAGTCTGAGATGTAAATTTGGTTCCCTTTAAGGAAATAAGGAAGTCTATCTGATTTATTAGTATTTGTCACAACTCACTAGTAGAGGACGTGGTTTTTTCTATGAATCTTCCTCAGGCTGAACAAAGACACCAGACACGTGTTAGGCTTTTATTGTACAGTCTCCAAAACTCCGGCAGCCAGCCCACTGCTTTAGACTCACAAGGTGTTGGCCAACACACCCTTAAATGTACACAATACACTTCAGTAAGTTCTTAATTCTCACAAAACATGACCAAAGGTGCTCACAAGCCACAAACACTTCAAAACAGGATATGGGGTAGAATATGATATCTATGTTTTGCCCAGGCAAAACAAGGGAAGAAAACAGATTCCTGGTGCTGCTGCATGGGTGGTTCAGAGCTGAGGTTGCAAGATGAACAAAACAAAAGATAAAGAGGAGAAAAAGAGTAGAAAGAGGAGAAGGAGAGCCAGAAAAAAAGAGAAAAGAGCAAGGGGGCCCAATCCACTCCTTTTTATAGTTAATCTGGTGCATTCCTCTTATGTAAAGTAGATTTTTCACACTGCTTTGTTTGTGCATGCAGAGCCAACCTTTCTCCAGGAGCTGAGCTGGGGTATAGGGGGGAGCTGAGCATGAGTCTCAAGGTGGAGCAGGAAGTTGGCTCAGAACAGCCCAGCCCCACCTCTGTAGGATCCCTTCCTATAGCAATGCTCAGAATGTTTGAGATAAAACGTGCCTAGGTCTGGTCCTCTAAGCAATGATGTGTAACTACTTAGTAGTGAGCCACTGTTTGGCAACTGGACCGTAATTAACACTACTGGTACTTTGCATCTGTTACCTTTTTTTTTCTTTTTTCTTTTTCTTTTTTCTCTTTCTTTCTTTTTCTTTCCTCTTGTCTGTTCATTTTTTTACTTTCTTTTAAACTGGCTTGTATCACAAAAAACCCAAAACAAAAACCAAAAACCAATCTAAGCCAAAAAAGCACAACATTAATGGCCTCTGGAAAAGGTTGTGGGGCTGATATGCTCCATCTTCATCAAACCTCTCAGAAGGACCTGAAAATGAGCTGTGTTTAAGCTAAAAACACTAAAATTAGTAATTGAGCTTGAATACTTCCTATATTAAGAACCTGAATCTTTGCAGTTCTGTAAACATGTAAGTATTGAAATGCACAATTGCTCTGTGTGGTTAGTAATAAAAATAGAATGCACAGTCTTGTAAATGTTACAGAGCTTGAATTCATTCCAAGTCATTGAAGACCTGAGATGCTGCTGATTTTGAACTTGGAAAAGCAGGCTAAGTGTGCTAACTGTTCTTTTTCTGGGATGCCTGTAAGCCTGCCTGACCATGATCCCCCACTTTTTGTGCTGCAATGGTATTGTGTTCCCAGAGATGTAAAAAGAGAACAGGCAGCAAGTGCAGTTGTGAAACAATGTTTGAGTGGATCAGAACACTAACTTTGCAAAGTGCCTGGATGATAGATTCAGGCATTTTTTTGGCTCACTAGCATCTTCAGTGTCAAAAGAAAGGTAGGAATTGTTGATACAGAACAGAACTAGCGTCTGGCTGCATTCACACTTGTCTGTTATCATTTGTGATTTAGTGAGACAGTGATTAGTACATTTGCAACACACCTACTTCCTTTAGTACACCGGCAGGCTGAGTGAATATAATGCAACTCATATGAGACACTTTGCTAGAGGTTAGAACATATGACTGCTAAAATGGCAATGGGTGATATTTATGCAAAGGTATTGATGGAATTTACTGTGACCTGCTTAAATTACAATAGGTGAGAAATCATTGTCTTGAAGTTATGTATGTTAAACAGTAAGGTCTTACACTGTTTTGTAAGAATTACAGTGCATCACTCTCTTTCACTCCTGTCTGAAGAGATACTGTATCGGTTCTACAGGGATTGAAGAATAAAAGGGAAAACCAGATAGTTGGGAAGATGGGCAACAATATTTTTCACATATAAATTTGTTGTAATTTATTTCTTTTTATGTGCATAACAAGGTGTTTCCTGTGCCTTTTCAATACAGGTTTTTATTTTCTTCAGAGAATAAAGAGAAATGTTTTCTCTTTATTCTCACTTAGTGGAGTGGGTTCATGGTATGTACATACTTGTAGGTATTTATAAAACCAAAATGATGTTTGTTTCCTGTAGGTTCATATAGAGGGGCACAACACAACTTCAGGACATTTAAGGTCACCCTGATTGAAAAAAGTATACATAAATGTCACCAGTTCTGTCTGTAGACAGGAAACAGATGCATACATACATTATTCTTCCACTTCTCTCCATTCTCATCTTTATCTTTTAAATTCAGTGTGCACATTGAAGCTTTGCAATGCACCATATGGGTCACATAAATTGAACAGTCCCCAGAGAAAGAAGGCAGTTTAAATAAGGATGTGTATATGAAGAGTGGTTTTATGCTGTGTTGTGCAGCTTAGGCTGAATAAACAGGTATAAACTAAAATAGGGACTTATAGTATCTTTTATAGTTCTGGTTTGATAGTTCAGGTTCTTAATTTGAAAATAAAAAGTAGAGCCTTCTGTATTTGAATAATAGTACATTTTACAAAAACTCATACAGTATCTGCAAAGTGAGTAACTACAGTGACAATCTATCCCTACATCCGTTCAAGCAGAATGAGTTTTATTTTTGTGCATTTGGTGCACATCTATCCTTAACTTGCTATTTCACTCAACTTCCTGCTTAAATCAACAAAGACTTGCATTTACTTCAGAGGAGCTGGATCAGGACCACAGTTAATTACTAACAGCACTTGATATACTCTAATTTGACCTTAATGTGTTAATATAGATATGCAGATACGCACATAAAGCTATTAGTGCTAGTTCTAGTTTAAATGGGCTGTGGTACCTCAGGGGCACTGTACAAATTTGCTAAAGAATCAAGAATTATTTTATTCAGGAGCTAAATCTTGAATTAATGTTTAATGAGAAATTTAACCTTGTTCTTCCCTGTTATAGAACAGCTCTTAAGAGAACTTGCAATACAGCAGGAAACTAGGGAAAAATTTATGTTTCTTATTCTTTTGAAAAGCTAGAAATCAGTTCAGTACATGGATTACAGCTCTGTGTCTGGTAATTGGCATGCCTCCATTAAAAATAAAAACTTTAAAATAAATTCTTATACATGAAGCATGAATGAAAATTCATTTTCCACTTAAAATGGTAGATATGGTTGTTCTTATGTGTAACAAAACCTGAAACCCTGCAAAACAAGCTTTGAAATTCACTGCTACCAGTAAAAGATACATTTCTCACATCCCTATAGTCTAGAGGAACACTGGATTTAGATGACTAAATTTAAAAACCAGTTTGACACTGACTAGCTGGAAACTTTCATTTTCCTCTGCACGTAAATGATGTCCTCAGAGTGGTGTCAAAACGAGTTCTCTTATCTCTGCAGCTATTTCGAAGTCCTAAACATATGTACATATTTTTACTGGTAGTATGGCAACATTTCCCTTTACTCTGGAAAAGCAAATAAAGCAAAGACATTTTGTTCTTATTGCTATCAAAAATTGAATTAAGTATTTTTGCATTAGACAGCAACAAAAAGTGAAGACATTGAGAAGACAACTGCAGTCATTCAGTCAATGGAGTATGTTTCTGAATTATAATAACATGCTGGTTTAAAGATGCTGGCTTTGCTGTGTGCCTGCGCACTGCATACTCAGCTTTCTGTGTGGCACAGTGAAAGCAGAAGAGGAGATGGCAGCCTAAGGTCAAGCTACTAAACAACAAAGAATGTGGTTGAGGAAGGTGTATCTGTATGTTCTGATCCCTGATGAAGACAACCTGAACACATATTCACACTGTCTTTGATGTTAAAGGTATAAAGGTGAGAAAGAAATGCTTCATGTGTGACTTCATTAGAATTATGTATGTAAGTTGGGACTCACATCTTTGTAACCAACCTTTATTCATTCACATTGGAAGTTGAAAGCCCATACTTGATTTTTAGGGCTTTTGGAAGCTGAGATAAAACTGATGAAGACTAATAAGTTTTATGGAACAGTATTCTTTCCATGCATGGCAGTAAGATAATTTAACAAAGAATGGGTAGGTTAATCCAGTCCTGGTGAAGTCCTCTGCATGAAATCATAACTTTACTGAAGAGATGTCATTCCACTGTGTCATGTTTCATGCTTCACAGAGCCTTGCATTTCTGAGCTGAAATTCTGCAGATTAGGCTGGAGATGAGACATCGGGCTCTTAGGAATGTACAGCTACTTGTGGCAAAGGCAACTTTGGTGATTTTAGTACAAAAAACTTATCTCTGCTTCAGCTTGGTGAGCTGTTTTCCATTCAGTAGAGCCACAAAGAAGAAGCTATCCTTGTACAGCAGCACGTTAGTGATAATCTGTAATCTTTCTTCAACTGTTAGTGTGCAACAGCCATGTGAGTCAGCTGGTGAACAATTTTAAGAGAGAAGATGTTGTTAGGGCTAGTAATGTTTTTAACTACTCTGGAAAGTTATACCAAAAGTTACCTGCCTTTGCCATAAAGTCAACCCACCCCAAAATAAAAATGTCTTGCACACTCAGATTTATGTGACAGGTGCAGGTTTTATTGTACTGTGGAGAAATACGAAACAATTTTTACACAAATACTTGAAAAGGAAATATTTTTCTGTTTTCTTTCTAGTTTCAGTTTTATCACTGAAAATTAGACTAATTTTTAACTTTTGCATAGGAAAAACATATTCAGTCGTTTGTGTTCTCTTGAGTGCTAGCTCAAGCGACATTTTCTTTTGCAGGATCAGATCTAAATGTAATGCATTTTCTTTGTAACCACAGCAGGTTAACATTGGACGTGCACCTCACTTAGGAACTGTTCCTTTACTCATGTGTCAGTGCCTCTTTTTATAGGTCTTCCTCTGCTTTTTGTCTTCAATCCAAGACAGGATTTCTGTCAGTATCTCAGCATGTATTTAAATGCTATGTGCTCTGTTTGCACAAGCATGTTCTGTATAATGATAACATACTTGGTGTGAATTTTACTTCAATCATAAGAATCCTGTATGTTCTGTTTGCTTTACCAGATGTTCGTTAGAGGTTTCAGCTTTGAATGCATATCTAAATTTCAACTCAGTAAGTTCTTGTTTGTCAGAATGATCTCTTAAAAATCTTGAAACTCAGGCTTTGCCTTAGTTTTGTGTTAATGCATTCAGAAAGACCCTGAAAGTGTGCAGCACTTCCGACATCTCCGAGTCTATTTTGCTTCTAGAAATCAAGTAGAAAAAAATTTATTGCAACCTTCTAGTTCTACCGCTGTTTATTAATAAGTGAAATAATTCAAAAAATTCAAAGCAGCTTTCCATGAAGAAAGACGTTCTTAAATGAATGTCATTACTGACTTGTCAGCTTGTTTTGCTGTAGGCATCAATCTTCAGGGTGTTTCAGAATGTCCCCGAGAAAAGGAGAACTGAATGTGTTTGTTTTTATTTTCAGTGGTGGGTTATTCTAAATAGAGATGGCAACATTTTTTCGGGATGGGGGAAGAGAAGCTAAATAGCTGGGCTAAGAAGACCTTAAGTGTGGGCTAGGTACAGTACATAGACATTGAAAATGTGGGGCTCAGTTTCAATTTAAGAATGCGTGAATCAAAGCATGTCTCATGTTACAGTACAGCTGAGTAGCAGAGACTGTCTGGAACACAGCCACACAACTAAAGTGATCAATAATGGCAATTAACAACAAGTGGTTTATGACAATTTGAAATGTTGTTTCACTTTGTGGAAATGAAATGAAATTGATCTTGTTCTGCCTTTTACTTCACCTTGCCTAGTTTTAACTTTCTTGTAAATGGTTCACAGCAAGAGAGAATTGTCTCTCAGCTAACTTGTACTCCCAATAATTTTATTATCTTATTTATTTTAGTGCTCCAACTGCTTTCATAAACTTTCTGTTATTTTCTACTCTATTTGGTGCTCCTTATTTATCCAGAGATTTACATGATGTTTCTTTTTGGTCCCCACATATAATCTGTTGATTCAAATTTTTGTGTTCACTATACCTGCAATTAAATGTGCCTTTCTTGTACCTTATATCTTATTTCAAATCTCTACAAGAATTATTATGTCAGGTTTATCTACATGCTGCAGAATAAAAGAAAATAAATTGGAAAAAAAGATAGAGATTTAGACTAATTCATGCCTCCAAGAAGAAACGTAATTAAGGTCTTTGCAATGAAAATGCCCTGCAATATTTCAAACTTGACACTTCAGATTATGAACTCCTTAGCTCATCTCTGTGCCAAGAGCAGCTAAGGAAATAGTCTTTCAGGCAGGCACAAGGCATTCCCAACAGGTCTCCTTGGCTCAAAGGCAGACCAGGAAAGCAGGCTGCAGGAGGAAGAAAGGAGACTATTCACACTCTTAATCTGTCATAGACTTTATTTTTTGTTGTGTTGTAAAATTAGGTGGTTTTAGGTTTCTGCAGAAGACCCTTATAGCATGCTTCTGGTCATATAAAAGTTAATGGGGAGGCTGGGTACAGGAGGTACAACTAGTTTTCAGTTCAGCTGTTAATAAATTTAACTGACACAGTTGCTTTTCAGTTTTGCAAACTTCATGAATGGAGTCTTGGGTACATCTCTGAGATTTGTTTCATTTGATATTGTCCTAGGAGAATAGCTGTCCGCTGGATATACCTGCAGTTTGTTGCCAAAATAATTTCTCATTATCTTTAGTGTGGATTTCATGGCAAGTTAGTTGTAGTTGACAAGTCACAGGTTACAAAGATAAATTGCTGATAACCTGTGGTACTGGGTTTTGTTGATGGGGCATATATCCAGATTTGGGAGCACTAGGGATCACTGTGAAACATAGTCTCTTTTAAGAGATCTGTACAACATATAATCTGTAATTGCAGGAGTATTTCTGGTTCTCTTTGCTTCTGCATATGGAAGACATCTCATTGTGTAAGGCAATCCAAGACTAGCTGGGCTCTGTGTGTGTGTTTGCTCTTCACAGAAAGGGCGACTGGGCATTGGAATGGGCTGCGCAGGGAGGTGGTGGAGTCACCGTCCCTGGAGCTGTTTAAGACAGGATGTGCCACTCAGTGCCATGGTCCAAATGACAGAGTGGTGTTAGGTCTTAGGTTGGACTCGATGATCTCAAAGGTCTTTTCCAACCTCGCTAATTCTGTGGTTCTGTGAAAGAATAAGCTCTACATTTTGTCTAACATAACTAGAATCAGTCTTCTGTAAGTATCAAGTTTAATAGGAAAGTAGGTTTGTTTGATTTGGCAAGTTGTGCTGTGTTCTTTCCTGACATTTATGTGTTGCTTTTGTGTAGGTGTTTAGGTTCGGGTTGGGTTTTTTGTTTGGTTTGGTTTGGTTTTTTTAGTAATAACTCATCGACAGTCTGTCAGGTCAAAGAGATTGCACAGATTTGTTATGCTGGAAAAATTGGAAAGGTCTCCAGTAAGTGCTTGAAATGTTTTACTTGAAAATGTTTATAAATGTTGTTGGCTGTTGCTGCTCAACACTCTGTGGCTATTAGTATATTATCAAACTTCAGTGTCTTACAAGAAGATTTTATAACAATTAGGAATTCAGTACTCAAGTTTCAAGTTTTTTAACTTTCTTGTGATGGTTTAATATCAATATAGTGCAGTCTTAAATGTGCTTAACTTTGAATTATGTTATGAACAGACTTCTACAGTTATTTTTACTCTAGATTTTTTGGTTTTATTTCATGAACTAAATGCAGTCTTCTTTTTTTTTTTTTCTTCTGTCCATGTTCAATTTATAATTAAAGTTAGTTTTCATAACTACTAATTGTCACTTTAAATCTGTGCCAGGGCTTAGTATTCTCCTTTCTGTACTAATATTTTACCTAAACTTTAAAAGTTTCAAAGGCTTGTAATTTTTTCCTTTTTTAAAATTTTTAAATCAAGTCAGGTTTTATGGTATTAAATCAGGAAACTGACCTGGAGATTCAACTCCTCTTCCATTCTTGCATTTGCAGGGGAAAAATTGGGATAAACTTGCTCATTCTGAACCTTTGAAATTTTCCATTGTATGTTTAAGTTTAAACTGTTGTTGTGACACCATTATTCAAGTCTGCATTTAATCCAGTGATGATACCATGAGACATTCCTATTCTTTAGTCTCTCCTGATGATTTCTTCCTTTCTTCTCTGTTTTGTGAGTCAATCGACTCATTCAGATTACTGCTGAATGAACTAAATTGGAATTAAGTGGTGAGAGTTAAGATGAATTGGTTTTCCCCTTCACTTAATAGGGAGGTTAGAGAGAACATTGCCATATCAATTTTATAACAAATTTTGTCTAAAACCTGCCCAGTCTGATTTATCATATATGTGATTTATCACACATACTTCTGCTACTTGAGCTTAAATGGTAGAGCACCATAGGTAGCACTCTAAAATCCAGACTGAGACAGGAAAAAGAAAGGCAGTCACACTGGTTAACATCAGTTTAAACTGATCAAATACTTGTGATAAAATACATTGCAATAAAGTATTTTCCCAATACTACAGATCTCTAGGTAGTACCTTTCATACCAAAGGATCCCAAAACTGTCACATAAAGGTGTTACTTTATGCGCTCCCTGTAATAAAATGCAGAAGAACAGAGGGAAAATATAGTGATGTAATTTGTTAAACCACTAAGTAGTGTATAGTAATAAATAACAATTCAGGAGCTGATTATGATTTTCATGTCTGATTAAAAGTTTAATAATTTTATTCCAGAGATGTTTTTAATCCAAACACTAATATTGGTGTTGAGTATCTAACTGTAAGGTGACATGATGATTACTTGAAAGAGAAGTGAACAGGCAATGCCTTCACAGCCCCTTACATAACAAGAACATAGGCCTTTTACTATCCAGTTTAGAAACAGGCACTTCATCTAAACTTAGACTTTGCTGTCACATTGGTATGACACTTGTAGAGACCACAGCAGAGTTTTATAGAACTACAGTGTGGATTTTCAGCTGAGCTGTATGAAGAATCCCAGGCAAGAACGACAAAGGTGGTTTTGAGGAGGAAGAGAAGTCTAAAGGGTGATGGATGGTGGATGAGAGTTTCACATATTGGAAAGAAATCAGTCATCATAAAGACTTCAGCTGCTGCAGTATTTCCTTTTTAAAGAATGAGAATTATTTTGTAAGTGGCTTCTTTATATTCATTCATTGAAAAGAAAAATATTAAATGTAGTATATGTATCCATTTTGTTTGTTTAACTAAATGGAAATTAAATGGTTAACACCGAGAAGTGATGGCTTACATGTGAGCATCCTGGCATTTGGGAAGGTTTCCAATGCAACTTCAATTCACTTGGCCTCCTGTCCCAGACCTGAACCTCCCACTAGCAGTGGTTATTGGGAGCACTGTATATAAAATATATGTTGCTATATATATATGGTGTG
Organism: Machaerirhynchus nigripectus; assembly: GCA_013397975.1. Classification (NCBI taxonomy): domain Eukaryota; kingdom Metazoa; phylum Chordata; class Aves; order Passeriformes; family Dicruridae; genus Machaerirhynchus; species Machaerirhynchus nigripectus. Next base: position 200,033 of record VZRQ01008689.1, on the reverse strand, counting down.
ATATAACATGTAGAAAATGCAGGCAGCATATACAATGAAACCTATCGTATATAAAACCCTATGAGTATGTAGGTCAGTAAATTGCTTTTGCTTTCTTTTTCCTTTTTTGTTTTGGAACTAGGAACATAGACTTAATATATTTGATAAAGTTGCTATTGAGGCATAGGCATTCAAGATGCCCCATATTTTAAAGGTCATCTTCATGCAGGGAGGAGAATAAACGGTGCAATTTCAGGAGGATTGTTAGCAGGTCTCAAGCCTTGCAAGACACAGCTTTTGGCACCAGCAATAAATTAGCTTCTCTACAGCTTTGTACCAGAAAGGCCCAAGAGATTTTCCATTCTCATGTCTGTAATGGAAAGTAGACACTAAGACAGTCTGAAAGGACCACTGTGGGTGCCAGCAGCATTCTCCCTAGGCTTTAAAATAAAACATGCTGCACAGATTAGACCAGGTGAAGACCTCTGGGGACCTTGTGTGTGCTGATGAAGCTGCTGCCTCAGCAGCTGTGAAGCAGCTGCAGCTCTATATAAGGAAAGACCAGGCAGAAGCTGTGCAGTAGATGAGCGTGCTTACAGCACGAGCATGATCTTCCAGATGGCTCTGCAGTTGTCGTGGAGATGCGTTAGCATTTTTCTCTATGAAAGTGCAACATATGTTTTCTGAAGTATTTTAAAATAAATAGTGTTAAAATTGATGCCAAATTTAAATTTAATTTGTCTAACTGTACATGGTAGTTCCCACTGAAGTCAGCTTGAGTTTCTAACATGAACACAGTATCAATACTCTGGGATAATCTTCTTATCTCAATTTCTAATAATTGTCATCAATAAAGTTTATTTTTTAAATTCTTTTGCTTATAGTACTCTATGCTGATAGATTTGACTGCTTGCTACTCAAAGGGACTGTTTTCTGTGAATGTAGCTGTGAATTAATCATTTGCAAAGTAAAGTAATGAGTAATCATCGAAATCTTACCAAATAAAGAAATATATAATTTTAAAAGGAAGTTTCAAGTTAACATAAAACTTTAAACAATCCAGTTAGAACTATAACTGACCTGAAACTCCTTAGGATAATTGTCATAGCCAGCCTGGTAACAAATGAGGAAAAGCAAGATCTCTCATTACTCTCAGTGTAGTTTAAATGAAATATTGTTTTAAATGATAATTTGTAAATATTTAGTTAACTGTACATTTTTGATTTTCATATAAAGGGCTTCTCTCTTAAAAGCACGCACTGTTTTATCATATATAAAGATAGTACTAGCTAACAAAAGAAAGAAATTGGTTTTGTTTCCTTCTAAACCTGAGCCTTCAAAAGCAGAGAAGGGAGTCTGGGCATGACCTGCTTTCCTTTCTCCTTACCAACACCTTTGTTTTGTGAAAAGCAAGGTAACCAGACCCTTCTCCAGGACACCAGGGAGGAGATAATTTGGAAAATAATAGTGAGATTTCTTTTTACTTTGTATCGAAGTTCAGTGTAGAATTACTCAGGTTGCTTTTTGCTCTATGAGCTGTAAAACAGAAATATTTAGTGTCATTTTAGTTTACTGAGTCTTTATATCTAATCAGTACGACTTTTGATTTACCTAATCAGGTTTGCATCATGTGACCTGAACAGCATATGTATTCTCATTTAAGAAATTAGCCCTTCTCCATTTTCTTCTTTGAGGATTACAGGCATGTATGTTTCAGACAATAGGACTGTAATCTTTCAGCTACACTTACTAACAAAAGCAATATTGCAAATACTCTTGTTTGAAGAAAGTTAGCCTACTAAAGGTTACAGAGCTTTTTTTCCAGTTATCAATATTTTATGAATGGCTAATAAAAGATCAATAAACTTTCTCATTAAAAGTATTTGATAGTGTAATAACAACAGTGTGGAAAAGTATTGGTTTGGTTTGTTTTTTACCTCTGTGGTATAGAAAAACATATTACATACCAAACAATGTGATCCCTGAAGGTGCAGCATTCTCTTCTGGCATGATTGTAACATTGAAATCAGTGTTAAGAATCTCACTGAACTGAAAGGAAGGAGACCCTACAGAGGAACTCCGTTTTCAACCCAAAACTGCCAAAATGAAGCTTTTTCCTCTTTTCATGTAAGCCATTACATTCTAACACATAATTACATGTAAGCTAATACATACATTACATGTAAGCTAATACAGTCATATTAGCACTTCTTCATGTTTTGGTTTTGTTGGGTTTTCTTCCGTATACCATTCTAATGAGTTGTTCTATCTCGTGTTTTAATGAATTCATGACAATTCTTTTTTGGTGCTACAAAGAACTTGTAAGAACTATAAAGTAAATGGTTGCACCTAGGGAACTCAAATTGAAGCCATATTTTTGTGGCTATAAAGCCATATTATGGAACAAACTTGAAATTTTCTTGACACTGAGCAAGGATATATAATGGTAATTTCATTTTAAAGATTTTTTTTTCTTTTTCTTTTAGAATGATTGGTAATTGCTTAATCAGCAAACTCTATTTTGTGTTAAAATATGGAGGGCAGCCGGTTTCTGTTTTTCAATTCACAGGCACAAAACTATTTTCCTTGCAAGGCAAATCAAAGGAAAGATCCTACTCTTTCCAATTGAAAGGACCCTCTAGTCTTCCACAGTCTTCAGCAGTTTAGGTCACTTCATCTTCACTATACGGGTGAATTACATAAGTAATTTATTCACAAGGGACTCAAGCCTACTCATATTACTCGCCTAATCTCTTATGGCCTGCTGGCATTACCATTAAAGTGAGCATTATAAGAGCAAGGAGTGTTCACTCAGACTCTCATTACTACAATGTACTCCTGGCAAAAACTGGGTTGTAGTTTATCCACCTGCCGACTGGAAACAGCTGCTTCTCCTGAGCACTTGTACAAAGCAGACTTTTCTGGTAACTATACCAACTCAATTTCCATTCTTTTTTGCATAGAAATATACAGTGATCATAACACCAAGAAAGGAGGAGAAACAGACAGGGAGAAAACCAGTCTCTTGGCTCTCTTCTGTAAATAAGTTGGTGTCACATGTAGGAATCAATATTAATGCTCTGTTTCTATAAACTGACAACTTGAAAAGTGCTTAGTCTCTCATGTGTTACTATTTAGTCAGTCTAGCACACAATAGTTTAACTATATAATGAAAAATGTTCTCAGAGAACAGTGCCTTTGTTTATGAATAACACCAAGCCTCATCATATTTTTAGTTATTCCTTTTCTTCTGTATACAGTCCAATTCCTAAGATTCCTTTCTTTTGCTCTTCAGAGCTTCTCACAGGGAAATTTTTTGCTAGGCTTCATATTAAATGACAAAATAAATACAATTACTGTGTTGTTCAAAAAAAACTGTGGGGTGGATGTTCGGCTTTGTCGCGGGGTTTTTTTGTTGTGTGTTTAATAAGGAGGCTAGATCTGTGATCTTTCAGGACACAAATCTTGGTATTTTCTAAAACCTGAATATTTCCATATACGTGGAAATACATAGATTCAGGTGATGTAAAACATACATAAATATATTTTGTAACTTAAATCATGAACATTTGTCAGCTATTAAAAGTCTTTGTATTACAGTGTGAGAGATTATGACCAAAAACCGTAAAAAGTCCAAATCGACTTAGCTTTTTAAAAAGGCTCTGCTGTACTTATTCAGAGAATATGTTTGCTAGTAAGATATATTGATGCTGTTTTCTGATAGAAATTTGAGTCTGAAACATTTTAAAGGATGAAAGTTTGATGGGCAAATATTCACCACATTCAACTTTTGCCTCATTTGCCCTTGAGCAAGCGCTGCAGGTGTTTATTGCTGTTCCTTTCTAGTTGAGAAGAATATTGATTTTATATATAGAATAAGAACATTTTTTTGTAGCATACGGCTAAATAATATGGTAGTGAAAATTAGCCATGAGCCATCTTTGCCATTACTCTTAACTAACAATTTTAGCAAGAACATTTCATTGCCATATTAAAATAAAAGCATCGTAAATGAGCAAATGTTTGATTTCCCCAAGTAATTTAATCCTGCAGTAGCAGAAGATTTTGAACAGAACAGTGATGTCATGCTTACATAGTACCCCTTTAGAAGAGTTTTTTTCAAGTTTGTTTGGTGTTGCAAAGGCATGTGAAATGAAGAAAAAAATGTTGTTGACAGGTCTCCCCAAGAAAACGTACCTGTCATGTTACCTATCTAGGTACCTCTGTAGTCTGTGTAGTTTTCTGGATAGTGTCATAATTCTCGAGACATTTTATTGCTGGACAAAACCAAGAATAGTTCTGGCATATAGATACTATGAAATGCAAGTAACCTCTTGGGGATATATGCCAGAAATGGAGATAGGATTTGTAGAGGAGTTATAAGGCAGTTCTTCAGTTTTTTTGTTTTTTCTGATGCAGGAATGTAAAACTGAAGATAAAACAATGAAAGAAAATAGAAAGTCTGTAGTAGAAAGAAGCCTAATATCTTTTTCATGGTCATATAATTCTCAGGGTATGATATTCCAGTCCTCTGACAGTAACTCCTAAATATGTTACTTGCACTTTTCATTAAACTGCATTTCATTAAAAAATCCTGATATTTGAGACAAGGTTAATGAAAAATACGACTCCCAATAGAATTCCTTGAGGTAATGTAGTAGGAACTTTTCTCTAACCTTAATTTTCACTACTAACCCATTATTCTCCATTTACCAGCTTCTTACTAATTTTAAAATTCTTGCACTAACACACTTATTCTTCCATTTAAATAGAAGCTTTTCACAGCATTTTATCACACTAACCACCAGAATCTAGATAGGTGAGACAAATTTTATTTTTTCCACTTAAATATCAATTGCCTTATCAAAGGAAGCTATTAGGGTAACAAACCAGTCTACTTTTGTTGTATTAGTATAGTATTTCTTTCAGAATTCTGGAATGAGAAAAGGAGAACCTTGTTAATTTTAGTATTCATTTCGTTTTTGCGGAGTTCCTGCTAGTTCCTGTTCCTTATAGCAGTCTGATTCATTAATTGCATTCAAATAGACCAGGTGCAATCTAGTTTTGGGAACACATAGATGGCTTTTAATTGGTATTCTGATGTCATTATTGATGAGGCTAGAGTTTTTTCCCCTGAATCTTTTTACTTTTATTTCAGCTGCAAAATTTATTGCTGTTTTTGAAAGTGCTTACATTAGACCTGTGGTTTCTGATGCCAGAGGTGAGATTTTTTTCAAATTTGATATGCAGTTAAGCTGTAGTTCATTTAGTGTCTCTCTCCACAAGTACATAATTGTTGCTTGAGATGGCATGATCACAGAATCGGTAGGGTTGGAAGGCATGTCTGGAGATCATCTAGTCCAAACCCTCTGCCAAGGCAGGGTCATTTTGAGCAGGTGACACAGGAACATGTCCTGGTGGGTTTGGAATACCTCAAGAGAGGGAGACTCCACAACCTCTCTGGGCAACCTGGCAGTACTCTGCCACCCTCAATGTAAAGAAATTCCTCCTCATGTTTAGGGGGAACTTTCTGTGTTTTAGTTTATGGTCATTACTCCTTGTCCTGTCACTGGGGACCACTGAAAAAGTCTGGAACCGTCCTCTTGGCACCCACTTTTGACATATTTGTATGTGTTGATGAGATGTAAGGATGTTGGACTTAGAGACTGAGACTATATCCCTCACAACATCCCTCACAATGTTAGTCCCTTCAAACTGTCAAGGCAGTTGTGGAATTATTTTCTGTAATCAAGTCTTCCTTAGTGTCCTCTTCAAAACTATTTATGAAAAAATTTCCTTTCGATTCAGTGACTTACAGATAAATAAAATGTTAGCTGGTGTTTTCAGAGATGAAGGAACTTTATGATGTATTTCAAGAAAATCCATTTCCTGGGAAAGGTTAGTGCTAACGTACTAGAAAAATTTCAGGTAACTGTGCTGATTTTTAGTGTAACCATTAAAGCTACAATCAAGTCTAAAGCTATCCTAGTGAGCTAAGTAGTGCTGGGCCTGGTGCTTGGACCCTACTTGCTTTGGCAAGATGACTTTTTGCAGTTGTCTCAGCCTCCAGAGTGCATGGCTGCATCTGTGTGGGGCTGCACTGCTTCCTACACAATGCAGGAGGAAGGCATGGGGAGAGCACTCAGTCATCCAAAGCAAAAGTGTGCCAGGGGAGGTTTCAAGAATTCAGCTGCCACTAAAACCCCTTCGTTTTCCTTCTGAAGTTGCTTTGATTCACTTGATTCTTCTGTCCATATGAACTGTTCTGACTCTCATAATCAATATTTCCACGATATCTACTTATTTTATAGTAATTATTTTTAGTTTTTCCTTTTCTTAAGCTATTTATTATTCAATAACTATGCTGTAGTAACATTACCATTTCACCGTTTTTTAATTGCTATTCTTGTGGGTTTTTTTCTTTTCGCTTTTTCTTCCCTTGTATGCTTGTCTCGCACTAATATTTAAAGCATCTATATTATATTGTCTAAGTTGCTGGCATAAACAACTCTTGACATTATGTTATTTCTCTTGAAAATTTCTTTTTTCTTAGAGAGATTCACTTCAGTAGTTTCCCTAAGTGTACCAGTGGCCTAAATCCCTCTTTCAGTACTAGTAATTTGCTCTTCACTGCTGGCAGTTAATCCAGTTCTAGATCCACTTCTTTTCCTATTAAGCTTGTTAAACTTCCTTTTTTCTTCTAGTGATTAAAATTTGATATTCATATCATTTCAGATTCCAGCAAAATTTGTATCTGTATTTGTTGATTTAATGTTCTTACTAGTTATACCTGTTTCAGTCTTTGATGGAATTTGCATCTGGAAAAGTCCTCTTTTTGTCCTTCAGACAGTCCTTTAGATTGCTTTCTGAATTTTTGATGAATTTTAGATATTCTTCTATAGATGATACTATGCTTCTTTATTATATTGTGTGCCTCATGTTTACAGAAAGTACTAGAATTCCACCAAAGCTCACTTTTATTTTTTTTAGCTCCTTCGTTAGGTAAGCGTATTGATCTTTGATTTCAGTGTTGTACAGAATCATAGAAGCATTACGGTTGGAAAAGGCTGCCAAGATCATCAAATTCAGCCTTTGACTGATCAGCACCTTGTCAACTAGACCAAAGCACTAAGTGCCATGTCCAGTCATTTCTTTAACATTCCCAGGGTGGTGACTCCACCAGCTCCCTGGGCAGTCCATTCCAATGCTTAACAACCCTTTCCATGAAGAAATTCCTCCTGATTTCTAAGCTGGACCTCCGTTACTGGTGCAGCTTGAGTCAATGCCTCTCGTTCTGTCACTAGTCGTGTGGGAGAAGAAGCCAACCCCCACCTTGCTATAGAGCAATAAGGTCTCCCCTGAACCTCCTTTTTTCCAGGCTAAACAACCTCAGCTCCCTCTGCTGCTTCTCATATCACTTACTCTCTAGACACATTAGTCACTTAGGCAAATGCTTGCCTTTTTTGTAGTTATGCTATCACAGTGTTACAAAATATTAATATACTGTTGTTGGTTGTATTATTTGACAGTGTTTATGTTCCAGTTTAAAGCACCTTTTCTGCTTGCTTAATACACTTACAATTCATGGGACAGTTTAAAGGTCCTAGACTTTTTTATTTTTTTAATATCTTTACACATTCCTAGTAGATCAGCTGCCCTTCCGCTGTCTGGATTTACTGTGCAGATTTTCCAATTGCTGCCTTTTAAACAGGACTTACTTTTTTGGGAACTGCTGTGAATCTGTCAACATCTGAGTCTGTGTAAATGACTGCAAGGGATGTTCTTTTACAGTATTCTTGTCCTGTGTTGGAGTCTTTTTTATTCCAGCCTCTTTGGGATAATTTCCTCCTTTCTTCTCCTCAATTCTCAGATCCCTATCTGAAATAACGCTATGATAAAGTTGTTGTAATCCTATCTGGTATGTAAGCTCAGTTAGGTTCAATTCCATTCCTAAAAATTATTCATCAGGTTTCCCCCAAAGGAGAATGTATGTATTGTAGACATTCACAAAGTCTGTTCTAACTTTTGCCATTTCCTCCATTTTTAGGGCTGTTTTTTTTCTGTCACTGTCTTCTTTCTCATATAAGACTTCTAAAAACAACAATAAAAACAAACAAAACAACAACAACATATCCGGATATTCCAGCAAGTTTTCTGAGCACTACTGTTTTGACCTATTCTGATTGTTGAGTTGTCAAATGCTCTCCACTGCACCATTTCTTCACTATTTAAGATGTCAAGCAGACCATATTGCCCACATAAAAGCATTATCTTGAAGGAGACCTAAAAGGTAATGCATGTAGAAATGCGTTAGAGTTTTTGCTTTAGTAAATCTTTAACACTGAGGATTTGTAGGATGTCAGTAGATGCTTTGTAAGAAATGTTAATGCTAGAGAGTTACTGAGAATTCCTTCCTATACCCTGCAAATAGAGCAGCTTATACTGGCCTGCTCAGATTTCAAAGACCTACATAAATGAGATCTGAGTTCTAATGTTGACTTAATAGATGACTCACTTTTGAGACAGTAGAAGCAAAACCCTTAGCAAAGAATTAGTAGATGTAGCTGTTAATAACTTCTCTTTTTTTGTCTGTACTGACTTTTTCATAGTTTCATGTGATACGGAATTGAAACCAGAAGCATTTGAAATGTTTTGTGATATTAGTCATAAGCTGACACCTCTGCCTTCTATCAAATCTCCTAGTATGAACCTATATTTAAACATAAAATTTCTGAATCATCTGCTGCTGAAGCCAAGTTCACCCCAAAGCTAATGCTGAGCATGATAACATCCTTTCTTGTTTTAGGCATCCACACAGAATCATAGAGTTATTAAAGCTGGAAAACACCCCTAAAATCATTGAGTCATATCATTAACCTGGTACTTCTTTGTTCACCATCAAACCATCTCCTCAAGTGCCACATCCACACATCTTTTGAACACTTCTAGGGATGGTGATTCCACTGCTTCCTGGGCAGCCTGTTCCTGCCAGGGCTTGGCCTGACCAACCTTTCAGTGAATAAATTTTTCCTAATACCTAATCCAAACCTCCCCTGGTGCAACTTGAGGCCATTTTCTCCAGATCCATCTGCAAAGCCTTCCTACGCTCAAGCAGATCAACACTCCTGTCAGACTTGGTGTCATCTGCAAACCGAGGGTGCACTCAGTCTCCTTGTTCAGATCATCAACAAAGGTATTAAACAGAACCAGTCTGAGTACAGATCCCTGGGGAACACCACTTGTGATAAACCACCAGCTGGATGAAACTCCATTCACCACATCTCTCTGCTTCCTGTCAGCTTTTTACCCAGTCATGAATGTGCCCATCCAAGCCACAAGTAGCCAGTTTCACAAAATCACAGAATGGGAAGGGACCACAGTGGGTCATGGGATACAATCTCCCTGCTAAAGCAGTGTGATCCTAGAGCACATTGCACAGGATTGTGTCCGGACAGTTCTGGAGGATCTCCAGTGAGGAAAACTCTACCACCTCTCTGGGAAATCTGCTCCTGTGTGCAGTCATCGGCACAATAAAGAAGTTTTTCCTCTTATTCCAGTGGAACTTCCTGTGCATCGGTTTCTGCCTCTTGTCCTTCTGCTTGACCCACTGAGAAGAGCCTGGCTTCGTCCTCTTGACACCCTCCCTTCAGACAAACACAGACATGGCTGAGGTCCCCTTTCAGTTTTCTCTTCTTGAGGCTGAACAGGCCCAACACCCTCAGCCCTTCCTCATAACAGAGATGTTCCAGTCTCTTAAATATCTTCATAGTCCTCTGCTGGACCTGCTCCAGGAGCCCCATGTCTTGCTGGTATTGAGGAGCCCAGAACAGGGCACATAACTCCAGATGTGGCCCCACCAGGGTTGAGCAGAGAGGCAGGATCACCTCTCTCGACCTGATGCTATTCCTAATAGGAATGCTATTCCTAGTGCACCCCAGGATACCATTAGCCTTCTTGGCCATAAGGACACACTGTTGGTTCATGGACATTTTGTTGTCCATCAGGACTCTCAGGTCCTTCTCTACAGAGCTGCTTTCCAGCAGATCAGGCCCCAGCCTGTCCTGGTTCATGGGACTATACTTCCCCAGGTGCAGGACCCTGCAATTGCTTTTGTTGAACTTCATCCTGTTCTTCTCTGCCAATCTCTCCAGCCTGTCGAGGTCCTTCTGAAGGGCTCCACAGGACTCTGGGATATTGGCCATTCCTCCCAGATTTGTCTTGAAGAAGAATGCTGTGGGAGATAATTTCAAAGGCTTTACTAAAAGTCAGGTACACAAAATGCTTCAGTTTAGGCATATCCATACATGCTTTAGTGCATATGGAAGCATTTGCTTAAAATCACATGAACTTACATGATCAAAACTTAAGAATCCTGATTTCCACTTGCACTTTGTCTAATGCAAACAGGATAAAAATTATCTGTATGAAAATCACTGACAATTTTCCCATCCAGTTTCATGGAATTCAGAATTCAGACACAAATTTTCATAAAACAAGGAAAAGGAGTATATTTACAGCTTTATTATTATCATCCCTAATAAGGAAATACAGACAGAGGCAATATGTGGTCTGGTACATGTGTGCATTTTATTTGTATTAATATAAATGAAATTTGGAGGTCATGTAGTCCAATGTGTTTCTCAAATCACTTGGTTGACAGCAGATGGCTGAGCCCATTAAAAAAAAAGGGGGTCTAGAAAAATGTTAGGGATGGAGAATGCACAGTCTCTGTGGAGAGGTAATGGCTTGTTATTTGCCTGATCACAATGTCAGCACAGGGCCATGTGGTTAGAAGTGAAGCTCACTAAGGCTAAATAAACTTTACAGACTGAAATGTGCAATTGGAGTTTGCTATATAATATTATGACTTTCGTTTATTACAAATTTTTGTATATATCATATGGTGTTGGTTGATGAGGAATTTTGCAAAAAAATGAGTTGCTTTGCTTGTGAGAGGTAAGACTTGAGACAATTTTTCTTTGAAAGTTTCGTAGGTGTTTTGCAGAACAACAAAAAAAAATCTATTGTGTGTTCTTTAGTGTTAATCTCAGTTACTTTGAGAATAATGTTAAATAATCCTGGAATATGAGTTCTCTGTAATTAAACTGTTTTCTCCAGATAAGTACCCCCTTTAATATTAAGAACTCTAGAAGAGAAAGTGTCTTCAAATATATAGCACTTCAAGGCAAATGAGGAGGGAGGAGTTACGAAGTCTACAGTTGCATACATCCTCTCAGGTCATCAGTTGTTTTGTGTATGCTACTGAACTCTGACATATCTAAGGCAGTCTTATTGTATCCCATATTCTCTAAAGGGCAAGCACAGGTCACCCTAAAGCTGGAGATTTGCATTCTTCACCAGGTTTGGGCAGGCAGAGTGCAGAGCTGGCAGTAGGGCTCAGTATATTATTCAGTGGAGTAATCAAGGAGACATTAGTCTGGGAAAGCATGCTTGCTGCACCACTAATGTCCCTTGGTTGGTTTTTGGTTGGTTTTAGGGTTGGTTTTTTTAGGTTTTTGTTGTTTTGTTTTGTTTTTTTCTTCCTATTGTCTCAGAATGTTTTTCCATTCAAGCATTTCACTGCCATTTTTTTAATCTCCTCTAGAGAGTCTGCGACACTCTGCCTCCTAGAGTCATCCTCTGAATGGGACAGATATTTTTCTAGTGATTTCATTTCACTGCTCTTGGCATACTCAGGACTCATCTCAAATCTGGTTTGAAAACATCACAGCATAGCTGAGTGGGATTTAGCTGCCTTAATGTCATGTTAGATGTCTTGTGATATTTACTCATGGCCAAAAGACCACTTCAAAAGGTCAACTGTAGAATCCAGTTTTATATCTGACTGTCCCATTTGGATGTCATTTGACACCTATATTTAGCCAGTCTCACCTACAATGTGTTCTGACTCTGAATCTCTGCCTAAAAGAAGTTGGTGGCTGACCACTAATGTCCATTTGCCCTTTGAACCAAAACTGTGATTTCCAACCTACCAAGAGCTTTTTTTTAATATTATGATACTTTCCAGTATTTATAGTGCATATTAGGCTTATTTAATATGCCTTTGAGCAGAACAGTTCCAAACCCAGAAAAAGATTGGTCTCTTACAGATCACTACCAGTCTAATACTGGGTAGTAAATTACACATCACATCAGGAAGAGAAAATCGGTCATGAATTCCTAAAAATAGTGTATAGGAGTAAGAAAAACTCTAGGAAAAATTTGGGATCTTAAGAAAACACACTAATAGAATTAATTTAAAAAATACAGCATAATGGCTTAATGTATTGTGTTCCACTCACTGTGAATCCTGTAGCTTAGAGGAAACAAGCTCTAATCCAATTAATAATGACAACAGCAATTAATGATTAGTATGGCAAAAATTTTATTATTAATAATATTATTAATATATCATTTGCTTAAAATCACAGTGGCAATTACATAAACTTAATATATTATTACTAATATAATGACTTCTACATATCTCAGTGTTTCAACAGAACCTTATTACTCATAAGATCAAGCAAACGAAGAACAACTCAGCTGTCATTCTTAATAGAATTATAAAGATATCAATAAAAGTTCCCATAAGATTAACCCTAGCCAGAGATCAATTATCCCAGTGGAATATTGAAAGCAATATTAAGGGGGAGATCAGTGGAAGTAAGACAGAAAAAGTTAGCAAAGGTGAAAACAGAGAATTCAGCAATGAAGAAATTTACAAATTCTGAAGAGGAGAATGTGGAAAAAACACAGATAGGACTGTGAATCTTAAAATACTTTAAAAGGAAAACCTGATCCAAACTGATACTTTTTATGTCGTATGGAAGAATGACAGGCCCACGTGCAATTAAGCCACATCACTGATGACACATTTCAGTTGTAACCAAGAATCAGCAGCCTTGTTCTGGGACAGATCACACTTTATTTGTAAATGGCTGACACTGTGCAATGTAGGTGCTGTTGTTTTTCTAGCTGTTACTATTCATAGTTTCTCTGGGGTGACAGGAGATCTCTGATACTTAACAGTTATATTACAAGGAGGTAAATGGGGGGCAGCAAAAATGATAGTATTGTGGAGCCATTTCTGCAATTTCTGGAAATACTTTGACCCAAACACTTGTTCACAGACTTTAGGGTATATTTGAGAACTTGTTTGTCAGTAGCAAGGTTTCTTGACTTGAAAAATGATATCTTTGTGGGGCAAAAAAAACCACCTGCATGTGAAACTGTGGGTTAGGCTTGCCTGTGGTTTTCCTATTTCTTATGAATGATTCATGAGTATTTTAACGCAAGCAGCGCATTTTAATAAAGCTAACAAAGCTCTTGGTAAAGGAATTTAATGTATTTTACTGGCAGAATTTACAGTTCAGTGAGTAATCCTCTGTCTCACATGGTTTTTTAAAACTGAGTGGTCTTCCATTTAAGGCAGACTCTTTCAGTGTCTAAAGTTTATCAGGTAAAAAAGAAATATTAAATGGATAAGATTATTTCAGTTTTTATATTGTATACCTAGACTCAGTTTATGGATTCACATTAACTAGGAATCTACATACATTTCATTGGATATTCTGATAGGATGCTTACAGAAATAACGTAAAAATAATTTCTTGGTGATTTAATGTATCTTTATTGAACTTTTTCTTGGCTGATTTAAAAATTTTTATTAGTATCATATACTGTGAGATTAGGTGACAATAAGAAAAATATTTCATGAGATTATATTGATATAAGGCATATTTGAGAAAAGCTGGTAAGTAATGCATATAAAGGAGAAAAATACTGTCTAAGACAGATTTGTGTCTAAATTTGTGCAAAAACAGGACTAGACTATTTTTGTTGTTTGAGTATAGTGGTTTCTGAACAGTTTCAGAATCAATGCTTCTTTATTTCTCGAAGACAGTAATTAACTTGATTTCACTCAAAAGGTTTTCAAATTAGCTCATTTTCCTATATTTGGCATGAGATATGAATTTATGTATTACTCCCAAGCTACTAAAAACCTTGAAAATAGCATTGCTGTACATTTAATTATTTCAATTAGTTCCAATTTTGAACAGCTGCTTAAAAATAAAAATCCGTTCATTGAAGTAGTACGGACTCTATGGATTTGCCAGGATCAACATCTTAACATCTACATGTTCTACTGCAAAAGCCAGTCCAATGCTTTGCCACAGCGCTGTCTGTCCGGCTAGCGGTCTGACCACAAGCGCTGGGCACCCGCCTGCAGGGGAGGGGTGACAGAAGCTGCTCGCGGTGGCGCAGGAGGGTTGGCGAAGTTCCCGTGGGTTCGCCTCACCCACCGGTCAGGCGGAGGAGGTAGAAACAAGGCGGAGGGACTTCTTGGTGATAGAACAGGAGAAGTTGGCTGAACGAAGGCAGGGCGCTAAGAAGCCAGGAAAACCGTTCACGGGCGGACTTTATACCCCTATGGAATCATGGGGGGAGGTATGAAACAACCAATAATATAGGTACTCAGGGTTTGAACTTTGGTGGGCAAAGGGTACAGAGCCAATGGGGACTGCCGTGGGAGGGGAGAAATACCGTGGGCCAACGAGGGATCGAGGGATACAGAACTTCTGTGGGAAAAACCAAACACGGTGGGGGCAGGGGGGAGACGGCAGTGGCTAATATGACATTGCTGGTCATGGAAGCTGCCATCATGCACTGCAACGATGCTTATGCTGTTTTCTGTTTGCTTAAGTATCATGCAAAGAAAAACATTATTTTCTGACCATGTTCAATACTTTGTTTTTCTCTTTCAGTGAAAGCTGCTGAATTATCAGGCTTCTGGTATCTTCGGTGGAGGCTTGCAAGACTGTTTGGTGGAAAACACATTTCTAAGGTCTTGGTTAGTCATCAAGTAAGTATCTTCTTGTGTTTTTGTATAGTTTTCATTCACCTCCAATTAAGTGTTTATGTTGTCTTAGGTAAATAACAAAAATTACCTCACAATTATTTTGACTTTCTTTTCTATAAAAACATTTTTTTCTGATATCTGGTACTCTTTTTAAGTCTATAACCATTTAAGCCAGTGTTTATAAGTATTTTAGCAAAAGAAACCCAAAATAAACATTTTCTTAGTATTCCCTTTCAGCATGTATCAGAATGCTGTTCAGTGACCTGTATTACTCCCAAAATATGAAGCGTAAGGAGGACTAAGAATTGATTGGATCATCTAAATATGTTGCGCCATTATCCTGGTAAAGGTGGTCAAGAATGGTGTCTACAAATCAATTACTAAAGTAGAAAAATCCAGTTAAATGGTACCCAAATAGCTACATTCTATTATTATCATCCACCTGACTGATTTTCTAATTGTCCCATTTTTCTTACTCTATCACATACTTTGTTCTTCATACCAATATCGTCTTAAATATTTTAAATTCCTTTAGAGGAAGAGAAAGACACTCGTTTAAAGCAGATTCTCTTGTCATCTTCTTATACCTGTTGTCTGGCATAATAATTTTTTCATACTTATTCTTTCACTTTGTTTCTAAAACTGAAGAAGAAAATTGGGTTGATGGGAAAGCATTTGAAATAGGAAAATTATAATAAAAAACCCAAACTGTAAAACTGCAAAATGGGAGGAAGCTAGCTGTAACAATTAAAAGATACTTAAAAATTCTACTCAGATAAAGGTCTTAACCTTTTAAAAATTATGCTGGTGGAGATTAGAGAATTGATGCACTGTTTGTGTCACTTTTCATCAAAATGTAGTGATTTTGATTTTTCTTTATCCCATTGAATGCATGAATATTATTTTAATTTTTATTTAAAAAACGGCCTCAATCTGAGTGGAAATGTTTGAACTGGTCTCAGAAATATGTATTTGGATCTATTTACAATTTATTCTGTTCTTAAAAAAAATCACTGTCCATGAAAACTAGAAATGCTTATTTATTTATTTCATGCAAAGAGAAATAGAAAATACAATTTTAGCGATGGAAGTAATTTTCAATTAGTCAGTCCAATAATATAATCTTATTTCACCACTTGGCTGTATCAAAAATAAAGATGTATTTCTCTGTAAGGTACAAGCACCAAGATTATTTATTTTAGAATTTGATAGCTCAGACTGATTGTGTCATTCATTACTGTTTAACTTATAAAATAAGAGAATGATAATTATGTCCTCATTTTAATGCTCTTTTATGACATTAGCCCAACAAAAATAGATGTTGATTTAACTGATTGAATTTTCAGGAAGGATGGTGAAATTCAAATGTTTAATTCAGTTAGCACTCATAGAAGAAGGCAATATCTAACCTAAAGTTGGGATGCAAAATTAGGCTTAAACTCAGTGAAAAATGAAACAGGATTCAATTATTAGAAACCACAGAAATAAAATTTAACTTTTTAATCAGCTGACCGGTCTAGCAAATTTGCACAGCTATTATCACTCTGGATTAATTTGGGATACTTGGGATTTTATATATCTCTAAGGCTCTAAATGCAGTCTGCATATATAGATTTGTAAGTTAAATATTTTTTCTTGTTTCATAAAAAGTTTTTAAATTTACAAGTGCAAAATTATTATATTAGACTGCACATCTGTGTCATTTAAAAGGTTACACAAAATGCTGACATGTGCCTTATCTTCAAACGTACAAAAAAGGAACATATTCAGTCACACACCTGCTCATAGACTAAGAAATCTAATATAGATCATATTCATTTTTTCATACTACATCTCGTAATTTTTTTCATACTGTGTCTAAGTAGCTGCAGTGTCAGTTATATATGGCCAAGCTAGAGAAGAATATTTTAAAGATGGGAATGTTACAGGTGTTTTTTTCAATGTCACTGAATGTCATGAAGATCTTTTACACTCTTTTAAATGTTGAATAATTTTGGTTTGCTTCTGTATTTTCTTTTATCACATTAAAATAAAAGTGAAAAATCTCTTATAGGGAACAAAACCGCGTGGTTTTTTTTCTGGTGTGCTAAAAAGGCAGGAGTGATAGATGTCAGTGAGTCATAGTTAAAGATGTTGCTGCTTGAGTGGTGTGACACTGGCATGATCTCACTGAGTAGGTTAAAGTGTAACACAGAGAGGTGGAATAAAGGCATTCAGTTATAAAGGACTCATCAGATGACACACTCCCAAATTCACGATCTCTTTGACTACTATTACAATGCTGTACATCTTCAAAGCCTTTGATGAGCTTTAGCTGTACAGTTGCCTTTTATGTCAGCAGGAGACAAGCTTTGTTGTGGTAAGATTTAGCTGACTTCCTTTCACATACTTTTTTGCTGAGCAAAACAGACCCTGCTAACTTTTATTATGTCATGCTATGTATTCTGAAAATACGTTTAGTCAAGTAGCATGTTAATTAAGTAATGAAGCATATAATAAGTAATCTGTCTAAGCTTTCATAGTTTTAGCAGTCTCATTTTCATCTATAAATTTCTTTCTCTATTTGAGCCCCTGAACACTTAACATAAGTTTTCAATAGCTCCATGATATTTTTTTTATTAGTCCATATTTTCTTTTCCTTTTACTCAGATGAAAATAAGAAGCTTTGGATTTGTGACCTTGAATTACTAGTTGCAAAAGCAACAAAACTACTTCCATCTGAGTTAGTGCTAAAATTTCTATCGATGTTATTAAGTTTAGGACAGAATTCTACAGATCTGATACTCAGTGAACAAAAATCGGTTGTACATTCTAAGTAAACACCTGTCATAGTGCTTCTAGGAAAGAAATAATTAATCCAACTCTCACAGACATTTGCTGTTTTAGTAAAAACATTCTTGCATTTAAATAGAAGATTATGCTAAAATATGAGAAAGTAAATAATCAACTGCACTACAGCAGAACTTGAAGTTCCTGAACTTAAAGGAAAAGTAGCCATTGGCCCCTCATTTTAGTTTGAAGGCAAATGGGCCATGAATGAAATGAAGACAGCTTCCTATGGTGTAGGTTTCTAGTAACATCAGAAGAATTGCTATGGTTATAAGAAATGGTATATCACCTCTGTTTGAAGGATCTCTGCTGGCCAGGAGGGATGAGTTGGTCTGGAGACAGCTATCTTGGCTTTATAATATTGACTCCGGATAGTTAGAGATTCTCTAAGACATCTTGCCATGAACTGGTACGTAGCCCAGCTGCTCTGTTGCATCCTGAAGAAATGTAAACAGTCTAAAAAGCAAGATGCATTTAAAAAAATACAATGGGTGAATTGTAAATACATGGAAGCACTCGCAACATGTGTTTTCAATTAAAATTTGAATATGACAGGAGTGTCATAGGCTGCTAGATTAGGGACTGGTACCTTGTTGTATGTGAAAACAAATGAGGTGAAAAATCTTATGTCTAGAAATGTATACATATCTTTAAAAACGTAGTAGTTCCACAGAAACATAGTGAAGACTCAACTGAATGATACATGTAACAGTGGTAGAAGACAATTAACTCCTACCCAGACTGCACAACCAGTTAGTATCAAAGGAATGCAGAAAGAGATTTGCTAATTTGCCTCTTTCTGATGATGAACTGCAAGATCCAGGCACAGTCCCCAACTCATTGGTTGATTTTACAAAGTTTATTCAGCAAATGAACTTATGAAGAAAAGTAGCTTGTAAAAACGTGTTTAAGCTTTGAAGAAATATACCCACTAACCTCTTTTTTCTGTTGGTTAAAAAATAAGAAGTCTGAACAATGATCAGCATTAGAACCCTATGCTCTACTTTTTGGATATCATCTCTTCCACACAAGTAATAGGTAGCAACTCTCATGCTTGGCGTACATTAAATTTTACCACTTTTTTAAGAATCATAATGAGAAATAATTGAATACAATTTTGAATTTTGGCCCATAAGCATTTATAAAGGAACTGACTAAGATGCTAAATATTATCATTTATAAACCTATAGGTATAAAAATTGACAGAGTGGATTTTTATTTTCACTAATTTTAAGATCTAAATAGCAAGAGATGGCCCTGCTTAAATTAAGGAGCAAATGAGACCATAAGCCAAAGTCAACAATATGGATTTTATTTAATAATTAATGTGAGATAGAGAGACAGAAAGAAATAGAAAAGGGGAAGGGAGAGGGAGAGGCAGAAGAGCTGGCAGGGTGGTGGGGAGAAAGAGAAAGAGAGGGCAGAGGGAGAGCTGGAGAAGAGGCACAGAGGTGGGGAGAGATGGGGAGAGAGGGGTGAGAGTTCTCCTTCACTTTGGGGTTCTCAGTGGTGACGCAGGGAACTCGGTTCAGTCTTCTGCTGATAGGTTCTGTGCAGAAAGAGGTGCTGGGTCCACAGAGTCCACCACTGACTATCAAATCTTTTCACTATTTATAAATATTAGCAAACAAAGTAATGCTTCTTGGCTACAAGTTACATAGTTACCTTATTAACTAGCGTTCTATCTTCTACTGGTTGAATGATTCCCTCATTTCTTATGCTAATTAGTCCACATGCTCAGTCTTTCTCTCCTTCTGAGTCAATGGGTTTCTTGGATCAGTGGGCCATGAATCAGTGGTTGCAATCTTACCCTGCTGGACTTACCTGTTACCCAGCTGGAGCTGATTTCAGCACAGTTGCTGAGTTGGTTTTATTAGTTTCTTTCTAGTCTTGGGAGTTCTGCCAAATGTCCTTGTGGCCCCTAAATTTCACATTTTCTGCACCCATTATCAGTGACACAACCTTCTTTCCAAGCTTTGTTAACCTCCCCCTAATCACTGAATTTATCTTCTGAGCACCTGGACAACAGTACCACCTATATACAGTCCAAGTTCTGGGTATCCACAGAGACATGTTTCAGGAGGTGTCGTGGTCATTGGTGGTCACAGATGCCATCTGTCCCATAACTTGGTGGGATCTTTGTTTGACCAGTGATATGCGTATGAGCCGTTGCTTCTTTTCACAGTCTGTCACGGTGGGGAAATTCTGCCTGGATGCCTTAAAGAGGATGTGCTAACCAGATCTCTACCAGGCTTCTGCCAGGCCTGGAATTAGCACTTTCCTGTCATAAATTTCTCCCTTCTATGGCCTTAACAGTGTTTGAGACAGGTATCTCTGCTTTTTAGCTCCTAAGAACCATTGGTTAATAATTAAAAAAAGTAAATATCATTGAATTTATCCATCGTAAGGTACACTCTTCAGCTATTCCAACCATTTTTGACCACTAAGGATGTGCTGTTTAGATTAGGGGTTGGCTCGTTCAGTTTTAGATTTTTGAATTAAAAAAAAAAAAAAAGCTTTGTATTTTAGAAAACACTTTCATGATTAGAATTTAACAGTTCCTTTAAAACTCTATTGTGCAAGGAATGTTCGAGTTGTAAATTGCAATGATAAATACTACAGTATTCTCTAAACTTTGGCAATATCATTCCTTCTTCCTTTAGAATGTATCATGTTTTGGTTTAAACTCTGCTCTTCACTCAGGTGGCCTCACCTTGAATAATATGTATAGTTTAAATTAAACTATTAGAGAACATCCAGTGGAGGGCAATGAGGATGGTGAAGGGCCTTTAGGGGAAGCCCTGTGAGGGGTGGGTGAGGTCACTTGGTCTGTTCAGGCTGGAGAAGAGGAGACTGAGGGGACACCTCACTGCAGTCTGCAACTTCCTTTTGAGGGGAAGATGAGGGGAAGTGTTTGGTGACCAGTGGCAGGACCCAAGGGAATGGCCTGAATTTGTGTCAGGGGAAGTTTTGGTTGGCTATTAGAAAAGGTTCCTCAGCCAAAGGGTGTTTGGGCACTTGAACAGGCTCCTCAGGGAGGTGGTCACAGCACCAAGCCTGACAGAGTTCAAGAAGTGTTTGGACAACACTCTCAGGCACATGGTGTGAATCTTGCGGCTCATGCTGTGCAGGACCAGGAGTTTGACTTGCTGATTCTTGTGGGTTCCTTCCAGCCCAGCTTATTCTGTCATTCTGTGATACCCAGTTCTAAATATATGTAAGAGGAAAGTGATTTGAGGTATACATGTATGAGAACTAGAGAAGATTTTGGGTGCAACATGAAGAAAAACTGTGTGAGTGATTAAAATTAAAGGGAGGCCAATGAAAATTTAATTCAACTAATTTAGGTAACAGAGCATCTCATTTTCTTTTGCACTCCCAGTATAAATGCTATTTTCATCTCCGTGGTGGTTCATATCAGCTAATTCCTGCATAACTACAGTTGCTGACAGTGAGTAAAACATTGTCTTTGCTCTTACAAGTACTCTTTGAAGCCTACAGAGCGACACTGGCACAGATTGTTAGTAATAATTGAAATTACTTTTCTGAAAGTAACTTATCTCATCCTAACACACCTTATATTTCTGTCTGCTGTAATTTTCAGTCTTGTGTCCCTTTCTGGATATACAAAGAAAGCCGTAGGGAATAAGTACAGAGTGCAGGATTCATTAAAAACTGTTTGAACACTGTGCAGAGGATGTGCTGGAAAAACACACAGAATGAATATTGATTCGTAATGTGTGTTGGGAGTGGGAGAATGACACATTTCAGAAGAAGCTTACTTCTGATTATTTAAAACATTCTCTCTGTCTTTACTGAAAAAAATCTGTCTGAACTATGTATTCCTACAGGAATGTGAAGAATACTCTATATTTTAAAAAAAATTGTTAGAAATGGATTAGCAGGAATCTGTGTGCTTATTAAAGGATGATAACTCTATTGTCGTTTCAGTTAGAGGGGCAGCAAGCAGGTTTCTAGGGTTTTTTGGGAGGTTGTTTTGTTTAGTTTTTATGTGAGGTTAAAAATTGAATGCTCCTGTTAGAATGTATAAATAAGAGAAGAGGCATTACAGCAGTTAGAAAAATTAGGAGCAAAGTAGGTGAATAAGGTACAAAATCTGCTATTTAGTTTGTTAAGTTTCTAAGGGATATCTGTCCCTTTTGATCTCACTTTCTCTAATGACATGAGAAACATTAAAAAAAGAATCACAGAAAGATGAAATTCAATTTATTACCCCAAATGTAATTCAGCATATTTTTCATTACATCCTTGCTCATTCATGCTTTCTCTGGCTCTGTGAGTCTTTTTGTTTCGGGCAGAGTTTAACAGAATTTCAGGCAAAGAAGGGCCACAGTTTTCCCTCCTGACACAAGGTGCAGCTGCTAATCCTTGCTGGGTCTTTTGGACAATCAGGAAGAGTCCAACGAGAAGAATGGGACTGAGCCAAGTTACTCTACCTGACTACTATTGAATGGGGACTATCCATTACCACCATCATATCACAATGGATTTTTTTTTCAATGTTTATTGCTTCTGAAGGACTACTTAGCACAAGAAGCTATTGTAAAATTCTCATACTTCCTCAGGCTCTTCATGCCTTTTATACATAACTAGAGGATACAGATGACTTGCACAGTAGTGATTAATGGGAGACAGCTGAGTATTTGCAGATTTTGTTTGTTATTAATTACGTGCAGTCTTTATGATTAGATCATTATTTTAAACCAATTAAGTGTCCCTTGATGGACTCCTGAGTTGTATCTAGTTATGATAATTGCTGAAAATATTCTTGCGAGCCTGTTACAGCTCACTGTGATATGTACTTAACCTTGTCTAAACATTGTGAAAACAGAATAATTAATCCTTAGTCATATGAATACACATATTAAAGATCTTATGCTTCCAAAAGGTAAATTGGCACCATCCAATGTCTAAATACTGGATGCAGATTTCAAGAAATAATCTGACTTTTCTTTATGGACAGTAACTGCAACATGTGTTTGGTGAAATCACTTTTCTGATTTAGAATAAGAAGAACTCTGGTTCTTGAAAAGCTGTGGGACAGAGAACAAATGGGCAGAAGTTCTAGAATGATTTCATTATGCTGATATTCTTTTACTTAGAGATGTATACCTCATGCAAAATATTTTTTAAATGGGATGAGATTTACTAAGAGAGAGACTCACTCCAGACTGCATGCACAGGCCAATGTGTATCAATAGTTCCTAACCAGAGTCCTCTTGGACAACTCATTGGATACATGCTTTTCTTCAGAGTCCTGTTTCTCTGCAGAGACTGCCTTTTGAACGCAACATTCAGCTTTAACGCTGTGACCTAATTTCAAACATAGTATATTTTCATTAACCTTCTATACTTAGTTTTTCCCAAATGCATGTTAGAATTGCTTTTCTTCCTGTGGTTTTAGTAGTATGCTTTAAGAGACGCCCTATGGTAATGAGCAGTAAGTAGTGTGGCATCCCACCCTGTAGGGGAAGGGAGAACCCAAGATTTGTAGATGCCCACAGTCGAAAAGCAACTACAAAAGTCAGAAGGTCCACAAATACTTACAAAATTTTATTAATACATTATACACACAACATGGAAATTGGTATAAGCTAGTCCCTTTTCTTATAGTATAAACCCAAAGGAGTGGATTCTAAGTAAGGGGTAGGGTGAAAGAGAAGAGGGAGAGAGGACGGACGGACGGACGGACGGAAGGAAGGAAGGAAGGAAGGAAGGAAGGAAGGAAGGAAGGGAGGAAGGAAGGAAGGGGATGATAGCCTTTTGTTTTCCATTTGCATGGATGCATTTCATTTCATAAGGTGCTCTGTGGGGAGTCATTTGGGAAATACAGACCTTTCCTCCATCAATGAGCCCATTTTGATTACCAGAAGCAGAAATTGATTTAAATAATATGTCTCAGTGTTAACATTAGTAATGCTTTCTTCTTCAGTGCTCTGAGAATTTAGTTGCTTGGCTTTTGAATATAAAATGCAATAAAGTAGGAACGGTGTTGAAGGCAGTAAGGATTTTTAGGCAATGAAAATGTTGTGTCAGCAGATAATGGTTGGAGAACCAATTCCCCCAACTAAACCATTTTAGTAGGTTTATTCATGTTTTTTTTTCCTAGCTATCACTTTGCCTTTATAATTTGGTTTTGCCTCAGTACTCCTTAATTATCAAGAGGTAATTTAACCTCTTTTTTTATTCTTTTCAAAAAGAGAAGACTCCATTTTCCTCATAAAGTTACTAACAGTTATATTAATTTCAGTTCATTCTCTGTTTTGTGTGGAAGATGTCAAGATAGAAGCAGTGGAAATAGTTCAGACTTGTCATCATCAGGCTTGTACAGAATCAAACCGTCCACAAGGATGAAAATAGGAATTTTGTATGTGGGGAAGAGAGGTGCATTGCTCCCGCATAAGCTCCTTTTTTACCATAGACTCACTGAAACTTCAGCTTCCCTCAATGCAACTTCACTGTTGAATTCAGACCTAGTTGTTTGTGAACATTGTAACCAAAAACTTCACAAGCAGATTTTTTGTTTTTGATAGTTTTAGTTTACTCAGCTTATTTTGAGATCCTGCATTCTAAGGTGTTTGGGAATCTGCTGATCTAATTACACAGATATCTAATTACACAGATACAACAGAATTCAGAACAGCAATTTCATTTATGGAAGCACTGATACTCATATATGTTCTCTGATGAATGTCCCTTATCTCTAGAATAAAGTTTATTTTCTAATGTTACTTTCTTCCATAGAATTTGACTTGCAGAGAGTGTCCTATCATATCGATACTTTCTTATTTATATCTTTTCTCACCAGAAGTGGTTATTGTTATTCTCTACAGTGCCATTGCAACAAAACTTACTGGTAGGAGGACTTTTGGTTCTCATGACATGTTTTATATATTATACAGATATTGTGTATTATACAGATACTGTTTTCTGAAACATACTTTCTCAGTGTGCTGGGGCATTTATGTCAGTGGTTTATAAGCAGAAAAAAGTGATTCTGGTAGAAGGGGAAAGCCTTGGCTTATTGTTCCTGTTTCTTGCCATGAATACTCTAAGGAAAATTTCCAATGCACTCGTGAATGGGAACAGTGCCCATATAGCAGATGGCTCTGAGTGAAAGCATTCGGAAGATCATGTCCACACATTAAATACACTTACTGAAGGCAGACTTCCCAGGCTAAAATTTAATGTAAATGCAACTCTCGTGCCAGTGACTGGGAGGATATGCTACTATTAGTGATTTCCTAAAGAAGTCTAACGTTGAGAAATTACAACATTTCTCTGCATAAAAGTCTTCATAAGAGGTCTTCCATGAAGACAAAGGAAACATTTTAATTTTTTTTATGGGATTAACAACAATTTTTAAATTTTCTTTTTAAAACTGTACATGAAAATTTTAAATAAAAACAAAAAGAAGTAAATGTATTATCATTGCATAAAATTAACACAGCTGTTTATGCACAAATTATCGTAGTGTTAATAGCTGAAAGTGAGATGTCTCAGTTCCCCAGATTTTTTTTTTTTCTGCTGAAAAGCTATTTTGTTATCAGATTCTACAAAGCTTATCTGTATCATTGCATTACTGCAGAGGAACTTGCTCACCTAGATACAATTGCAGAATGTCACCACTGGCTTGCTTCATTAAAATCTGTTCCTCTGTTACTTCTAATGGGAGAGGCTTATCACTGTCATTTATTTCATAATACCACTGTGTCTATTGATAAAATTAGCAAACAAGTCCGGGGAAATCTGTTCTAGATACTTGTCCTTGAATTGTGTTTTTCGTACCAGCTACACATGATTCTATGATTTGAAATAAATACAGCTATTAAATCTTCTTAGGATCTTGGTTAAGTGAAATAATCAATAGGTGATCTTAAACACCTCCAGTACAAGTAAAATGATGGAAAGTGACTAAAGTGTTTAAATGAATACAGAATACTGCTTTAAGGGATTTTTTTT
>VZRQ01008689.1:28463-165664 GCA_013397975.1 Machaerirhynchus nigripectus | reverse complement strand
TCACGAAATTAAAAGGGGTTCTCTGATGTATCATAGTCCATCACCATAGCTTCACAAAAGAATTTCAGCTTCTAGGTTTAAAGCATCTCCTCTATCTCCTCCCTCTGGGTTTCAGCTTTTTCCTCTTCACTGACTTTGGTGTCACTATCATGGTATCTATTCACGTGCCTTTGCCTTTCCATTTCCTCTGACCTGGGAGAGGATGATGTTTGCAGGTGTCATCTCTTCTGGGGAACTTACAGTTCAGAAGGGGTTAATCTAGAACTTATCTCTCTCTGGTGGTCACATGATCTCTGCTGGGCAGCGGCCAGGAGCTGGTTTTGGCTGAAGTTGTAAAAGTCCATCTCTGGCTGCCCCGGAGAAGGGAGGGAGAGCACCACGGCCCTCATGGAGCAGCGGGCCTGGCCCCAGCCCCTGCCGGGGCCGAGTGGTCAGGTCCGGTCAGGCCCGGCCAGGCCCAGCCAGGCCCAGCCTGGCCTGCCAGCCAGAGCCCTTATCAGCCTGAAAAACGGAAGGAAGAGAAATTTCCTGGGCTCCCACACGGTTTAAATATGTGAATTTCAAGAAGCGTTATTGGTCTAAACAACTGTCCATCAACTCAGGTTCAAACCATCACACTATTTTAGTTATGAACTATTACTATTCAATGTCTGGATATGCTGTGGTAGCCTGAGCTTGATTTGGAAATATCAACAGAAATAAATCTTACTGAGGAAAAGATTAATTCTGTTTCATTTAAACGTTAAGTAAACCTTGGATTGTGTGTAGTTAATTAGATTTCATTATTGTTGAATACATGGAAAGGAAGCTTTAGTGAATAACGTAAGCATAGATTACCATCTCCTCTGGCCATCATGATTGGATCTCCTGAGGAAAATTCCTTAATGATTTGTGATCTTCAAGTTGTTTAAATTCCAGTTTGTTTTTTTTTTCTTTTTTTTTTTTAGCAAATAATTCAGGTCAATCTATGAAAATGTATTACCATATCATTATTTTTCTATTCACTGGGGGTTCTGCCTGAACACAAGGATAAGCTTATTTGTTGTGAAGGTGACCGAGTACAAGCAAAGGCTGACCAGCGAGGTTATAGATTCTCCATTCTTGGAAACAACCAAAAGCTGACTGGACATGGTGCTAAGCAATCTTCTCCAAGTGAGTCAAATTGAGCAGAGAGTTGGACCAGATGACCTCCAGATGTTCCTTCCAGCCTAAACCGTTCTGTGATTCCGTAATTCTGGAACTGTTTAAGAAAGCTAATTGATTGTCATGTTTTGATTACTTCAATTTCTCAGTGGAAATTGTTAATGTTGTAATCATCTCTACACAAGAAATTTCCTGATTCAGTTTTTGCAACCCCTGGTAGAACTGCCTTTAAAGAGCTTTATATAACTTAGCTACATTAGCCGTAGTTATTTGGCTAAAAATTAATAGAAGAAATTATGTATGGTGGCAGAGTTTGAATTGTCTAACAACAAAATCTTTTCTGAAATAATTTTTTATCATATATTCTTTTGTTTTCTACATTCTGAATAGTAAACAACTGCCTTAGCAGAGACTGTCCTCTTCCAGCAGCCTGCTTGTTTGCCAACCATGCATATTCAGCAGCTTTGTTTTTGCTCTCTCTCCCACTCTTAAGCTGTAATGCAGACTAGAATTTAGTAGGGGGATTTGCAGTCACTGTTATTTCTACAGGCACAAAAATAGTGTGAGTGGGACCGTAACTCCTGGTTAGGAGGGTGCAGTGGGATACCAGAACCAACATATCCCTGTATATGGCAGGCAGTTTGGGGTGCAAGCAACTACAGAAACTTCCATTTTTATACTTCGACTTCCCTCAGTTTATCTATGCATCATACCCAGAAATGGGATATATTGTGGCTTCTAGTCAGCCTTAACAGAGGAAACGTATAGAAAGAAGGATGTCTCTGTGTAAATTGGTTAGCAACATATGGGTGGTTCCAGGTGGGTGCTGCAGCATCAGAATGAGCTGTCTTCTGTGGAGGCATGAAAGGCACTGAAGAACATGTAATTTCTTGCCACTTTGCCAGAGAGACTGAGCACTGATGCTGTATCTGAAGTAATGAGGTTCAGCAGATATACCGTAAGGGCTTAGATTAGTTCCATTCTCCTTTTGATTGAAAAGATTTCTTGAATTTTGGACATGGTGCTAAGAAAAACTGGACGATCAAATAATGCTTGATGAAGTTGAAAGGCTCCACAGTCAATAGTTATAATGTGTACCACAAATCATGATTTCACAGACAGATTTGTATTTAAATAAACTCTAATAAATGAGGCACTTAACTTACATAAGGCTGTAAGTTCTCTGACTGATTACAGCAGTAGTGTCTAGAGCTTCCTTCCTTGTTGGAGTATCACCTGGCCAATCAACTGCTGTAAGAATGTATCACTAGAATTAAACTTGGGAGCAGAAGAAATCAAAAGGTTGAATATTAGGCTATGTGGTCATTAATTTGGACCACCATTGGTTATTACATTGATGGTTCCTGAGAACAGCTGTGACCGTGAAGCTGTAGATCAGACAAAGCCCAAAGATTGGCACAAAATAGACACTAGCATTATTTTTAACTAGCAGTCAAAGAATATGGCATCACATGATAGCAGATTAAGGGGAATTTATTTTTCTGAAAATTTGCTTTAGGAAAATTGCAACTTCTCATTTGTGTCTCTACTTTTTCTTCTGCTACCTCCCTTGACTCTTTTTCCCTATTTTGCAGTTACACATTTTTTCTGTCACTTACAGTTATTTGACTTTATTGTTTACCATTAAGATCCTTCAAAGTTGTTTTCTTGGGTATGCTGACATTATATTCTATGTGAATTGTTTCCATATTTTCATGATTTTGATGATATCCTAACTTCATTGTATATTTAGTAAGTAGGTAAAGTTGGTGGCTTCCATAAGTGGGTGTTGATATAGAAAAGAGCAAACTATCTAACCACTCGAAAATTTTCAAGATAGGTCTGACTACTGACATAAAAACCAGTAAAAACCAGTTGACTATGCAAAGATAAAATTAGGCAGTATACTACCAAAGTTAAAAGAAACAATGGAAATTGAATCAAAATTACATTAGTTAGTAACAGCATTAGACTGCAACTGAATAAATTCCAGTAGATCAGATGATCAAATTTTAAGGGCTGAATTACATATGGAGCTTTTGCTGATTCACTTCAAGCATAATGTTTTCCCTCCCAAAATAAGGACCTTTTTTTTCAATCTTGGTGCCCCTGGACATTCTACCTTTATGTCATCTCTATATAGAATGATCTAGTAAGACCTAAAAAACTATACTGTAAAAAGAGAAGAATTCAGGTAGCTTTCTGTTGATTGTAATCATAATTAAGTGATTCATCCAGGTAAATAAAAAATGTAAATTAGAACTGTAGGTACATATTAATGGTTTATCTGAGTGAATAACTCAGCATTTGAAGTCAGTGACAACTTAATACAGAGCATATTTGGAATTTATCACTGGATGAGGAAGAAGGCAGGATTCTTACAGTGTGATGAACCATTAGTTCAGGTGTTGTGAATAACTCGGATACAGATTTTTATGTAGCTGATTTGACATCAGCTTGACACTCTGGTTCTCCATCATGACCCACGGCTAATGATGAATGAACAGATGTTATCTCTTTTCCTGTGCACTCAGGTTTGTTTTGGTTTTTTTAGACAGGCCTAGTCCAAGTGTAGACCTATAGAGAGAAGTGAGCATTACAAAGAGCAAACTCACAAATATGTGTCATGTGCCTGTTTATACATAAATTTCCTCGGTGATAATCTAAACTAGATGTAGATGTAGAATCCCCTCTAAGACTTTGAGGAATAGGGTGAGATTATCTTTCTGTTATTCTGTTTATTTTACTGATCTGTATACTAATTGCAGTTCAATTGCCATGCCTGTTTCTTTTGAAATTCATAGAATTGACATCTGATTTACATACTGT
The DNA here is from genome assembly GCA_013397975.1 of Machaerirhynchus nigripectus. Taxonomy (NCBI): domain Eukaryota; kingdom Metazoa; phylum Chordata; class Aves; order Passeriformes; family Dicruridae; genus Machaerirhynchus; species Machaerirhynchus nigripectus. The sequence continues at coordinate 161,692 of VZRQ01008689.1, read as the reverse complement.
TTAGGATTTTTGGGAGAATTCTTTTGGTTATTTTTTCTGGAAAGTGAGTTAACTGTAGTTTAATAGGACTCCAAGATATTTCCTGGATCTAGTCAGAATAAGAAGTTTACACTATTTATTTGAGATAATGATATTTTTAGTAATTCTGGAATTCATACCTGAAATATTTTTTCCTGAGACAAATAGAAAGGTAGATATCTAGATAGGAAGATACTGATTCTTCTTGACACTAAAGGTTGTTCATGGATAAAAAGTTCTGCACGGTGACACGGAGTCAACCTTCTTGCAATAGTGGATAAACACATTTACTTATCAGTTTATTTTTGCAGAACTCTTAAGAATTTTTACATCTATATCTGTGACTATAATAAATCTGATCTCAGCATTAATCCTATATCTATAAATAAATGAAAAAAATGAATTGTGACAGTATATTTGTGATTACCTGGGTGGTGTCGGGTTTTTCTTCATCTGATAGTTTGTTTTTAAACATATGTTAATAATAGTAGATTTGAGCACCCTGAGAGGTTATTTATTTTCTTTACTTCCTATGGGGAAACACAGTGGCTCAGAGAGTAGAGGTGTTAGATATGTATTCTGTGTGTGAGCAACTTTGTAATACTTTAAAACACCTTTTTTATTCCTGAAAATTAAGAATGGAGAATTAGGAATGGTCTTTCCCTTGTGAAACTGTGCATTCTTGTTCTTTATCCTTCACAGAACAAAAGGTGTGCCTTGCTAGTCTCACTTTTACTTGTAACTCCCATAGTACATAAAGTGCCAGTGTCTTGGAAAATTGTTGAGTACTTTTTTAAGGCTAACACTGCAACATCACCACTCTAGCTGATCTCTTACTGTTGATAACCCAGAGCATCACATGCTTCTCACAGATAACCATCCAGAGAAGTGCTTTACCTGGGATTTATGGCTTTCAGATTTGAATGTTGAGATTGATTGGGAGCTTCACTGTTCAGTGTCTGTATTGTTCATGGAGAGGCTAGGGTTCATCACATTCCATCTTTTGTAGTCTTTCAAGCATTTTCTGTTTTATTCTGCCTCCATTGTCTCTTGCTTAGGTCCACTGGTCAAGATCCAAAAGATCTCCAAAGAAAGAGACAGCTCTGCTTCCTTCACTTATATTTCAGAGGATCAATCTTTGCAGCTGTACTCTCAAGCCTTGTCCTGTCACTACATACCCTTGTTAAAAGTCCCTTTCCAGTGTTTTTGTGGACTCTCTTTAGGTACTGTAAAAGTGCAATTAGGTAACCCCAAAACCTTCTCTTTTCCAGACAATCCCAATTCTTTCAGCCTTTCCTTGTAAGAGAGGCTCTTCATCCCTCTGATCATCTTGGTGTCCCTCCTCTGGACTTGCTCCAACAGGTCTACATCATTCCTGTGCTGAGGACCCCAGAGCCGGATGCAGCACTGCAGGTGGGGTCTCAGCAGAGCAGAGCAGAGGGGCAGAATCCCCTCCCTCACCTTGCTGCCCACACTGCTTTGGATGCAGCCCAGGACACGTTTGGCTTTCTGGGCTGCAAGTGTGAATTGCTGGGTCATGTCCAGCCACATCCGCCAGCACCCCCAAGTCCTTCTCAGTAGGGCTGGTCTCCACCTGCTCATCCCCAGCCTGTGTTGATACTGGGAGGATGCCCCAACCCAGGTGCAGCAGTTTGCACTTGGTCTTGTTAAACCTCATGAGATTTCCGTGCTCTCAGTTCTTGAGCTTGTCAGCTCCCTCTGGGTGCCATCTTGTCCTTCAGGTATGTCAACTGCACCACGCAGCTTGGTGCCATCTGCAAATTTGCTGAGGATGCACTTGATCCTACTGATTTGTCATTGATTAGGCTATTAAATAACACTGGTCCCAGTATGGGCCCCTGTGGAAAACTAGTTGTCACTGATGTCAGCTGGGACTCTGAGCCATTTACCATTACCCTCTGGGTGTGACTGTCCTACAAATTCCTTATCAACCAAACAGTCCACCCATCAAACCCATCTCTTGCCAATTTAGAGAGAAGGATGTTTTTGGCTTTACAGAAGTCCAGGTAAATGGCATCTGTAAACCTTTCCTTGTCCACTGAGGTAGTCACTGCATCACAGATGGCCACTGGGTTGGTCAGGCAAGACTTGTCCTTGATGAAGCCATGCTGGTTGTCCTTAATCACCTCTCTGTTCTCCATGTCCCTTAGCACAGCTTCTAGGAGGATCTGTTCAATGATCTTCCCAGGCATAGAGGTGAGACTGATGGGTCAGTAGCTCCCAGGGTCTTCCTTTCTACCCTTTGTAAAGATGGGTACAAATCTTCCCTTTTTCCAGTCACCTGGGACTTCACCTGATTGCCATGACTTTTCAAATATCACGGAGAGTGGCTTGGCAGCTACATCAGCCAATTTCATCAGGACTCTGAGATGCACCTCATCATAGATTTATGTATGTTCAGGTTCCTCAGGTGGTCATGAACCATATCTTTGCTTACAGTGGGAAGCACTTTGTTCTCTTTGGGAAAAACGGGATTTTTCTTGAATGAGTCTACTTGTGCCCTTAATAGACAAGTCAATTAGTAAGATTTCTAATTAGATAGAAATCTGGACACAAATTTATTTTAACGTTCAATCCAATAGTAATATTTTAGGACTGTTTGAAAATTAAGGATGGGTGATTAAAATGTTGTACCTGCTTCTTCAGCACTATCACCTAATATAAAAGCTGTCCCTAAAGAGCAATCTGCAAGAGTAGCTTCTGTTATTCTTTTTAATATGATACATACTTGCTTTTACCCTTCCTTTGACAGTGAAAGAATCAACAAGGTTAACGATTTTGATATTTAAAGTATCATAATTGGCATCTGATTTACTGTCCATTACCATGAATGAGTCCTGTTACCTGTAATTACTCAGTCATTTGCTCTGGGAACTTAGAAAAATTACTGTATGTATAAAGTAAGCATGTTTAGGTTTTTGGTGTTTCTTTATAATCCTAATTCATATAGATTATGTGCGTATCAGACACTAAAAATGATGTGTGAATATTTAAGATGGTTGCCCATATCAGCTTCCCTCCTAATAAGTGGTTTATTTACATGTATGAAATGATTCATACAGTCAGTGAAAATTACTGGTACAAAATTCAAAATTCTGGTTTCATAGGTGTATTTTGTAATTTTTGTTTCATTTTATACAGTTGAGTCTCATTTCACCTCAATGTTCTAAAAATACTTACAAAATGGCAGCAATACTGATTTTCAGACTTTTCTCCCCACTCTTGTACCTTTCAGAATGAACTCAAAACCCCAAAGTGACAGACAAATATAATGAAGCTCTTTGGACTATTTAAGTGCCTGCAGTCAGGGAATTCTTACGTTGATGAATGTTTTACACTAGTTTTGTTATGAGTCCAGATTAGCGAAGGTGGGCAGCAAGGATGTAACTTCTCATTTTCAGTCAGCCTGATGCCAGATCAGGCTGTCACCAATTTAATCAGCCAGCTTATTAGCCAACACAGAGCAGCTACCTTGCCCCACCACTTGCCCCACCACTTGCTCAGGGGAGCAACAGCTAGAGGAGAAAGGACAGTCTGAAGGGAGCCAGAAAACCAGTTGTGAGGCATAAAGGAGCTGATCTGGACAAGGGAAGGGGCTGTGGAGATATAGAACACAAATTTGTAGATAGTTAAGCTTTATTAATTCATAAAATAACCTCTGTTTTCCTCTGAAGTACTTTGTTATATAATATTCTGCGTTAATTAAAACCTCGGGTGTCTGATTTAGTTTGAAACAGTTATTATAAAGTGAGCGGTCTCACAAGAAGAAAAAGCTATACATCAAAGATGGGTTTTGAGTAGATCAAAAATTTAGGTAAATTACTTTTTGTTTGTCCCTCTTGCATGACCTATACCTGCCAAGGATCCACATTTTCCTCTATTTTAAAATGAAGGCTTAGATACCTATTCAGATTTTCAGACTAAAAATATTTATGTAGCAAAAATATATTTGCCTATGAAAACCAGCAAAATGTTTCTCTGTGACAAGTAGAGTTTTGCATGTTGGCTGTTGGTTTCAAATGAATATTTATGCTTGTAACTACAATGCAAACTGTGAAAATCAATGCTGTTTTAAACAAATATGTATACTAATATGTCTCATAACTTTCTCTGACTTTTATTAAAAACTCTGGATTCTCATCCATTATTACATTTTAGACTTTCTCGGAAAGAAGCTTGCAAGAAAAAAAGAGTGGAGGGGCAATAAAATGCCTTCATCTAATTCTATGCAATATTAGGAAATGAAAAGGAAAGACTGTTGCTTTGTATAGAATAGATTTGAATATTAAGAATGAAAAAAAATCTATATTTCAGATTCATTTTATTTCATCTAACTTCTATATTGCATTCTAGTTTCTCTGTAAAATATGGACAAATTATATTTCATGAACACTTCAACACTTAAGTGTGGGGGTTTTTTTGAAAAAAGAAAAAAAAGTATTATCCTAGTCTTATTTATGAAAAAGATTTTAATGAATACATTGCAGAAAATGCCTCTTCGGAAAAAGATATAATGAAAATCCTTAATGAAAATGACTTAACATATTCACTGAGACAGAAGAGGAGCCAGACCAATATTGTTCAATCATCATCTTCTGCTAATGGAAACCCAAATAGAGAAATTTTTGTGCTAGTCAGATAATGGTGCCTGTTATATAATGCATTGACACAGAGTGAAAAAATAGGAATGCATAACAGGCTTTAGAAAGTTTTATTTTAATGATTCTGAACTAGGTGATTCAGACCTTAGATTTCCATTCTCCAGCTTCAAAGCACTGACTCATGCGATGAAAGGTAAGAAGAGCAGGTAGAATGTTATCAAGGAACTGGCATTATATGTTCCTAGAATCTCTCTTACTGCTGTGCTGAGCCAGGTGGGGAGAGTGTGTGTGTGTGTGTACATGTACTCCAGAAGAAGGGGAAGGAAGCCTGCAAAGTACAGCCATCTCAGTCACAGCTTAATGCTAAATCCTTTGCCTGCCAGATAGAAGTGATTGATGGAGATCAAATGGACCACCTGCACACGTCTTGGTGAGAGTAATAGAATGGGACAGGCACCATTATGCTGAAAATGTGGCTCTTTCTGGGGAACACCTGTAAGTCTCAGCAAATGAAAAAAAGTGGCTGTGATTTGCAAACAAGTATGAAGAAATAATTTTCCCTGATTACACACAGTGGAACATTTCTAAAAATATCAGTGCTTGTGCCTCAGTAACACAGTTATTTTTTGAATTGCAATATTAAAATTCTAATTATACAATAATTTTTTTTTTTTTGGTTTTACAGTCATCCTTAAAAGACTTCTACTCTACCCTCTGCATAGATCAGAGCCTCAGTTGGTGCCATAGCACTTTCTTCACATGTGGTATCATTTCAGAACCCAGGCTAAAATATCTATGATCTTTTATACTTCAAATTTCCTTAGAATTAGAGTTGAATCAATTAGCTTCCCTCATGTGTACCATATATCATATACAAGACAATCTTGTAAAAAAGGGAGGTTTAGCTACGGTTTCCTAACCATAACTAATCAGCCATTCCTATGGAGAGACTTAGTCCTACTTGTTTTCAGTTATGGGATGCATGGAAAACAGTCTTGTTTGGGAAAAGTTGTGGGGGGGAGTTTGTAACAGATAGAAGAGAACATGACAGAATAGCTCATGAAGGTGTACACTGGAATTACGTTGGGTAGATTCTAAATGTATATTTAAAGATATTAGTGAAATTAAAATCTCCTGTATCAATATAGACACATTTAAAGTTACCATGGTTATTAAGGGATGCGTGTTTTTCTTAAGCTTCTTTTGGTTTATTTGCCTTTTTTTTTTTTAGGGAAATAAAAACAAAGAGGCCTAGTATGTTTAGTATGAGGTTTATTGGACTTTTAAATATTATATTACTGTTGTCCTTGATAGTGTTAATAATTCTTCTAGCAAAGGAGACCATATGTTTTCAAGGCCATTGTGATGTGTAGAGTCACTAAAAAGGGTTGAACATTATCTGTTGAAACATATAGCAAACAAATAGTGCTATATCCTTGATGTTAACTTTTTCTCAAATATTCTTTCTTCAGAAATTTTTCCTTGAACAAGTCAAATTGCTTCCATGTTAAAAGTGTATATTACACAGTGTATGTGATATAAAGTATAGGTGTTCTATAGAAAGAACACACACCAGCATTTTGAATTTAAAATTATGATTATGATGTATTCGATGTAAGTATGGTAACCAGGACGAAAGTGTGAACTTAATTTTTAGATTGGGCGGCATCTGTTAAAAGATACACGATTCCAGTGTAAACCAGCTTTTCATCTAATCCACTTTCTCCTGGAAATGATTGAGAGACTATTGATTTTACTGTAAATTGGTTTGGTTTGGATTTATTACCTTTTACATTTTATTGAATTACCTAAAAATATCAAGCCTTATTCTTTTAAACTAGATCCAGGTGTAAATGATGCAAGTCTGTACTTTGACAAAAATGGCCTAGAGTAAGTTTCTACAGTAGAGAACCATGAAAACTCTTATCTTACTTAGCAAAGATTAAGAAATGTTAGGTATGTATATGAGTGCTTATTTTTAGTAGCATAAAGGCTTTTTATATTCTGACCAAAGTACTGTGCAAAAAGGTGAGAAGGAAATGAGACTGGTCAAATATTTATTTTCAATATTTACTTGACTTTCAATTGATCATGTTAGTCTTTATTCTCTTACAGTAATTTCATTATGTATTGCAGAAATATTTATCCAACCATACCAGGTAATAGCTTGAGAAAGGTCAGGTAGAAAAGTTCTGGCTATTTATAATGATTAATAGCTGATTCTACAAAGTTAAAATGTTCTGTGGAAATATATTGAGTTCATCAATGTAATTCTACAGTATCTTGGCTTAAGACCAAAAATCTGGGTGCTTAATAACATAAAACAAAAACTAGGCTGAGAAATGAATCAGTTCTCATATGTAGTGAGTTAAAGAGTTTGCAGAGCATCATGTTTGATGTTTGCAGAGCATCATCAACATTCTTGATGTCTGAGATTTTTTGCAGAGCTAATGAGTGAAAATGCTTTGATACAATGACATTTAGGATCAAATTATTAAGGTTATGTTTTACAGCAGACACATTTTTCGTGAAATTTCTTTTTCATATCTCGTATTGTTTTGTATCTGATACTTTCTATTCAAATAATTTGAGGAAGTTATCACAATTACTGATGAGAACTGAATGATTATCAACTTTGTAATATAATTTCTGAACTAAATGGACCCAAGGCAGAATCTTTTTTCCAAAGCTTGACCTTTGGCATGTAGCCAAAGAAGGTATTAATTGTAAGTCTGTTTAGAGTTCATCAGATGCTACTCTTTTAACTTGAAAAAAAATTTTTTTGGTATTTTTTACTTCTGTCAACACCTCAAAGTTCTAAGAGATCAATATCCTGTGTCCAGAGCTGTCTATAAACAAATGCTTATGGAAGAAATATATAAACAGGATAGATTTATATGAAACTTTTTCTAATATTTTCTCAGCCTTAAGATGTTCTCAGATACCAGATGTAGTATCTGTGTACCCTGTAACCATCAGTGTATCACTCTTCCATTTTCCCTGTTGAATCCATGTAAATTTTAAGTATCTATAGCAAAAATTTTAAGCCAGCTCCATGTAGCATCTACGTTTAGTTTTTTGGAGTCTGGTTCTTACAAGCCTCATTTCATAACCCTTCATTCTTGGAAGACTGTGAATAATCAGTCATCATCTATCCTCTACATACCATACATTCATTACACAGTATGACATATCTGTTTAACTAATTCTTTCTGTGTAAAGTTTTATATAATTTGATAATCCTTTTCATTTTTCTGTTCCTATTATACTACATTCTTTTTAAGATAGGGGACCACAACTGAACACCACAGTTTTATGAAATCCACAACTCCCATGAATGAAGGAATNCTTAAATTTTTAATGAATAACTCAGGATACATTATTTTATTTGTGAAGCTAGGATTGATTTTTTTTTTTACTTACATTTTAAACTTATCCTCACTTACTTTTGGTTCAACTGATAATCATGGAGATTTGTACAGTCTTTCTGAACTTTCCTGCAGTCAATTTTTGTCCTAATTATGTGGGTAACTTAGTGTCAACAGCAGACTTTCGCACTTTGCTGTGAATTTTCTTGTCTGTCTAATTTATTAATTTATGTAATTTAGTGATACAGTTTATACTTTCAGTATCATAGAACAATACATTTTGGATATTTTTCCTGAATATTTATTGATGAACAAGTGCTCAGTGTTCTTTTTAAGGTAAAATACATCCTGAACAGACTTTGCATTCCCAAATTCAGTACTAAAATTACTGCCAATAACACACGACAAACTCTAAGCTAAAAAGAACATCCTTCTGCAATGAGTTACCTTTTTCCCCCCCTGCTTTTCTCTATTAAATCTGTACTAGCTGGATTTGAACACTGTAGTATCAAATACTTAAAAATGTGTTGTTGAGCAAAGACGTAAAACAGTTAAGATATAAAAATGACTTATATTATTGCAGGTGGTTATTCCTTGTTCCAGCCAAGGAAGAATGGTGGGACAGACTGTGTTCATGATTCCGGTTATGTACCATGCAACTTTTCATTTGTCAGTCACTGATTTTATAACATGTGATAACAATTCTTTGTTGCATAATTTGTCCTCAATTGACATTTTTTCCTTCACATTCCAGTTGCAACAGTTGCACTGGGAAAAAAACCAAATTTAAAATCTTATGAGAGTGCACCAGTCCTAGGGGAAAATATTTGACTTTTACAAGCATGCAATATACAGCTTCATCAAATTTTCTTTGCTGCATTTAAAATTGAATGATACATTAATTAATCATACATTAATATTTATTACTTAGAAGCAGGATTTTTAGCTATGTAACTTCTGTAGAATTTCTTGGTTGTCTCACGAACATGCAATTAATCTGGAATGGTGGATAAGTCTTCCTGGTTCTTGGTTTCCATGGGAAGGAAAATAATTTTTTGCCCTCTCCTGTGCCATCTGCACGATGTCAGTGAACTTGGTAATAATTGCTACAGAGATACTCCTATTTTTATGCAATTAATTTTAAAGCGCTTTGATTCCTCAGAGTTACATATGTAGTTTGTTTTGGTTTTTATCATCCCAAGGTGTTACATAAAACTGTAAGACAGTTTTGGCTTGTTTGGGTACTTCTGCTGTTCATTGCAAAGAAAATACGCATCTTGGTACTGCAGTTCTGACATTTCATTCAACTTTCAAGAGTAAGCATGAGTCCCTGAAAATGACAGTTTCAAAATTTCAGATCCTAGGCCCATTTTACTTGTATTTAAGATAAAAGGTCATAGTTTCTGGCTGCCTGAAAGCATGAACTAATACTCGTTAAGAAGAAACACAGTTCAAGAGAAAGAAGGTGCCTTTGTCTAAAATCTTGTATTTTAAATTAAAGCTGTCCTGTAATTTCTGAAAGCTTGCAGCTGTCTGTACTGAATGATGAATCAAATTATGACTGCAATTAAAAGTTAGCAAAAACAGTAGCAGGTTATTTGCAAGAAATACTTTTTTTTGTTATAAAATCATGTCGGTTTTATGAAATCAATGTATCTGCTGAGGAACAGCAAATGGATCATGTATGTCCTCCAAAAATAACTTCTAAAATCACTTTGAATCTTTCTGAAATGTTTCTCATAAATCAAGCAGAATCAATAAAGAGTTTCAGTCTAATTTTTTTTTTAAATTCTGTTCCCTGATAACTCTTTGACAAACTTCTACATAACTCCTAAAGTTTCCGATCCTGACATTTACCAGACAAGTGTAAAAATAATAACAATGAACAATCAGTAATAACATGCTGCATACAGCAGAATTTTGACAGCTTTTTAACTGCCTAAAAATAGATCATCTTCTGTTTCTATGTCTGATTTAAGTTTTAAGATAAACACAAGCTGCTATTAAAGGGGGATGGTCACTGCTCTCAACTGTTTTCTGCCTCCTTCCTGACCAGCACTGCTGCCACTGTACAGCTGAATGAGGGGACTGCCATTCCTGAATACTGATCCTTTATTTTGATATTGGTTGGGGAAGGAGGTGGAGAAGAGAGTGGCTCAACAGCTTCCTGAACTTAACTTGGCTCAGAGAATTAGTGGCCTTTGAGGAGCTGGGTTTTTCTAAAACATCAGCATGTGAATAGCCAGCTGACAGTGAGTGCCCCAGCTCCTGTTCCAGATGTCCATGGGCTTTAGTTTCTGAACCTACTGTAACTATTTTACTTCCTGAGGTTTCTGAGACAAAATTGCTGAGTGCCCAATTGGCTCCTGTATCTCTAATACATGAAAAGAAATACATATGGTGGAGTAACTGTGTGCTTGAGATCTTTATAACACTGTGCATGATAGTCTTCTCTAGCAGGTAGATTTTTGAGGTGAAGAAATTTTTAAGAATCCAAATTCTTTCAAGTATGTTATCATTGTTGTGGTTTATTTGTTTTGAACTTTTATATGTTTTTGTTATTCAGAAAGGCTTTTTCAGGTTCTGCTGCCACAGTGTCCTCTGCAGTAGGGACAGTTCAGAACTAAAAAAACTAACGATCTTGCTGGTTCAAAAGGTAGGAATAGTGAGATTCCTTCTAAGAATCTCACACCCAACTGGCAGTTCTAAAAAAACTTCCTGCCATTTTCTTAATGAATAGGGCAGCTCTCCTGATAAGCCTGAGGCACTCCCCTTTGACATGAGGAGCATAGAGTTAAAATTTTCTGCTATTCCTACTAGGGCAGAACTCCTCATTCTTTTGTTTTCCAGAAAAATGAAGGACTGATTGTGAAACTGTGCATTCATGTCCCTGTGGTATTCATTATACTGGAAGTCAGGAACTACCAGCCTTCAGCAGCCATTTCAGTTTTCTTTTATATTTAAGGAAATATTCTTATTTTATTTAATTTTTTATGGCTAGTTTTTCCCCAAGCATCCTAGTTCTACAAGACTTATTACTGCAGGATTGTGATATATTTGGTTTCATGGACAATACTAGGCATTCCTCTTAGTCTTTGGTAATTATTAAACTATTTAGTGGGCCTTTTTTTGCTTGTGCAAATGTCCTGAATACACATATCATTAAGGAGTCACTCAATAAAGAAAAACCAATGACATCTTTTCTGAGTCACGTATTGTTTTCTACTTTGCAACAGCCTTACTTAGCATAGAACCACCAGTCTATTGTAATAGTGTTTTTGAAGTTGCAAATAGTTTGCTAAAGAAAAAAAATACTTTATACTTCTTAATTTATGTTTTTAAACACTTCTTTGACCTTTTTCTTCCAGGTAATGATTCTGGTTAGATAATAGAATATAGTAAGTGCTGTTATGATCCTCATTATTGTCCACAGTATAATAATAAACTCTTCCTTTGGCCAGTCCAATTCCTTGTTTTAAATTGATTTCCAATACATTGACTGTTGGATTGAAAGAACTAAGACATTTTATACTGTATCGAGTAAAACAGCTATGATTAAGTATCTACATAAGTATCTTTTGCCTTGGGGTTTTTTATTTGGTTTCTTTTAAGGTGAGAAGATTATACATAGTGATTCTAATAGTGTTCTGGAATGTTTGCTCAAACATTCTGAAAATGTTAAAGAAAACTCTATAAAAAATTAATTAAATTAAGGTGTGAAAGCAGAGAAGAGGCATGCAGTCCTTCTACATACAATTTCTTCAGTCTCAAGGGAGTCACCTGGGACTAATTCAGACATGTCTTTCTGTACCGAATAAAACTGTTTAACCTCGTAACCCTCCTAATTTATTTGCTTCTTAAATTGATGGTTTCTTTGTATTCTTAGTATAATTTAAAAAAAGGAACTATACTCTGAGAAAATGTCAAAGTAAGTGCTATCTTCACCTCACTTAAACATTGGGAAAAGTCAAATCTTAGGGTCTGAAAAAGCACAAACTGCAAATGGAAACAATTTAGAATTTTGTATGATGAACCCACAGGGACACGTTAATCCACTGTGAAAGCAGATGACAGCATAGGCTTGTGAAGTGTGTAGCTCTGAGCTCATGTGTGATGTTGCAGTGCACCCTCTCCTCACTCGAGTGTACTCACCTCACTTAGCATGATGACATGAAGAACACCCTCTTCTGAAGTCTCATGAAAAAGACAAAGCAGAGATGCAGAGTTTTAAGCAAGATAGAAGCAATCACCAGCTACTATGTGCTGCCTCCTCCTCTTTAGTAACTTGCATACAGGTACAATTCCACCAGAGTGAAAAACTGCAGTAAGGGGCCATAAATGTGGTCAAGGGTCCGGAAGGATTGTACAGTGATATGCTCAGTATTCATGTGTTCATTGAAGAGAATTTATTGGAGGAATCTTTGAATTATAATTGTGAAAACCGAGGTTCAGTCTCCTGTCAAGATTTAAAAGTTTAATAAAGGACAATAGGGGACAAAGATAATAAAGCAAGAGTACAGCGCTGGGGCGCTGGGTGTCCTGGCTCTCCGCCAGGAGCACCCCTGCTATTGTGGAGACATCCCTTACGTACCTCTCCTATTGCATCAGCCTAATACCTATTAATAAACAATTATGCATATTCAAACTTTTCCTCCAAATTAGTTTACATGTTCCAGGGACTTTTTACCATGGCTCTTCCCTGGATCCACCTTTTTAGAGCATGCGTATTCTCTGGTTATGGTTTTAGTCAGTTTTTATCATCACCTCCAGCTTGGGTTTAGGTCCATGGTGTCTGCAGATGGTAGTTGCTGATAGCTGGCATGTCCGTAGCAGGGGTCTCCATCATATATTCACTGGATGTTATCCAAACAAGCAGACAGTTCAATTACCACAAGCATAACTATATCAGCTATTTCACTACTATGTCTAAGTTTTAGTTAACAACAGAAATAAAGCCATTAGCTATTGTTACAAAAATTATATTTATGGCAAAGCTACTTAACATTATACATATAGCATCCTTTAATATTTGCGAAAAGCCAATATTATAATATGTATTTATAACATAATAGAGTTTCATTACTGATTCCTGATCAGTTAATACTGTTGGTTGTATGACACAGAGCTACATCTATATTTATAAACCCTTTCTTCATTTAAGCATCTCAGGCATTTCCTACAGTAATAATTATGCTATTGAAGATTAAATGGCTGTGTTTTCATTATTATTTTCAAGCTTCTGCTGTAAAAAACTACAGGGTGTGAAGAGAGTAGAGAGAAATAACGTCTGAACTTTCAGTTCAAGTTTTGGGTCTTTTTACACTGCCATAATATTTTAGTGCCTTGCATAGTTGTCCTAGGGTGACTTTGTGATGCTGTATCCCCTATCACCTGCTTTATGCCAGACATGAATCCTGTGCCTTTCTGTACCTTTAAGAGAGGTAGGGGGAGCCGGTGGAATTCTTTCAATGGCCTGTGTTCAACACAGAGATAACTCGCTCGCTCTCTCGCTCCCCAGCTCTCGGCTTCTGCAGCAGGGAAGAAAGTTACATTCCTTTGCTTTTCAGCTAGCTTTTGGGTTCTTTAGCTGAGGACTGTGGCTTCTTATTCTTCTCCTGGACTGTTCACATTTGCTCCAGTGCAGAACAACATCACCAGGAGGCTCATGCCACAGCCCGGGGGGGCCCGTGCCGAACCCCAGCTCCAGAGAGAACAGTCATTACCTACAAAGAACTCTGAATCTACCCAGGTTTTCTCCACAGTGAGAGGTTTTATTATCTAACATTATTCATTCTCTTTTTTTGGTGCCTGTGTGCACCCTGCCTGTTAAATAAATAGCTTTTTTTTCCACTTTCCTCCAAGGAAATTTTTTTTTCCTGAACCTGGTGGGGGAGGGGCAGCTGAAACCTGCTTTCTATCAGAGGATGTTACCTCCAATTTGTCTCAAACCTGGACAAGAGTATAATAACATTCATTGAAGGTGGGATGTTGATACTATTTTGAATCACCTTTGGAATTAGGTGTGTTTGAATTGTCTTATTGCATAAAAGTATCAACTTCTCTGGCTTTTTAAGAATTAAGCTTTGGTTGCTGGCTAAAAGAAGCATGCCAAGTATATTCTACTAACAGTATTTTCGCTTTAATTTTTAGTTGTTTTTAGATTAAGCTTCTCAAATTTTATTGTGCAGTTGAGTTTGGTGTTGAAAATTTTTATCATGTTTGTAGGAGCTGCAGAGAAAGGGAAAATTAATAGTTGGCAAATGTAGAGTTTGAGTATCCAGTGAAGTCTGGAAAAAGAAAATTCCATAAGAAGAGGAAAATGGGTATATTTCTGCTCAAATTAGTACCAATTAATATATCCAAGAATTAAAATAATTTAAATAAGTACAAAAAAATATTAGGATACATGGAGTAGACCACTGGTGACATCATTCTAGACTATCTGCAGAATGAAATAACTAGCTATCCAGGTTTTGCTTCTATTTCCTAAAATGGCTTTTAAAATATGGCTGCAAAATAATATTCACAGTCAAAGTTTCGATTTCTGGTGATAAAGAGAAGAAGCTTTTTGCACAGCAGAGCTGATGCTCCAGTAACTGGAGTGTTGGTGGTTGTTGTTTTGTTCGGGTTTTTTGGTTGGTTAGTTGGGTGTTTCTTTTGTTTTGGTGAGGGTTTTTTAGTTTTGGGGGGTTTTTTGTTTAGGTTTTTTTTTTTTTTGTTTGGTTTGGTTTGGGTTTTTTGGGGTTTTTTTGTTTGTTTGGAATTTTTGTTTGTTTTTGGTTGTTTTTGTTTTTTAAACATGGTTTCAATNTGTTTGGAATTTTTGTTTGTTTTTGTTTTGGTTGTTTTCGTTTTTTAAACATGGTTTCAACGTTGTCTCTATGAATCAAGGAGGAGCTAGAGTTTTCAAAGGTTTGGGGCTGCTGTAATGCTGAATATGCCCACAAATTTTGTTGTGTTGAGCAGAAAGCGAGTTTCCTTCCTAAAATATGTGCACAGATGTGTGCATGCACCTCACTCCCTCAACAAAAGAGATGGGAATAAGAGAGACAAGAAGTTGCTGTTCTTTTACTTTTATCTAGAGGGCCGCTGGTTGTATTTAAAAATTGAGATTACTGTCATACACTGTTCCTTTAAACTCAGTTAAAGATTAAAATTTTCTATATTGCAAGGTTAAATGTGAGGGAAAATGGTTCAGAGGAGACTGATAGTAGCTTTAAAAACATGTGGGTTTAAAAATAAAACACATTTAAAGCTACTGCTATCAAGTGCATCTGTGTTACTACACCATACTGAGGTGAAAAAATACATAAATATTAAGGAGTAATTAAATATCTAGTTCCTTTTTTTTTTTTTTTTTCTAGGGGCAGGAAGGAAGCAATCAATGGGATCTCACCTGCTATGAATGATTAAAGTCACCATGTTGTCTCCATATGGGAAAATGCAGATCCCAGTAGCAACATGAAAAATTCATTTAAGTATTTTTGGCTAAATTTGTAGCAAACAAAAGTATATATTTTCAGAGTTTTAAATGCTGTAATTTAACACCACAAAAATAAAATATATCTAAGAGTGGTATATGGCATGGTCTTTTACTTAAATTATTTATTAGAACTGTTGTCATGAAGAACATAACATATTTTGGCCAAAATTGCTTTGTACTAGATTTTATGAATAGCTTCAAGTACTTAGTAGAGAAAATATATCTAGAAGATTATTCTAAATCAAGTAGGAATGCAGGAAACAAAATGTGGGACATCAAGAAGGAAGAGTAAAAGAAGCAAGCAGCAGGAGCATGTTTGGGAGCAAGACAACATAATTTTGCATCTATTTCAGATTTTGGTAGTTTAACACCATAACTATTGTGTGCTGCTCTGCTCTGTGTCTGAAGAATCAAGTGGTGGAGTTCCAGCACTACAGTGTTAGAGCAGAGACTGCACCAGGGCGGGGGGGGGCGAAAGAGAGAGGAGAAAGAGTATCAGAGTCCCATTGTCCTACCTGAAAGAAGGATGAACATCTTTTACTTTCTGGAGATGAAGGAAAATCTGATGGGAAGAGGAGAGGAGGAGGAAAGGGGGAAAGTTCATCCTCTTTTTGAACTTAAAAAAAGAGAGAATAATCGCTTTGCTGGAATAGGAAGTATCTCCCATGTCTGAAAGGGTACGTTCTTTACTGCTAAACCTATAATACATTGTTGATACTTCTGCATATTTCAATACTAGAAAAATCATGGTAAGTAGGGTAATGCCACATTTATTTTAATGATTAAGTCCACACCAACCATAGCTCTTCATGGTTAAATTATGTAATTCAGTATTCATGATTTAATAGTGTGTATTCATGGTTACACATGACAGCATTTTGTGAGTATTCACAATCAGTTGGTTCATAGCAGAGATATTTGGAATTATTAATGCTTAATTCATATGAGAAACACATAGGAAAATGAGAAAAATATTAATACATTTTATATATTGGTACTCCTGAGTCTTATATTCTTCTTCAGTTTGCCTACTCAAAGTAAAACTTTTTTTTTTACATTTTGTGCAGTATCAATCGTTCATGATTTTTCTTAACATTATGGAGCTTGAGGAGCTTTCTATAGCAATTGAAAAGTTACATGTTGTTGAGCATAATCTCAGATATAAATGACAAAATATCTTTCTGTATCCTTTTTCTTCTGTGCCTAATCTAATGTAGAATTTCTATCAGTTTTTATATGCCTGTCTCCTTTTGATAGTCCATAATTAATGTAATTTGAGGGAAGAAACACTTGATCTACAAATGTCCAGTGTGGTAGAGGATGAAATGAAGGGGTCTTCATTTCATTTGGTGCTTTTTTAATTATCTGGACTAGAATTGTTTTTGGGAATTGTGAAAGTAACACAATCAGAATATGGGTATGTTTAGCTGAGCATAACTAACATAAGATAATGCTGAGCTCTATGGTCTATGACAAGCGTAATGCACTCAAGAGTCTTAATGTTTTTCTACTTCATAGTTGGCCTTTAAGATTTATTACTGCTGTGATATTTAAGTAGCAAACACTACTGAACATGCAGAATCAAACAAGAGCATTGAAGGAATTTAATAAAGTAAATAATTACCAAAATTAATGAAGTGCTTAGAGTAAAATATAACTTCATTTGGACATTTAATTCAGGAGGAAAAAGTAAATCATCTTCTTGTAATGTTTTGCTAAGTAAGGTAATTACACTGTTGTATCACAAATGTACTACATTTATCATTTTGTTTTTCCTGCATGTTTTTTCCCTGTTGAAAACAATAATTATTTCCAGTGAAATAGATGCTGCAATTCAGTTATTTTTCTGAGGACGTTATGCTGTCTGCTCTATAACAGTAGACAATTTTAATTATCATGTTTTCTAATTCATTGAAAATTAGTAGAATTAATACAGAGGACAATAAACGTCATTCAGAGGTAGTCAGTTTATATGCAAAATACAAGTCAAGTATTGTAATAGAAAAATAATGAAAATCACATAACTAATAAAATAATTTATCTTCTATATAGCTGGATGTTCATTAGAAGTGTAATATGTTTTCTTTAAACCAATTAATTTGTATCAATTTTCATTCACACATACAACAGAGAAGCATAGATCATATTAATATTAGTCTGTGCATTTTCTTTATAATGGCCCATTTAGATGATGAATTGTGTGCATTGTTTTAGGACTTTTATTTCTTTTACAAAAACTCTTAGCAGATAGCCAAGAATTGTGAGGGGCCCATAAAGATGACAAGAAAATGCTACTATCTGCCAGAATTTTAACAGTTTACTTTTAAATAAAGGACATATAAATGCTAACTGTTTTTGCTGTTGATATATGTGCTGTCTTCCAACAGTTACTTATCATGGGAAAAATCTTCCACACTCTGTGATTTCAGTTTCATCAGTTTGATAAAAGTTTACTGGTATCAAGTGATGAACAGTCATACATAGCCTCATTCTTCCGAGTCCTGCTTTCCAAAAGCACTTCATCCCTGTTTCTGGACCTGTTTCACTCTGACTAACAGGACATGTGAAGTCTCAAAGGCGTGTATCTCTTGGGACTTGCATCATACCCTGGGCTTTGTGTGATTCCCCAAAGTCTCCATTGCTTAGGGAAGGATGACTCTTCTTTTTAGTAATTAGTCAGCAGACTGATTTTTTTCCCGCTGTGGAAATTAGTCTGTGATTATTCATGAAATGTATTTTTCTTCAAGGTGTTTTGTTTTTATTTGGATAAGAATAGAACTTTACCCATTACAGCCTTCCCTTTAAATGAATAGCTTTCCTATTATCTGCTAAAGCTGCTTTTGAATTTAAACTCTGTTTACCTAGACAGAAGCCCTGTTGGATTGTTTAGCCCCTTTAGGTATGTGCTTCTCAAAGAGGAGTATCAAAGCAACATTAATTTGTTGAACTTAAACTTATATTTCAGGTTATTACAGTCAGGTTATTATAGCCTGGCCCTGTGTGTTCCAGTAGCAGAGAATCTAGTATTTGCATACAGTCTATGAGGCAGATTTGACCCATAATGCTCCATTGTTTAAAAAGCAATTACAGATTAAATTTATATTTACTTAGTAATAACATAATTAAAATGTACTCCACATAAAGGAATATGATCTTCAGTATATGCAGTTACCTAGAACTTTAGTCAAAAAGGTCATAGCCTCATAGAGTTGGAAGGCACCCATCAGGATCGAGTCCAACTCTGGTCCTGCACAGAACAGCCCCAAGTGCTGTGCGCAGTCACACTGTGCCTGAAAGCATTGTCCAAACACTGCTAGAACTCTGTCAGGCTTGGTGCTGTGACCCCTTTTCCTGGGGAGCCTGTTCAGCCACCCTCTGTGTGAACAAGCTTTTCCTGATATCCCGCTTAAACCTCTCCTGACTCAGCCTCATGCCATGATGAAGGAATAGCAGGTCTTGGGAAGATATTAGATTAAAAAAAATTCCTGAGGGTGCAGAAAATGCAGCTGTGGAGAGGACAGAAGTTAACCTGGGTATGGAGATTATCCATGTATTACCCAGCTCGGCTGTACTGGATGATAGTAATAATTTAATGTTTTTTTAATGGCTGGAGTTGATGTTTTTAGTGGTCTTTTCCAACTTTAACAATTCTCTGATTCTATAATATGGCAGTATTGGGTAAAACCTAAAGTAGCCTGCAATAAAGGCATTGTAGATATTTTTCCCTTTTTCTTGTACGTTAAGGTAGTAAACTCTTTTCACTAATGAAAATAGTGACAAGTTCTTTTTATATATTTGCCACTCTTTATTTGCCAAGTGTCAGACATAAATTTTTAAAAGTGCACAGATAATTACTCTTTTACCTGTTCTGAAATGATTATTAATAATAACTTCAAAAAACTTAGAAGTTTTACACTTCATTTTCCTATGGTAGCTGGCTTCTACTTACACGTTACTTGTTTAGTTGTTTATTTCATTTATTTACTTAAAGATAGCATTTAAATAAACATAAATGATGTTTGTGGTTATCCCACTTGTGTTTAAAAAATAAAAATCAGGCCAAAAGCATCTGTAAATAATATGAGAAACTTAATAACTGAGTGGCCTTAAGTACAATCTTCAGCGGACACACAGTAAGGGTTTAATTCAGCAAAGTTATTAGCTTAATTGCACACCATCAGAGAACAAAAACACACTCCAATGAAAGCACTATGGAATTTTGTTAGCAACTTAAGACCTGTAATAAAACAGCAAAAGTCGTGGGTATTACATCCTATGGAAAAAACCAGCAAGGGCTGAAAACATCGTGGATGTAGCTGATGCACAAAGATCTTGCACTGCCAGAAGATTTGTTAAATGCAAGAGAAGGTAAAAATTATCCACGCATTTCTACAAATTGCATCTGAAAGAGAAATTCCTTTCTAACATCCCGTTGTCAGTGTTGATGTTTACTTTAACTTTAGGAGGAAAGAAATGTGGGAACAAAACAGTATTTGTTATTAGCATTACCTTTGCGAGATAAATTGACTCAAGAGTAAAATTCATTCCAGATTAAAAAATAACAGTGATAGAAGCTGTGTATTCTTGTTTAATGCAGGATATTTTTCACAACATTCAATTCAGCAATTGAATAGTATTTCCCCCTTAAGTTTTTGGCAGGTGAATAGTACAATTTGAACCATATTAAGTATCTTTGAAGAAACGGTACAGTGCTTGCCTGTTTGTTTTCATTCTAATGATCAGGTACAATTAACCTGAAATTCACATCTATGTTTATTTGGGCATACAAGTGAAGATAGAAAAATATAGAAACAGGCCTCAGGTGGGTTTTCTTATGCTTTTGGCAGGGGATGGGTACTATTTGTGAGCTTTTTTTACCACAGTGGTAAGAATCCCGACTTAAAAGAGCTCTTGATGATAATCCTAAAAGTACTTGGTAAGAAATTCTGTCTTTATTGAAATCTATGACAGAATTTTATTGCGTATTTTTTTGCATGAGAAGATCGATGCAGTCAGTGTGTAATGCAATTTTTTCTAGCATATATATTTCTTAAACTTATGCCATTCCTTTCTAGAGATGCATGACTTATGTATTCTGGGGGGAATTATTTAAATCATGGATTAAAAAACTCTTGGAGCTGTTACACAGTGCAAGCAGATTATTGACCAAGAATGTGTGAACTTGATTTCTTTTTTCCAAGTGGCGAATAGTATTTTTAAATATGATAGACAGTGAGTGTAATTCATAGGTGATTTTATTCTTGAATGCAGTGTGACAGCCATTGCATACATCTAAGAGACGATCATTTGATTTTTCTTATTTCTAGTAATATTTCATGTGGAGTATTATGAAGACAGCAAGGATTACTCTTGCTAATAATTGGATTGCAGCCTTTTATTTTTGGTCTTTAAGGTCTCCAAGCTGGGACTTGCAGGTTTGCTTTGCCTGGACTTGCTCCAGGCTTGCATGAATATTGGTTTAACTATGTTGGATATTGTCTAGTAGTCAGATAACTGTATCTAATTTGTTCAGTTTCAACTTAGACTAATATGATGTAACACTGTAGTGGGTTCAGTTTGATAACCAGGAGGAAACACCAAGTAAGCGTAGTGGGTTTGTTCACAATCCATTACTTACTTATTTTCTTTCTGTGAGATAAGGAGATTGGGAGAAAGCAAAGCAGGCTCAAAACTTTAGAGAATATAAGGAAAAACTTTATTAACAGAACTAAAAGAAAAAATACTAAGACTCAGAATAAACCTTCAGAACACTTCTCCTCCCCCACCTCTCCTTTCTCCTCCCCCTGACAATGTAAAGAGACAAAACTTGGGATTTTTACAGTCAGTTTACCACCTCTATATTAGTCTTTCTTCAGTTCCCTTAGGGAGAGGAGTGTCTCTTGCCCATGCTATGGCGATTTCTCCACAAGAAACAGTTCTCTTGTGGCTTCAAAGTCACAGCGAAACAGCCCCCCAGGAAATGGTTCTCTGCTTGCCATGTAAAAGTCCCTTCCCTCGACTTACAGCTTTCCCCTCAACTGTTTTTGAGGGTTCAATCTTAGCTAATGGGGTACCATTTTAAGTATGAGCTGTTCAGAGGCAAAGGTTCTCTTCATCTATCTCTGGGATCATCTTACATCTCTGGGAACAGAGATCTGCTTCCCTGGGATCAAGNTTCATGAATTACAGATGCATTCTGATGTATCATAGTTCATCACCATAGCTTTACAAAAGAATTTCAGCTTCTAGGTTTGAAGCATCTCCTCTTTCCTCTCTCTCTGGGCTTCAGCTCTTTCTTCTTCACTGAATTTGGTGTCTCTATGATGTTTCCTCCAAGTGCCTTCACCTTTCCCTTTCCTTTGACTCAGGAGAGGATTGATGCCTTCAGGCTTCATCTGTTCTGGGGAATTTTAGAAACTGGAAGAGTTAATCTTACCTGGGCCTCGCAGCTGGAATTTGTCTCTTGCTGCTAATAACGTGATCTCTGCTGGGCAGCGGCTGGACCTCTTTTCAGTGTAGAATTTCATTTTTTGGCAGCCGCACTGGTCGGGGGCCGGCCTGGCCGAGCCGCGTCCCTGGCCTGCCTGCATGGAGCAGGGCAGCAGCCTGGCCCTGCCGGGCCGTGCGTGCACCCCAGTTACCTGTCCAAAAACCAGAAGCAAGAGTTTTCCTGGGGTTTGTTCATGCTTAAATGTGGTTCACAGAGGCGTGCCAAGCTTCTTAAGTGTCTTAAGAGAGTTGTCAATATTCAAACTAGCCAGCTGATTGTGTTTGATGGGTCTAGAGGAAACTGTCTGCAGCCTCTTGCAAAAAAATCACTTCCATGGCTGGTGGATTTCCCCTTAACTAAAAACCAAGCTATGCTAAACCATGACAAACATCTACTGTTAAAAATCTAGTTAGATTTCTGTAGTTCATAAACAATAGTAACAAATAGTTATTTCACAAACAATATATTTTCTATGACCTGTGAATAAAAATTCAGGATAAAGGAATACAGGTATGGAATTATGGTTGTCCAAGGCTGTGAAAAGTCCACCAATGGGCCATTACTGATCATTTCAGGAATGTAGCCTTAGAAAAAACAGATTTGGAAACTAGAGATGTAATGTAGAAAAATAATGTGTATGTAAAATATGCTTTAAAGTGTACATTTGGATATCAGAGAGAAATGTGGATCAGTGAAGAAATCAAGGTGTATAGAATGTTAGAAGTCATACAGAAATAATCCCTAGAAGGTCCTAAAGTGAGGAGGAAGAAGCTATTTGCATAATTCCAAAAGGGCCAGGGGAAGAATGACCTTAATGTCAAAGACTAAGGAATAGAATGCAAGGAAGTATCTGTATATTAAGTTTCACTGTGTCACTGTGTCATTATTTTGGGGTCTTTTTATGTAACAGAAGTATTTTCTTCATAATAATAATAATTAAATTTGGGGTAGTCATCCTTAGTTGGTCAGACTCTTAAGGTTTAAGTTCATCTACTATTAAATTCTTGCCTTGCACAGAAAGTGAGTTTCTTTGGCCCCCATACACTGCAAAAGTCAGAGTGCAACAAATCTGTACAGAATGCAGGAAAATTAGACCATAACATTTATATGAAACAGAGCATTATGCTTTAAACTGCTGAAAGCAATTTAGAGATCATACGGCTGAACACAGTGAGAATGGTATTTAAAAACTATCTGACGCTAAGAAAAAGTTGGAGGAACTGCATTTGTTCAGTGCAAGACCTTTAAAGCTGAACATCATAATAAGGATGTTTTGAAATGTAGGTATGAAATGAGTATTTCCACTGTTAGTGTTCCTGGTTGCCTGTACATGTGCTTGTAGTCACAGCGTGCTGGTGCACAGCAACCTACTGAGAACTGCTGGTGCAAAAGAAATAATGATCAGTAATCTCCATATTTACTGATAACAGGACAAGAAAAAGTGAACTAAAATTTCCAGGGAAAAAATTATTTTGACATTAGGGAAAACATTCAATGTGATAATAATAAACATTCATTCACATTATCTAGAAGCTGGCTGGAATCCTCTTTGCTGGAAATCAAAACCTACCCAGTAGGCTACTCGTCCTAAGTAACATGGCAGCTGCTTAAATTCACTTGCAGTCATATATTTTTTATGTTTAATGAATTAATCTCTTTTGATTTTGTTTCGCTGAATTTTGTAGTTGATTACAAGTAGTGTTAGGTTTATATGGGCACTTTGTTTTTAAAAAGTATTTTAAATATTAGACTTTTTTTTTTGTTATCATTCAAGATACTACTTTTACAGACAGTATCTAAGTCTCCTTGGAAAAGAAAGTTAAAACCCAAGTCAGATGAGCATTTAAGTAACCAATAAAAATGTTTATTTTTCTTTATATTATTTGATGATAGATTTCTGGTGGCAGAGTTTCATATGCTTTAACTTACTTGTCATTTGCAGACCTGCAGAACTTCAAAAATAAACTTTATTCTTCCCCTGTAACCTTGTCTTGCAATACGTCAACCTTAAAACACGGGTAATACTGCCTGAGACAGTAGTATTTTCAAAACAGTCCAGTGTTGATCTCTACTTAGCTGAGAAAAAAATGAAGGAAAATCTTTGGTTTTTTCTGCTGTCTGCAACATGACTCTTAGTCATGCTGGTTCATGCATTCAGAGTTTTCAGACTGTTCTGCAGTTCTCTCCTGAAGCTCGTAGTCTGTTCAAGGATTTCCCGTTGGCTCTTAAGCTTTTCAAAGCAGTTTATTATACAACTACATAAAACATTACATAATTCAACATCTCTTAGGTGGAAAAATTCAGAATCCTCTAAAATACTACAATAACTATGCATGTTTGAGGATTTTGGCTTCACTTTCTGCACTAATATGTCTCCCCAGAACTTTTGTTGTCTTCTAAGTCATTTTTTCCCCTTTCTACACCTGCCAGAATTATCTTCTTCTGCTGACAAAGCTCAACTGAACTTTATTTAATGTAGATTTTTTTAAAATTTCTGTTGAACCCAAAGGTACTTTGAAGCATAAATCACCTCTTATGGTCTGATCTGTTTAAATACAGTGGTTTTTAAAATGTAAGAGAAAAGAAATACAGCAGCAGAACATAAAAAATTAACTAGTAGCATCCAGTGGTCTCATTCAATGACACAGTAAAATTACAGTGGCAATATTCACATGGACAGAGTTAAGTTGTTCTGACACTTTAAAAAGGTTTCTTGTTGTTTTTTGTTTTGCTTTTGTTGGGGTTTTTTTTGCATAAAAATGGCTAGTGACTCATCACAGTGATTCATACTATCAGAGAGGTTTGTGCAGTTACCATACAGACATTATAGAGAAATACACATGATAAGTAGAATAGGTTGGTTCAACTCTGTGAGAAAGAAAAGGTCACTGACTTCCTCTTTTAATACTACTTGTGTATCAGTAAATCCAGTTTATGGGTTGCTTCATTTCTTGCTGTGTATGTGGCTTGAATAATTAAAGCATATAAGAATAAAATTGTGAACTAAAAGTTATCACTCATTCTTTTATAAAAAGTAGAAATATTTTTTTCACAGTTTTCATTTCTCACATAGCTGCCAGTGGCAGACAGACTTACATAGGGTTTGCACCAGAAGCATGCGTCAACTCCCACTCAGTAGTTTTTCAGTCTTGCTGATGTTACTTTATAAAAAACCCAAACTGCTACACAGGAATGTCAGAATTCATGTCACATTGTGTGCTTTTTTAATTGTGTTCTAAGACAGGGAGCAAGCAGTGTGCAATATTTAAAAAAAAAAATCTTTTTAGTCTGTAAAATCTCCCTCTTTTAATTATTTATCTAAACATTTGTTCCCCTTTGTAAGTATTAATGTAATTCCTGATTGTGTTACCTCTTGAGACTTGCTGTGGTGAAACCAAGATTCTTTGATACTGCGAAATCTTCGATGTTTATTTCTGAAATGGCTAAAAAACCTTCCTATGGGATGTGGGTGGGGAAAGACTTTATCTGAAATAAAAGCTGATTATTCCTAGAACTTAGGGTCTAATTGTGATAAATACCAAGGATCTGTTTCTACAAATGGGAGCATCATGTTTAAATAAAATTGGTTTGGTAGAAAATGAGAAATGTATGTATATGGAAAAAAATACAGAGAGAATATGACTGAATGTTTAAATTATATATTGTTTTTATGTTTGTTCTTGAATAAATTACAGAAACCGTTTCTTCAGAAATTCTGAAAGACTCCAGTCAAAAATAAGGCATTGATTGATCTCTGACACATACGGACAATGTATCTGGCCCAGAAAGAAATATATTTTGTTAAAAACAACAAAAAAAATCACATAAATGGACATCATCATCCTTGAAAACCAACCACAGCGCTAATTCAAAATTTTCCCTTTTTTGAAAATTAAAACTTTAGTCATAATTCAGATTTTAGCAAAAAATACCAATATGCTGTGGAGAGATGATAAATGAGACTCAGATGAATGGAATAGAAAAAATCCCCATTTACTAAATCTAGGTAAAATATGAATGGGCATGTATTGTAGAATTACACAGTAATTTTGTACGGATGGCTGATTTTTTTTTTTAATATAAAGAAGTTATCTCTATAAAGAATTATAACGAGATAAATAAAGAAATTAAAAATAAAATATGCTTTTTGTACATCTCTGCTTTCAGGTATTCTTACCTCCTTTACTTTTTAGTTTTGTATTCTGTAGCAATAGTCCGTTGCTAGTATGGTTATTATTTCTGTCAGATGTGTATCTTTCAATCCGATTCTGGAATGTCAGGCAGATTAAAAAAAAAAACCCTAAGTGTTCACTGGGGTCTAAATTTATATGCATGCATTCATTAATACTAAATATGTAGTGGTTGCAGGTGTATATCAAAAAAATTATGACTTTGTCTTTAAGACAAGGACTTAAGAGACTCGTTTTCCATCAGTAGACACGTTCCCAGCAATATCCCAACTGGCTTTTTGGGAGTACTGAGAGGTATTTATTATGAGGTGGTATGTAATCACAAGAAAATAAGGTGTGAAAATGATGCTGTTCACATAGTGAATAAGAGACAATATGACTGGAAATGGTCAACTCCATACATTTCATTTCAATTGCAACATAACAGAAGATTGTTGGTCGCAGTGGGTCAGTGACTGCAAAAAAGTTGCAAAACAGTTAAAACTCTCTGGGCCCTAAAATCAAATGCAGACCCAACTTCATGTTTTTCAAACAGATAAGACTATCTGTGGTTTTATAGAAGCAGTAGTAGACCCTGCAAATTGGAAAAAGTGATTGGGACCACTAATTTATTAAACCTATATTGGGAGTACTAAGGAAGATTTTCATGACTACATGAAATAAATATGAATAAATACTTAAAGCAACAAGACCCTTTGCGATTACTGCAGACTTCAGGACTCCAGGTATTATTTGGCAACAGACATTCAGGTCCCATTTAGGGATAACTCAGATGATGTGCCTGATTTCTGAAATGCTGTCTTGATACACCAAATCCACGATAGAAAAAAAGTCTTGTTACAGTCTGTCCTGTAGTTAAGTCACTCTGTCATGAAGGTCATATTTTCCAAATACTACAGGGAGTCAGTAAACGCAGATGAACTTTCTTGCATTATTATAGTCTCTATTGCTTCAGATTGTGGAATTTCTCCACGCAGCACTTTTTTTCCCCCTGTTTTTTAATTCATATGGACAAATATGTAATTAATTCCTGGAAATGTAATTTATTATCATAAAGACATCAGTACATACTTTCAAGCTGTACGCACTCAATATTGACAGATACTATATTTTGTTTTATTCATGTCAAGTATTTGTCATCACTTATTCAAAATTCATGGGGTTTGTGTTATTTTACAATGATTTGTGGCTCCAGATAGTAATAACATTTGCACTTGAATTATGTACATATAATTTGTTTTGTTCTAGCTTTTATATTTGGGCTTTTCCTTTGAAGACAAAGATTAGCTATATGTCTCTACTCTTGATAAAAGTAATTTAATGTTTTTTTCAAGTCTTACTTGGATGGGGTTTGTTTTGGCAGAATTGAGAGTAAATTATACCATTTTCCAATTTTAAACATCTCCCAACACTATCAGGTGCTAAATGAGTGCCTCTTTTCTGGGTGGTGATTAATTAGCAGAGGCCTGCCTTGTTAGTTTTAATGTTGAGTCTGTTTTTCTTTTGAAATATTTATAATGCAGTTCTTGGCTCTCATGTATCAGTTCTGTCAATGCTACATTCTCTGACTGGCAATACTTTATGTCCACTGGCTCTGGTATTTTCTGATAATTTCTTCAGTTTTTGATTTTCAAGTGGTTCTGAGACAATGGGATGAAATCAAGCAAAAATATCTCACTGCATCAACACACTGTGTTACTTTCAGTATACATTGCAAAAGATAGCAATTACAAAATTGAAGTGCTGCTTGAAATGCTTTACAAATTATCTTTTGATAAGTTGATTATTTTAGAACTTTTTTCTCTGGACATTTTGCTAGGCCATTTCACAACTGAGTGTAGAAATTTTGGTTATTTGTTTAAATGTTTTGACTTAAAAATAAATGGGTAAGCCTCTCCTCAGCAAGGAAGTGAGGTTTTTTTTCTTTTTTTTTCTAATTTAAGGAACTATAATTATTTTGTTGACTTCTCTGCTGTGGTGGTTTGAACCTGAGTTGATGGACAGTCATTTAGACCAATAACGCTTCTTGAAATTTACATCTTTAAACCACGTGGAGGCGCGGGAACTTCCTCTTGGTGTTCAAACCTCCTGCGGGGAGGGGCGGGAAATGGGCCCCCGCGGGCTCCATCTCTTGGAGTGGCCCCGAGCCTTCCCAGCCCTGGGGCACGGCCCCGGGTAGCTGCGGGGGAACCCCTCCAGAGCTGCGGGCAGCTAAGAAATAACCATTAGGCTGCTGCACAGCCGATACCACCTGGCAGAGTTTTGAAGGACTGGACAGCCTCCCTCCCCCCTCACGCAGCCCCGCACAGACCTGGCAGGAGCTGATAGAGCTTTCTGCAACCAATGCACCTAGAGTCGAGCTGAGCAGCCANAAGAGACTTTTAGAGATTTTGTGAAGAAGAGAGCAGTTGCTTTTAAGCTAGAATTTGCTTATCCTTAAAAAGTATACATCCCATGTGTGGCCCATGCTGGCAGTTGTGGGAAGACTGCAAGATTCATGAGAGAGATGCTTTTTGTGGCAGCAGAACTTCTGGGCAGGTCTGTTGCTTTTTGGGCAGTTTGGAAAGCACGTAAAGCAAAAGAAAACCTTTTTTTCCTTAAACAGTGGAGAGACTTTTAAGAAGTATAATACAGACCAAAATCATAGCTTGTTATTCTTCGTGCAAGTTGGGTAAAAAAGGGGAGGTGCTGGAGGAAAAGGGAGTTTTGCTCTAATTTCTTGTTATTTCTTTTTACTTTTAATTCTCTTAGTAATAAACTTTATCATATTCTTTAAAGTTTAGAGCATGCTTTGCATTCCTCCTAAATCTTATCTCACAGAAGTTAAGAAATGTGAACAAAACCACTACATCTGGTAATGGTGGGATCAGCGTCAAAAAAGGTATCATCAACATACCTGTTCCTTGCTAATTTTGTTTGTTTGGTTAGGTTTTTAAATAGAGCAATAACTTAATTAATATTGACTCAGAGCCATAACTCAATTAATATTAACTTAAGTAATATTATGAAAAAGCTTATTCAGACCTTTTTCAGAGTTGAGAAAAATGAGCAAAATTCATTCAGAATTAAAAAGTAATTACTTTTGGATGCAAATTAGTTTGTTTTGTTTTGTTTTGTTTGGAAATATATATATAGCTCTAATTGTAGTAGAAGGTTATTTTAATGCTGTCTGCTCCAAAAAACCCCACCAAAACAAAACATATTTTTGCTGTTCAGTAAGATCTGTAAAGTATAACAAGGATGAAAAAAAAATCAAGTGAGGACAACATTTTACTTTGATCCATCAGCTTGTATTTGCTTACTTTCATCTTCCAATTAAAGTGATGTTGTTTTTGAACTCAGTGGTTTGACCATCAACTGTGAAACTTCTAAGGGAATCCAAATGGATACATATTCCTACAAATTACCTACTAGTTCTTCAGACGTTTTAGTCTTTCTGAGCACCTTGTGTCTGTGTCAAGCTTTAATGTGATTCCCAATTGCTGTCTAATAATCACTATTGGATGGCCCTTAGTCAAGTCCAAATATGCTTTGACATGATGCAGACAAAGTTAACTTAGAGATCTAAATTTATGCTATTAAGCATTTTACCTTTAAGTTGGACTTGATAAATGAATTTGATAGTTTCATTTACAAAACAACCATATTCATGAAGAGAAAAGTTTTTTAAGGCCTTATTAGATCCAATTAGGTAGGAACTGAAAGCAACTTTATCTCTCTTCAAGAAATTTCTGACTGTAAATATCAGATTCTCAATATGAAAATATTTTAATTTATATTAAGTAGTTCAGTGTCTTTTTGTGACAAAATTTAAAAGACTATGGGAAAAAAACCCGCTATTTTCAAGCTCTTCAGAAAGATGTACTTCCTAAATTTAAAAACTTTCACATTCCCCTTAATATGAATATACACAAAACCATCAGATATAACTAGGAGCAATAAAAAGAACTATTGGTCATCAAGCTGGGATAACTCCTATTTCAGGTTAAATGTAGTGAGGATTTACACAAGGCTGACTTCTTTTCTGATACCTGAAAGGAAATTCTAGAGATCCAAGTCTCTATGCCAGCAGTGCACTTGATGCAGTGTACCATAGGAAACAATTATTGGGAAAAAACATTTGCATAATGTTATAAAACAGATAGAAGTGGCTAAAGGTGAGGACATATATTATGCTTTAAGAAGAAGCATTTCTCTGGAGAAAAGTTAATAGTATTGTTCCTTATTTAGGAGATCATTAATATTTTGTTTAATGACTGCCTCAAAAACAATAAAAGTGAACAAATGCTGATACAGAATTTTCAGATATTTTGGCTAGAAATGTGGCCTGAGATATCATTTGAAAAGTGATGACCCTGGAGTTTGAAACAATTTCAGTGTAATGAATAGGGGGGGAAAGTTCTGCTTTTTGAAATTAGAAACAACCACATTTTTAAAAAGTCAACTTTATCAGCAGAAAAGGTAAAGACAACGCTTACCTGCCTGTCCAAGTTTGTTGTTATTATCTCTATATTGAATTATAAAATGATTATCAGATGAATTGAACTTCTGTCTTTCCAGTTGAGTCTTATATTAGCCAGCCTAGAAAAATGAGGGCAAAGGGGCAAAATGTTTTCTCTCCTTTGATATCTTGAGTGTAATCAACTTTTCTTGATGTTATTTTCTCCCCCTGTTCGGTTGAACAGGAGGAGTGAGAGTGGTTGGTTGAGTGTTAAGTAGCTAGCCAAGGTCAGCCCATCAGAGGACATCAAGTTAGAAAAATACCTGATTCATTTTGGTTCCAACTTTGGCAATACTTTGAAATATAATTAAATTCAGTAACGTATATTGAATAAATCTAAGTATTAAGGAGAAACATAAATGTTAGGCATTGTGATATCTTTAATAACCATCAAAGTTAGAATTTGGTTCCCTTTATTAAACAACTGAAGGAAGTAAAACAATTTTTTTAGTTTTTTCCACTCCCTGCTACCTTTTTCTCTGAAAGCTCAGCCTCTTAAATCTTTATCAGTACTAATGATGACAGAGTACATTAAATCTTCCAGCCTTTTTCAGTGTATTTGTCTGGGAATAGAACATGACTTCAGAAGCTGCTTTTTCTAAAAAAAAAGTTGAGTGAATAACCCATTGTGAGCCACTGGAAAGTCTGCTCAGTGGAGCAATGCTGCCCAGCTGTCCATAGGACAGCTGCCAATTTGTGACCTCTGCAGGCTTTTCTAATTCATCTGAGTGATCTACGTAGCTTTGCAACTGAGGAAGAAAGTACCTGGGAATCTACTATTAAAAATGCCTTTTATATACATAAATAACAAAAGATCGTTCACATAAGAAGACAACAATTACGACCTCCGATATGTCCTAACTAATACTTTGAGTAGAAATGAATTAACACTAACTTTCACAGAGGACAGAAGCTAATTCTGAAGATGATGAGTTTATGAGCTGTGACAAATGAGAATAGAGATACTATTCTCTGCTTTAAGTAAGCAGAAGGAATACAGTAATATTTATGACTTGCTATGGGATTTTATTCCTGTTTTTTGAAAATACTTTAGTCAAAGGCTGAAAGAACTTTGCCAGCAAGATGTCCACATTGCCTGAGATGTATGATAATCTACTATTACACAAAAAGGACATGGACCTGTTGGAGTGAGTCCAGAGGAGGGCCGTGAAGAGGATCACGTAACTGGAGCCTCCTATGCAGGCAGGTTGAGAGAGTTGGGTCTGTCCAGCCTGGAGAAGAGAAGGCTCCAGGGAAACTTTACTGCAGCCTTCCAGTACCTATAGAAGCTCTACAAGAAAGCTGGAGAGGGACTTTTGACAAGGGCATATAGTGCGAAGACAAAGGACAATGTCTTTAAACTGAAACAGGGTAGATTTCAATTAAACATCAGGAATAGATTCTTTACTGTGAGGGTGGTGAGGCACCACAGGTTACCCAGAGAAGCTGTGGATACCCCATCCCTGGAAGTGCTCAATGCCAGCTTGGATGTGGCTCTGAGTGACGTGGTCTAGTGGAGGTTGTCCCTGTCCATCGCAGGGGCATTGGAACTAGATAATCTTTAAGGTTCCTTCCAACACAAAACATTGCCTAATTATATGATTACCTTAAATACTCTTTAGTGAACATTTTAACATGTAAAATCCCTTTTTTTTTAACTCTATATTGCTTTAAAAGTTAATGTGAATATAACTGTTACCAAGTAATCTGGTCTTATTACCTAATCATCTGAAACAGAAAATTAATTTTCTTAATGTGACAGATGTAGCACTCTACTGTACTCGAAAAGAGTTACTTTGCATACAAAGTCCCGTAGTAGACTTGCCCTGTAAACACCCAATGCACTACATCTATACAAGCATATCCCTACCAGGATAGTGTGATAAAACTGGTTTGGGGACATATTTCACTTTAAAAAAAATGCAATCACTTAAAAAAAAGGCCACATTTTCCTTTCATACTCATTTTTCTTAATACTGTAGCAAGCAGAAAAAAATATCTCCTACCATAATTTCAACTCTGAGGGAGTTACATTTTATTTAGCTGTCAGTTATTGTTTAGGAGCAAGAATA
This sequence comes from Machaerirhynchus nigripectus, assembly GCA_013397975.1. Taxonomy (NCBI): domain Eukaryota; kingdom Metazoa; phylum Chordata; class Aves; order Passeriformes; family Dicruridae; genus Machaerirhynchus; species Machaerirhynchus nigripectus. The sequence continues at coordinate 128,948 of VZRQ01008689.1, read as the reverse complement.
TTCCGAAAGAAGCTGGTCAAATCCCAACTGACACAAAAGAATACAAAATCAATAGCAAGAAAATATGGACATAAATGAGACAGGGCATAGTGAGGTGAGAATATCTGGCCTGTTGGCCTTTGGAAAGGAAGAAATAATTTATATTGGACAAGACTGACATCAGAAAAAGAGTTGTATCTGATGTATCTGGGAAATGATACAGAACTCTAAATACCATCAATAAGTTGAGTGAACCGGGAAGAAGAAAAACTGAGAACTCATTAAGTAGATTTTTTTTGAAATTAGAATATCAGTATAAGACTTTATATATGAGAAGATAGAAAAATGGAAGAGCTGAGTAATTTTTTTGTTTTCTTCTATTAGTGAATTGAGGAACACCTTCTGATATTTTCCTTTCATCCCAGACCTAAGATCTGCTGAAACAATACTTTTCTTTCTTGTATCTAAGATAGTCACTAAATTCTTCAATTCTGTTAGGTGTCCTTTTTTTTTGAAAACAATATTTACTTCATCTATTTCACAAGTAAGGGAAAGCTGTATTGATAATCAAATCTTTGAAGAGTGACAGTGAACACTTTAATTGTTGATTGAAACAGGTTTTCTGCATGGAATTATGTCTGATGTAACTTATTTTTAACAAAACTTACAATTCACAAAGTGCAAAGAGGAAAAGAAAGGGAGACAGTGTTCTCATTAAACATTCCCAAAACCAAACAACTTTTACATTTCAAGTAAAATTGTGGCAGTGGCTTCATGTTTTTTTTCTTTGTCTCTTAAAATGCGTGTTTTTCCTCTAGTGCCTTATTTTGCCTGAGAAGGACATGGCATGCCAGGATAAAATTCTTTTGGAAAATTAATTCATATGTAACCAACAAATATTTTCCTACATAAGGACACTAAGCTCAGTGAATAGTATGTTCATGAGTGGAATTTTAATGTGGGTAGCAACTCAGCTCTTCATAGCAGACCCTGGAATTTTCCAGATGAAGGTCTTATCAGAGATCTTTGTGAAATTTCTTTCAGTCTCAGCAGAATATCAATGCAGAAGGACGTCACCCTCTATCACTGTTATGTGATCTGAATGTTTTCTGGGTTTTTATGTAGGAGGGGGTGAAAGCCACAGAGTAGAATTGGGAAAAAAAGTTACTTTGCTTTCAGCTTAAGACTTGCTGAAAGCATAAAAAAATGAGTGAGTTGAAGGACTCTCTCCAAAACTGGTGGAGATTGATTCATGCTCTACACAGGGCACATTGCTTGTGAACTGAAAAAGCTTCGTTGTGATGCAAAAAAAATAGGAATACTGGAGAAAGGTGTGTTATAATTTTTTACCACTTCTGAAGGATTTTTTGAATAAATGAGTATGAGCTGCTTTGCTCTTTTCCAAGAATTTCTTGCTGATATTTAGATCACCTTGTGTCCTAGACCTCAAACAGTGCTTACAAAGGAGCTTTAAAACCAAAGATTCCCTCGTATCATCAGAAACTTCAAGGAGAAGTGTTTTCAATCCTTAAATGAAATGAAAAATTCATTTGAAGTGAATTTTCCAGTATATTTATTCCACCTAGAAGAATAGTAATTAGGATTGCTTTTTATGATCAGGCTTTTTATTTTATACTGCATGTTTTTCACAGATAAGTTTTTGTGTGATGGAATACAAACAAACAATATGCTTTGCATTATCCTGCCACATACAAGATGTTTAGCACAGTGATCCTAAACTGAAGTTGAGTCTAAAACTTACTCATTTTTAGCTGGTTAAGTTGCATTTCCATGTGAACCTTTCTTCGCACGTCTTCCCTTCCATCTGTTTTCCCTTGCTTTCATCTACTTCATCACCTCAAATGTAGCAATGAGAAACTTTGCTTTAAAAAAGAAGAAAAAAGAACAAACAACCCGAACCAAACCATAACAAAAGTGGAAAAGCGGATCAGTTAAGAAAACAACACTTTTTTTAAGGCTTTTTCTGTTCTTTGTCCAGAAGAAGTCAGCATTGTGGAATCTAAGATGGCATTAGGTAATAAGAATAATTCTGGTGTGTCTTTAAAACTGAACAATGATGAAAGCTACAGTTGTTTCTAAGAAATGTGAAAATGCAGAAAATATATCTTCTGCAAACACAATTAAACCATACGATGGTGTGATCCATGGTCATAGATCCACAGATTGTTTGATTAAGGTGGAAAAACACCTAGTTTGTTTGCTGAGATTCCCCTATGAAGTCACAGGTGGTGCTGGATGTGGGAGAAACGGCTTTGTGTATTACCAACAGAAGGTTAGCACCTCTTTCAGTTACAAAAAATATGACAGATTTGGCTGAAAAAGAGCATACTTTTGTTTCATGTCACTGATGCTTCCTACAAATGTATCAAAATATTAGAGACTATTCTATGTTGAAATATACAGCAATGAAAGCACAGAGAGAATATGAATAAGATTTATGATGAAAGTATCAAAATGATATGTTTGACTTTGCAAGAAATTACTCCATAGATAAATTACTAGAGAACCATAATGAATATTTGCTTACAGTTAATTGCTCCATTTCTATAATGCCCAATAGATGGAAGTACAAAAGAGATAATTCATCATTCGGTCTTGAAGGTTGTGTAACCAAAGTTTTCAATCATTTTACCCCACCTGTCAAAACAGTTACAAATTTGCAGGAGATACTTCATTTTGAAAGCAGTGAATGCCACAAAATAATGAGACATGCCCCCACACAATGATTATACTTTGCAGATGAAGATACCTTAAATTATATTTCACATATTAGAAGTTATATTTGTTCACTGAAAGGTACTCGCCAAGAAAGCCAGGGGAGTATTTGTCCTCCTTTTTCCCCCCCTGACTTCTAAAATTAGGAAAATTTTACTTTTGTAGTAAATCACTGAATTAATAATAAATTAATAAATTATTTCAGTATTACTGACGTATTAAATACTGTGAGTTTCATTAGAGGTTGTAACCATGTTTCAGAAGGTCATGTATTATCAAAAAACCCTCCACAAAGCAACCGTCCTTTTTTTATACTTTATTGATAGGGTACTTTCCAAGAAATAGATCATATTTTGAGTGAATTAAAATATTTCATCAGGGAGCATGTAAACTGGTCTGGGTGAGTCACTGTCACAGGTAATAACACCTAGTAAATTTCTAAGTAGGTATTTGTATGATATGTGTGTGAGTTAAAGCGAAGAAAGCACTGCCAGTCTTTGTGAGGAGAGTGATAAATTCATGCATCACTGGTGTCTGGAAGAGATTACAGCTGTAGAACTATGTGTGGCTGTTGGTTGCATTATGGGCTCCTCCCTACCATTACCTTCTGAAACTATCCTGTATTAATAATTTTCACAGTACTATATGCATTATTGATCTTTCCTATATTGCACGTCTCACATCCCAGCTTTTATGGAAATTATGGAAATAAGTGTTAGGATTGGAGTTACTACTGAGTGAGCTAGAGGGAATCTTATGTGAAACGGGTTGTTGCTCTGTTGGATTATTAGATTGAAGTTCTTATAAACAGAATAGAAAATGCCCCCTCTAAACCAGACTGCACATCTGACAGTGGTTTTTCCTTGCCCTAGTCTTCCACAGATGTAAAGCATAATGATATTTTTAAGAGAATTAGCTCATTCTTGCTCTGTAACTGACAATATGATGGTCACAACAGAAAATCTAGGAATGATATTTCAACACAATATGATACAAAAGATACTGGAGTATGTATTTCGTATTTTAAGAATTCTGCATCTTATTATCAGTTTGTATTCTTGTTTTGAAGTTTGCCAGATACAGAAACTTAAAAAGTTCCAGCATTTTCTTCATGCCATATAGTTGTAAATTACCAAAATGGATGACTTTGTGAACATTGGATTGATAATTAGTGAATTTGAGGTTTGCACTTGTTTAAAAGAGCTACATTTACCAAATATGTCTCTGTAGTTAATTTGTTTTGGAAAGGTTTGCTCCCTGCCCATCATTAATTTATCTGACTTAAAGATGTACAGGGCACCTGATTAGTTGATTTTGTTTAATGGTAGAGGTTGCACATAAATAGTTTGATAGATACAATTTTATGCTCTCCAGCTTTTGAGGCACCCCCTTTTTTTTCTGGTGTGCAACTATGTGAAGTGTAGGGACTATCTGGCAGTACCAAGTACAAAAGGCCTGATTGCAGTTCCCCTTATAGCTGGAAACAGGATTTTCAAATTTCCTCTGAATAGTCACAGAATATTATAGATGAAAATTTGGCCTGCTTCAATCCTATTTGCTATTTCTGTTGGAAATCTGTGAAAAGTCTCATTTCTTCCAGTTTCACCACTATAATGTTTCCATGTCTCTTGTCTTTCTCTTTCAGTGAGTAATTCAATGGTAGACAAATAAAAAAAAAAATCTTTTAAAAATGGAAGAAAGTTAATCTCTACATGTTTCTCTTTGATGTTCAGTGTGTATCTGACTGCCTTCTGGTGAGACAGCTCTACCAGCAGCTCAGTTTGCACTGCTGTGAGATTGTCTGCTCTTCCAAAGTGCTTTTTGCATGTTGGTCTTATGGTGTCTCTAGATGAACTTGTCCATTTGCTCTTTCCCCCATTCTCCAGCTCTGCCCAGCTGTCTGCAGCTGGACTTGGTTTTGCTCACTTCTGCAGTGAGCTGCTCTCACTTTACAAAAGATTACTGTGTCTCTGTGGACCATGAATTGCTTGCACCAGGCATCCATACATGCCATTATCCCAAGAAAAATTTTTCATGTAAATGAACATTTGGAAATATTATTTTTTTTAATATCTTTGAGAGTGTGCTATGTTCTGAATTAATTTTCGAAAGGTAAATTGAGTAATGCATGTGTTTCACAGTATCGCAATGCAATATTATTCCAGTATCTTCTCTGCATAACTGAATTTTATTAAATGTAACAAAAAAAAGTTAAATTTTCACTTCTTTTGCTTACTAAAAGTAATATCAGAAGAGTTTTTTTTATTAGACTTCAAAGGATTTTACTCAGAGCTTCAAACAATTATAATTTAAAATATGAATATAAGCCTTTAAAACAATTTTGTGATGTTAGTGTTTAAATACAATTATGAAAAGATTTTTTGGGTCATTCTTACAGTATAGCAATAAAGAGAGCAGTATATTCACACTGAACATGTCAAACCTGAATAAAGTGATCATGAAGCTTTTGATAGACAGAAAAGCAATTTATTTTTTTAATTAGAGGGTTGGAATTGGTGTCATAATTGTATATTGTTCTGACTGATTATTAACATTTTTACTGCCTTGTGAAAAATGATAATAATAGGGTTAAAAGGAAAACTTCTCAAGTGATTGTGAGGAGGACCAGGAGAATGCCACCTTCAAATAAGAAGTACTGAAACATAAGTTTAGTTGATTTAACCTTCAGCTAAAATAAGAATCTAACTCTAGATTTGATATTAAGTCTTGTGCAGAATACATAATCAAACTGAATATAGGGACTGAATTCTAATTTACATCATCTGTGTCCGGGTTCCTTTTTCTTTCCTATATATCTATAGAAAGAGAATGTAATATAGTTATCATTTATTTCTAGATAAGTATTTCTGCAGTACAGATACTGCTGTTCAATTCAGTACAATGCTAAAGTCATGTGAAACTTGGTTGATTGGGTGGGTTTTTTAAATTTTTCAGATGAACACTTAGATATTTAAAATTAAAACTTGTATTTTATTGCAAGAAGTCTTGTTTGAATTTTGTCTTTAAAAAAACCCTAAAAATATTTTTTGTTTTAGATTATACCTAACAGTTGTGGGTTTTTTTTTTTTCTTTTTCTTCCTTTTCCACTTTTTTCAGTAAAAAATTTGGGGGCAAAAGGAGGATAAAATAAGTAGATGGGAAAAGGTACTTAAAAGTATGAAAAAGCAGAGATAAAATGGTTTTGTTGGACATAATTTTTTAGGTTTTAGATGGAAATTACACACACACACACGCAACCAGTCAGCAATTAAGGCAGGAATTTTAGACGCAGTTTCAAGTTTTGCTCTGAGTCAGAGAGGATGAGGGTTAGAACCTGGGGTTTTTTCAACTTTTCATCAATTTTGGTTTTGATATTCTTGTTTTCATACTGTGTGCTCTTTCCATCAAAGTGTTCTTGCTTCTGGCCTTTTCATTTTATATAATATTATAATAATTATACTGAGCAATAATCAGGAAAAAGACGCAACTTCATGTTCCAGTGATTAAGAAATTCCCAGAGGTATGGAAATGCCTACTGAATTTAGCATACTAAAACTGGAAGGCAACTGTTTGAAATCAGAGTCCCTTTCAGGACAGTTTACTGCCTCAACCACTGTTATTTTCTGGAGTTGCTTCCCTTTTGTGCTTATTACAGATATAAAGTTCAGAATCTTAATTTTTTTCTTTGTTTTTGTGTCTTTATTTTCCGTTTTTGAAACAAAAGTCCTAAATTTTAGAGCTACCTCAGGATATGGCCAACGAGTGTACTAGATGTATTAGTTGTTTCCTGTGGTCATGAACTGCTTTATGTTACAACATACTGTACTTTAAACAGAAACCCCTCCCCCACCAATCCCTGTAATATGCCTACTTTGAGTGATCTTCCTGTCTAGCAAAATTGCTCTTGGTTCATGGAGGGTTTTCCATTGTCTAATGGAAATATGTCTAAAACTATAATCTGCATTATTAGGAACCCTTCCTCCTCAGTATTTTTGCCTTCTGATAGTTTTCTTTAAAAGCAATTCTTCTCTGACTTGCACAGCATACCTGACAAGGATTATGAAAACAAAACAAAACAAAACAAAAAGTGTAGGAGCACTCACTGCTTACCTGTGATTCTGCTGTCAGTAGATAGCGTGCTACACTTACCATCTATGTGTTTCTAACTACTGAATTCTTTTATTTATCCCCAGAGAAAAAAGAACAATAAACTAACTACTTTACTAATCATGACTGTGATGTGAATGAGGCCTCAGTGAAATAAAAGTCACTGGTAATAAACAGCTCATCTCAAGTTTTTAAACATTTCCAGGTTTTTTATTATGACATTTCAATAATGAGAACAAATATTTGAAATTCTTTTTACCTTAATCTACATTGAGTTACATCATTGTGCCTGCCCTCCGGTGCAGAAGAAAACAAGCATATGAGGAGCATGAAAACTAGCTTCCAGCACAGCAGCCAATGAAAAGAAAATGCCTTATACTGCCAGAGGGAAGTGCTTGGATTGCTTGGTTCTTCACTGTGGAGAGTTGGGGTTTTTTTTGCTTGAGTTTTGTTTTGTTTTGCTTTTGAGAAAAGTACTTGCACTTGAGAATGAACAAATTGTATGAATATAGCACCTGCTGGCAAGCTGAAAAGGGTAGCAGCTCTACAGGCAGAGCTCAGATAAGTAGGAAAAAATGCAATAAGGCTTTCTATTGAGATGTTTATGTTTGCTTGGAATTCTATGCATGTCTGGTTTTGTTTCAGTTTCTAGGAGGCTTATTTTATGTAACAGAACTTCTGCCTGAGGATTCAAAGATCATAGAGTAATGAAACTTATAGATCATTTGTGATAGGAAGAAAAATCACTGAGTTCAGAGTCTCAAATTGCCTTGTTTTCCAAGCTGTGGGTGGAAAACAATAGCCATTTCTACCCTTTCTTTATCAGCAAAATGAAGAGATGAAAATCAGCTTCTGACAATATTGGGGAAAGCCAATTTTTTGTTTCAGCTCTCCAATTCCTGTAGGGTATTTCATTTTGCTGTTGCTGCAAACCCCCAGCCTTTCTTGAAAATTAAAAATAGTTTGGTAGTTGTTGGTTTCAAGCTACTGAATTTAATTTTTTTATTTGAATTTTTGCTTTCTGCAATACATGATCAGCTACTAAAATTAGTTGTCTTCCAGGTATCAACCATTTTATATCATTGTCTTGCTATCGTGACTCACCTGAATTGTTTCTTGTTTTTTTAAGTTCATGTAGTTCAAAGTAGCTTTAAAGTGTTCTTCTCCTGCCTGTTCAGTCAGAGCAGCAAAACATTTCATCTCTAAATGGAATTTATCATCAGAACAGAGATCAGAGATTAGGACAGTTGAAGTCATCATCATCAATATCAGAATTAGTTGGGCTCACAGCAAGGGTCTCTGCACTGAATGGAACATGTCAGTAGCATGGAGGGCTGTGATAACAATTAACTATTGCAAGGAAATTGAGATAGACCTGTAAGTGGCTCCAGTGCAGCCTCCTAAGTGTGGGTTCCTGTTGCATGAAATGAGGACAGATTTTGCACAATGCTGGGGGCTGAATGATCAATCAAGGGCACCAGGGTGCACGCTGTAGAGCTGTAAGAAGATAGCTGTTTGTATAACTACTTTCAGATTCCTGTTCATAGTTAACAGAACTTGAAGCCCATAAGGCCATCCAGAAGGCTGTTGCAGAGCGATGGTGTGTTGTAGAAGTATGCAGGATTGCTTCTATAAAGGGAAGTATTGCAAAATTCAGGGCTTAATTAAAATAATAGTATCATGTTTAAACATGTCTATGTTCTCTTGAGTTAGTGGTCAAACAGTTTGCTAGCTATTCAGACTCTCAAGCCCACAGAAGTACACTTTCAAAGCAACACAGATCCCCCAAATTCTGAAAGAAAACATATAATCCCGGCTGAAGATACTCTTACTTTCTATAGTGCACTTGGATTTAGAATAAAAGCTTGTATATTCTCTGAAATTTAATGAAAAATACCTAGAGTGTTCATAGCTCCTTGTCAAAAAAAAAAAAGGTATTTATGTATTTAATGGATTTTATTTGCTGGATTTGATTTACTGTTTTTTTGCTATCATCTATGTTTTCTACACCAGCCAAGGTAACTAAAGCAAAGAAGTGGGGAGGAAAAGAAGGCAACCTTGTATGACATAAATGTTGGATTTTATCCGTGTTTGGAAAAAGCACTTAAGCTTTTTAGGGACCACTGAAATAGCAATACTGGAGGTTATTCCTTCAGGAGAAAAGCTTTCCATTCCATTTTGCAATTTCCTTTTTTTCTGACAGACTGTCAATACTGAGCATGACCTTTGCCTAGCAAACAAAGCTGTGTTTTAGTCAGAACTAATTAATTGTATTTGATCATGTTGTCTCCTGGCCCTTTCTCATGATAAAATCCTGGATCTCCAGAGATACCTTCTTCAGCTTGAACTGTAGAAGTTTAGTGCTTTGTGATGATGACTTCCCAGTGATGATTTGTGGAGTAAGTGGTAGTGATAACAGACACAGTATTTTGAAAGTTTCCTGAAGACCTGTGTAGAAGCAAATCTTACTCATGTTCCTCATATGATTTAGCTAGCACTTCACGTTCCTTTCTTGATGAAACAAAATACGGAGATACAGGTTTTTGGTTTTGTTTTTTGTTTGTTTTTTTTTTTTTTAAGACAGTGCATTAATTTTTAAGTTAGCACACTTCTGGGAGTTGGTGCTTACTAGCAATGAGATGGCAACAACTTTTAGTGTGCCTTTGTAATCAGTTTTATAAAATGCATTAGAGTTCTTGTTCCATTTTCCTGAATCATGAGCCTCTTAAATGCACTTTTCCCATAGAAAATGTTCTTTCTCCAACAGGATGACTATCCTTGCCAATCTGTGAGGATTTACTCTCTACAGGTAGGCCTGTGGTAATATTCTATATATGTTCCATGATGTTTGGCGTGTAATCAAGCTTTGGTATTTCCATGTAGAAATAGGAGAGTTTTAGATGTGGATGTTCAACCTTTGTGTGTAGCTCTTCACGTTATTGAGTAGGGAGGTTTTATAACTGTTAATTATGTTTTCCTCCTTTAAAAAAAATTGACAGTAATCTAGACATATTTTCCTCTCTCTGTTGTATCAGTAACATGATGTATTAATTGCAGTGTATCTGAAGCAAAAGTCACAGCAATTAAACAGCACTGTGAAAATGCTTCATCTCAGCAAACAATATGCTCATGGTGCTAATACATTGTTCTCTGTGTTTCAGACTGGTAATTACATTAATTACTCAAAATGAGTTTGCAGTTGAAATTCTGATTGTCAAATCTAATTCTATCTTAACTGCTAACTGTTCTGACAGTATAGACTCGTAACTGCAAATAATATTGCTATTTTCTCTCTATAATGGGAACCTTTAGCAGCATCTTTGGATGTCTGTTTTAAAGTATATTAATTGAGTATTTAGATGGAAATATTAACTTTTCTGTTCTGCTGACAAAATCTGTGGCTTTATTCCAGAAACTTTGGTTACTTTAATAATGAGGACACCTACTGATCACAGAACATCTAAGGCTGACAATTTCTATGGACTGTTAATCTTATTTTTATAGAGTTGGATTATAGTTCGCTTTTCTATATTGTTGATGAGCCCTGAAAAGTGTTTTTCAGGAAAAAACCCAACATATTCTTTGATTGAATCATAGTCTGATTCCCTCTAAATGCGTCCCTCTCTGCAAAGTGAAAATACAGTTTTGGCATATCTATCTTGTGTAAAGAGCTTCCTTCAAAGATCTCTGAAACACTGGCGACACAAAAACTTATTAACCTGCGGAGGAACCAAACTGGTTTATATCGAAGTGTGCCTGTGGTGGTTTCCTATTTGAAGAGTTAAAAGTATATGAGGCTGTGATTTTGCTGAATAACATTTGTAAGAAAGTGAGATGACGTGAAATGACGTAAGCACAGGAGCAGGAATACCACATAAGGTTTGTCACACACTGTCAAACTAATATTACATGTAGGCAACTGCCATATCTCTGGCAGTGACAATTATCTAGTGATTATGGAAGAATATAAGAAAAGAACACGGACTAAGGGATCTTCCTCATACACTGTCATCTTCTGCTAACTACATTCTACTAACTTCTGTTTGTTAACTTCATACACTCTTAGGTTACTATGAAAAAGATCCATCACATTAATAGTCACTTATAGTTCTGTCCTTGTGAAGTTGAACACATCTGTACTTTTGGCTGCCGAAATATCTTGTGGCAATGAGACTTATATTAGCAATCTCAGATTTATTCCGTTTCTTCTGGAGCAGCTTCATTGTTTCGGTGCCTTCAGTTGCAGCTTGATAACTAGGATAAATCAGGTATGAGACTGATCTGTTCTTCCGAGATTCTCATATATGTTTTACAAATCCCAGGATATATCGTTTAGTGTATGTAGTATAAAATATCGCAATTATTTAGGATGATTGCATACTTAATAAGACAGAGGCATAAATAAATTTTCTGAGGTTGAAAAATCATTAAAACAATAAAGGAATAGTTTTATAACAGGTGTAGAACTGAGGACCTTAGATCCTCAAAAAGTGCTGTTTCTAGTCTTCATATAAATACGTGTTCTATGACCACCTTAAAAAATTGTATATACTTCTTTTTTCTCTTAGATAAATATTTCTAAGGAAAGAAGATTTAATGAGTATCAAAAAAAGGGAGGAAAATTTCTAGAGTATTACATAACTTCCATACTCTGTGGTTGGAAAGGTGTTGCTGAATGAAAATGAATTTGATGGAAAGAAGGTCTTACATCTTAAAGTACGCTTTGGTAAACAGAGAAGCAAGAAATCTAGATTAAAGTCAATCCATCTATATTCTTTCATTCAAGGTTTAATATTGAAGAGAAAAAAAGAAAATAATTTTTTGTTGTCTTTTAATTAAGAACTTGTATAATTGCATTGCCTTAGCCATGAATCATTGCATGCTGTATACATGCTCCTTCAGGGAGTAAATAAATCCAGATTATGTGCATACACCATTAAGGGTCTGGCACATGCATTTTAGGTTAAATTGACTCTATTGATGATGTGGTTAGTTTTATTTCACAGTGAGTTTCATGGGGCAGCAGGGCACATACCCCAGTTCTTGAGTTATCTGCTCTTATTGTGAACAGCAGAAATGCAGTTCAGCCTGGCCAGTGTGGTGCCTGGCTCTGCACAGGGAACATTTTCATGGAACATCAGTGTGTGTGTGTTACACTATCCTACTCTGAACTTCAAATGAAGCATATGAAATATCTCAACTCTAGTACCTAGTCTTTCTGTTATAATAAGTGGGTTTTCTACCAAAGACCTTTCTTGGATACCAAAGCATACTAGATGAATAAAAAAGAGTTTGGAGAGTTTCTTATAGACTCAAACAAAGAGAGCATAAAAATTCATCAAGTCAGTTCAGTGAGGAATTTATCAAAAAGTGTTTAGGACCTCTAACTCATGCCTGTGTTCATTTACTCCTCCCTGAGTGTTACAGATCAGCACTTTGTTTTGTGTTCCTGGAATATATCATCATATTTTTTATTATATTTAGATTGTGATTCTAGTTAGAGATCGCAACAAGAGAAGAAAAGAATTGGAACAATTCCTGATTTTACTGCTTTTAGGACAGATTATCACACTTTTAAATGGAAAGCCACTTAAATGAGTGAGTGCTTCAAAGAAAGATAAAAGATTAATTTCAACACAGTATGTTTTTGGGGTGTTCCCAGTCCAGAAAGAGCTTTTTATATAAATATTCGATTTTAAATAACTTTCACAATGTACATAGAATATTCCATCATATACAGCATATGATTGCTGTCATAAAAAAATATTTTTTCCACCTCTCATCAGGCTCTTTGGCACCCTATCAATTCAGGCTGAAAACCATCTTGGCACAGGCTCAAAAGAAGACTTCAGCTCAGTGAAATGTGAATTGTGATTTCATATCTTGTGTATTGGCACTGCATATTGGATTGGAGTTCTTGTGGAACGTGAGTCAGTGTGTAGGAAAAAGGAGCTTCCTACAAACACAACAGCACCACAACTGAGCTGTGCTTCACCTTCCATTTTCTTATAACATCATATATGTGCCATTAAATGGCTGCAATACCTCTCTGTGGATGCTATTTTCATCAATCAGGTTTTTTTTTTCTGACTTTCTTGTGCTCTTTATCTTTTACTTTTTACTCTTGCAGTTATATTTTAACATAAAGAGTTGTTGATTGAATATTCTCCAATGAAAAAACCCAGTAAAATTCTAATACTAAATTATCCTAAAATGAAACCATTATAAAGAAAAGAACTTTCATCTGAACTAGCTCATATCAGAGAATGGCTCTTCTCTGGAGCAGAGAAAATGTAATAAGCACTATTGTTTTCCAGTACAGAAAACAACCCAAAGATGACTATTTCAGTGGAATGATAAATGGAGAATAATGGGAATATCATTAGACATAAAAGTACCTATTACTGATGACACTTCAAGCAGGATAGGATATATTAAAGATTAATTCCCAAAACTGCATGCATTTTTTTTTAACTAACTCCATTAGAGCATTCAAACACATTCTTAAGGGTTCAGAACACAAAGTAGAACTAGAATTGTTATGGCATGCTGCAGAAAAAAAATACTGAAAATTTTTTTCATGAATTTTACTGAAAACAAACTCTCTAAATAAATAAGGTTTGCACTTATTTTCTAAAAGCTGTATTTAGTTGTAGAAGCATTTAGTTGTAGAAGTAACTGTTTTATACCAAACATGTAGGTAGTAAAGTACATATTTCAAATGTATCACAGAACATTTACTGCAAATGTGTTTTTAATTTTTATCCTAATTTTATTGCTAAATTTTTTTTGTTTTCTACTAGAAATTGTGACTTTCTGTGCCTAAAAAAAACTTGTTCCCTTTGCAAGAGTTACTGAGAAGGTCTTACTTTATAATTGTAACAAAACTGTAATAAAAATATTAACACATTAAAAAGGCAAAAATAACTGCCATCTGTTCCAATCAATAATACAATCTCCCTTTATCATAAATATATACTTCAAAGGCAGAAAAAAAAGAAACTTTGGATTTGAGCATGCTCAATTTATCTTTGTACATTTCACACACACAGTAAAGGCAGAGGAAATACCTAAACTTTAGAACCCAACTATTTAAATCAGTTAAAGGAATCTCTCAGGAAGGAAGGAAGTACCTCCATGAAGAAAAAAAATCATGTGACATTTAAATGGAGAAATATATTTCTATTGGGACAAAGGGGGAAAAAATCAACATTGCAAACCAACCTGCTTTTAAATCTCATACCTCCACGTGCATATAATAAGATAAACTGCCTTGTTCAATAGGTGTGAAAGAGTCACAATTCTTCAGGGGCACTGATCATTTCTTTAGTTGCGGATGTATTGAAGTTTCTGATGAGACCAATCTCAAATGGAATAAGAAGCATTATAGTGTATCAGTTTTGAAGATGTTTAGACATATGGAGTTTCATTGAGTAGAATATGCAAGAAAATATTTGTTGGTTTTCACTGTGGGGTTTTGTAGGGTTTATTTGTTTATTTTAAATCCATAATAGGAAACTGAGTCTGATTTTCTGAGTTCATAGCAGCCAAATGCCTTATCATGTTATTATTTCAAGGGGCTGCACTGTTTGCTGCCAAAGAAAGCAGGTTGCAGCAACTTCATTGTCTCCCTGTTCATATGGAGCACAACCATTACAAATTCTATTTGAAGACGATAACCTTTAATACTGCCTTGCAAACCTAAAGCTCAGTGTTGGCTTGGTGTGATGGTTTCCTGTTGCTTAAACACTTCTCCTCCTAAATTTTAAAAGTAGTGTTAGAGGATTTGAGATAAACACCTGCTTAACATTGGGGTTTCTCTCCACAGAGATGGGGACTGAGGGTGGAAAACCTGTATCCTCAGTAGGATCTTTCAATAATTGCTGTAAGTGAAAGATTAACTACTGATGTGACACATCCATTGGCTTCAGCTGCCTTTGTTAGTGATCTCAAAGGGGTACCTTCCTGTAATTTGAACAGCCCAGTTCTCACATTAAAGTTCCTTACTTTGCAGCACTGGATTAATCTCTTGTGTTTTAGTAAAGAGGAGCTATTTCTAAAAGTTAATCATGTCTTCAGGCTGTGAAATTTTATGAACTTTTATCCCTTGACACGAAATTTGCCTGAAATATTCATGAGCATTTTCATAATTTCATTTGAAGCAATGTGTTTGGTGTTTTTGCTGTTAGATATTGCTGAGTTAGTTTGGATTTTTTTTAATTAGTATGAAGATACAGGAATCTCCCCCAGTGAAAAATGATGACATTTATTGAGAAAAAATTGTCTTTTTTATAGTAGTCTAGTTGTTTCTGAATGCAAAATAATAAGAGATTTTGTGCTTATATGCAGTTGTGAGCTAAACTAAACCAGCTGTACCAGATACCAGAGAAAAAGTTTGATCTCCGTGAACTCTGATACTAGACTTTTTAAAATACAATAACAACAGGTGAAATGAAAGTTGACTATATATATAGCATTTATGTGTTCATACTTACAGCATTTGAACTGTGGCCACATCATCCTTTTTCACAGGTTTTTGGTTTGCTTTGCTTGTGTTTGGTTTCTGGTTTTGGGGTTTGGTTTTTTTTTTAAGCTGTGACCATGGCTGAAAAATCGTCTGTATGGGATTTTATTTCTTTCCATGATGGAAAATAGATCATTCATTGGGACTATGAAAAATACGAAATATTGCTTCCACAAAGTCCTTACAAATGCAGCCACCTCACTAAGAATTTCTTGTGTCTCTCAGGAGGGGCTCCTTGGCAGCACATTTCCCTGATGATTTCTGAACACAACGTTTGGATGTCCCTACCCCATTTTCAAGCTTTTGCTTCAGCTTTTGTCATTCAGCTTATTAACTGTATCCTTCCCCTATAGGAGCCAGTTTTGAAATAGAACCCCGACTTTCTCCACCTCCTAGTATAGCTCATACTTAGTTCCCTAAGCGATTGGAGCAGCATAGGAACAAATATGCAGGAGTGACTGTATGATAAGACAGTAATGATCAACATTTTAGAAGTATTTAAATTAATTGCTTATTTCAAGCTATAGCAAATCAAATATGTCCTTAGCTTATCAGAAGGAAAGGTTCTTCATTAGAATACCATTGATATAGGAAAGTAATGTAAGACAAAAGGAGGAGCTATCAGATGTAGATAAAGCATTTCAGTATTGTCATGTTATTACTTAGTTTAATTATTTTTTTATCTCTGTAAGAGGACAATTGAGTGGGAAGTGAAAATGATATGTATAAAATTTGTATCAATTTGTTGCATACAAGTTTCAGATTAGCGTGCTTCAATTCCCATCAATTGGAGACAGTCTTGTTGATTGCTGTAGTCTAATTTTTAATATAAAAAGAAGATTATTGTTGTTATTAATCCAGTTACAATAATGCTAAAACTTGTGGTTCAGTATATTCGGTTAAAATGAGATAAATACAAAATTTTCAAGAATTTACCTCTTTTTCTGATGTTCTCATTGCCCTTGCCCTGCCCTTCAGTTCCGCAAGGCTCACTCTGCAGGGCTGAAGAAGAACTGCAGACCAAGAGGACTCTGGGGGATTTTTTCCAGTGATGAAATTGAGGTTCGCGAGCCCTAGGTTTCATGGACTGTTCTTTTGAATCTTTCTGAAGGTGTTTGCAACACCTACATTTCTTTCATCCTTTCTGCAGACCTGTGTCCAGGGCTCTTGTGGGCAGCCTCGGTGAGGCTTAAAGCCTCTCCTTAAGCACACTGGGTAGATTCCACAGTTATCCCAGTGCACTTCATGCATAGCAAGACAGGGCAGGTATTTGACTGCAGAGCTGGAGGCAGTGTGCAGCAAAGCAAAGCCGAGGCCAGTGGGAAGAGAGGGAAGGGATGCTGAGGAAAAGAGTGAGTCATTATTTTGCTGACAAGGGCAAGTTGCCGATGGGTAAGCAACACACAGCCAGAACGCTTGGCCAAAACCGTGTGAAGTCAGTACTCATGTCTGAGCTAGATGTGGCTTCAGGTGGATATGGGAATATATCAGCTTTATCAAGAACACGAATATATTGTTTGTAGGTGTCCAAGTGGTTTACCTAGCCAGCGGATTACTTGAAGTGTACTTTTATGGTGAGATACCTGACATTAATGGCTATGGCTGTTGGCCAGAAATTGTCCATGTGGAATTCTGTAAGATTCTGTTTGTGAGAGATTGGGAGTTTTAAAATATATTTTTAAAGTTGCCTTTAACTATCTTTAATTTCTTTTACTCTGAAAAATTTTCTGCTGTCCCAAATCTGTAATACAGCAAATATCTGGAAAGCAATCATTTTTCTCTTGGCCTTGATTTTTTTAAGTTCCTTTTGTTTTCTTGTATGAAAAGTCCCTGCAATTCCATTAATATGTTACTAGCTTTTCTTGACTCTTCTTTGAGTTCAACTGCATTGGACAGATTGACCAACACTTCAGAGATTACTCTAGACAAAACTCCAGTGAAAGATTATCAGTGATTTGTAGATAGACACTGGACATTTTTACCCTTTTCTTCTTTGCTGGTACACTCCAGTCTTTCCTTAAGGTAAAGTATCTTTGAATAAAATAAATTGTTTCCTAAAAAAAGCTACACATAAGATGAAAACTGATCGTGAGCACACTAGAAGAATATTGCAAATTGTCCAGTGAGAGTCCTGTCAGGTTACACTCAGGTAGAATAATAAGTTATTCCTTTCTACACAGTGAAAATTACACATTTTTACTTATCTTCCAAATCATTACTAAGATGTGGCTTAGAATAATTCTAGATATTCAATAGGTTCTTGTTCAGTTTATATCAGAAGAAGAAAATGAAGAATGACCTTCATTGGAGTAGCTGGTTTCTGCTTAATGGTCTGAGTTTGTCTCTCTGCTTTTGAGCACCCAGCTCATTTCTGCAGATTTTCTGCTTGTGTATCAGGGCAAGAAGTGTGATTACTGATTTGATGCTCTGCTGATACGTAGTTCTGTGTTGTCATTAAAACAAACAGCTCTCCATATGTGAATCTTAAAAGACTAGATTTCAAGAGACAATTTGTTGTGTATCAAAATTCCACAGTCAGACCACTATGTTACTTTAGACATGCACTTAAATACTCAGAAGTGTTTGAATAATTATGTCTGAAACTACAGACCTTTCCTTCTCTTTCAATAGTGCCATTTCTTCTGTGAAAAAAAATCAGGACCCTTTGAAATCCATGCCCTTCTGTTCTATGAGCATAGTAAAGTTTAACTGTAGCACCTCTCTTTCTCTTAATAGTCGGTTGCTTTTTGTAATTAAGACAGGTAAAATATGTAGGTGGAGGAATGCTTGTTACACTAGAAGCTTGTGTGGTACAACACTGTTGATGCAAAAGAACTTCAGTGTCACTGCCTTCAGAAAATGAAGCAGCTGCAAAAAGCAAACAGCTATTTGAAGAGAAATGGGAACTAATGAATTTAACAGATTGCTTAGGGCATATTCAAAAAGTCTACAGGTGGTAAATTTGCAATTAATTAAAGCTTGGACTAATGTCTAAAGAAATTCTTTGGAATTTCTCCTAATCAAATGATAAGTACTCTAATCCTGTTGTGGTTCACAAGTTACTTTCAACAGCTTTAAAATATTAGTCCCTAAAATACTTAAAAAAGATCTTTAGGTGTGATAAACTGTCAAGTGAGAGTCACTTGGAGATTGGGAGAAGATAAGTCACACTTATTTTTGCTATATAAATAAAGTTTATTTCACACTCTTATGGTCTTCAAATGTCTATGAATGTGTAAAACCTATGTTATTAATTTCCTTGGCAGGGAATTAATTTAGGTTCATAAAATGTGTTCTGTTGGGTTTATTTCTTAGTTTTATGTTTTGTTTATGTTATTATTTGTTACTTATGTTATTAAATTATTGTCTAGATTATTTCAAACCTTGTTTAGCAGTCATGTCTGTAATTCAAAATGCACTAGGTTTGGGGTTCAGAGAGTCTCAAAACCTACAGATCCAGGGACGCAAGGCCCAAAGCCTTCAGCCCTGGTGTCCCTGGAGCTGTAGGATTTGTGGATATCTTAACTGTAATGGCAGCTTGGGTACAAGACTGAGGTGCCTTTGAGGCTGAGTTCCTGTGGGTGACCCAGATGAGAAAGGTTTGGAGGGAGCACTGTTGGCACAGTGCCACACTCCCTTTGGCATGCCTTCTGCAGCCCCAGTGTCCCATGTGACAGCAAAACAAGCTGCTACAGCATCCCTTCCCTTTCAACCTACAGAGAGCATCAAAAAGTGCAGTTCAGGAGTGCTTCTTACTTTGGGGATGCCCTGGCTTCTGGGAGAATTCTCTATTAGCTTTCTGCTTGCTGGATGGGGTTTTGGATGTTTTTTAAAATAGATGTTGGTATCTGTGATGAACAGGAAAGGATATACTGGTCTTCCAATTAGCCTGGAGATGTAGGCACCCAATATCTTTAAATTTATGTAAGAAATTGTGTTGTTTAAAAAGACAGTTCTATAATAGAGTGTTTCTGAGGTTATAGAATTTTTATAACCAGAGAAAAATTAATGACAGTAAATATACAATTTTGGGACCAAGTAACAGTTCCAAGCACATGTTATTTCTTCAACCCTTGAGATTTTGGCTGGAAGGGTAAGAATTTTCTTAGGTAAGTAGACGCCATGTTAAACAAAGCTTCAAATAGATAATAGGTATTAAAAAAATTGCAGTCGTAGTTCCAAAAACTAGTTTGAGATTATATTTTAAAAAAAATAAATCCATCTTAGGTATAAAGGATTTCAGTAAGATATATGTGATTGTTTGTTTATTTCTTAGTTTCCTAAGAGGACAAATAAATTAGTAAAAACTAAAATTATTGATTGATTTAACTGTGCAATAGCCAGTATTTGTTACATAAGACTGTATGGAAAATTTTTACACATCTAAAACTTTTGTCTGAGGAGCTTTGGAGTAACAATAATCAGCTGTTTGTACAAACTAGTTCTACGTTTAGTCAAGCAGCTGAACAGCTGAAAACTGCCAGTGAAACCTGTTTATTGGAAGTTAAGCATAGACATACTTACCAAAACTTGGCCTTTTGGAGTTTTTCCCCCCTTGTCTCAAAATCAGGAATAAAATGCAAAAATCAGTACAAATTACTTATTTTCAACAGATGTTCTTCCGTAAAATGTTACTAAATTTAAAATCGATCAGAACTGAGCAAAGCAACAGTAAGAAAAACAAAAGCAATTTTTGCTGTTATTGAGGAGAAAAGGGAGAGTTTGATGATATTCTATTTAACTTCTTCACAAGTTTTTTGGGTTTTGTTTGTTATGTTTGGGGGGTTTTAATTGTGTTTTCTAGTGAAGAACATTTTTTATAACAAAGTGTCTTGCCCAGCACACTACTTTTCTGCCAAGTAATGATCCAAGGAAAGTAATCCATTAGTGCTGCTCTAACTTGGCCTTGCAGATAATCAGATGAATCATAGGTATTGATGAGAATGTTTTGCTTGTCTTTTTCAAAGGCCATGATGTTACTTCAGTTTCAGTCATTCACTAACTGCAATCATTAATGTTTCCTTCACGAGACTGCAGAATGTAAAATGCAAGGTTCCTATTGAGGGTAATACCCTGGCTTCATTCACCTAATTATTGTTGTATCTTATGCTGATAAATTTCAGCCAAGCATACAGGAACACACACTCTTTACTGAAAAGTTTAGAAACTGAGATTTAGGTGGTGCATGGTAGGAAATAAAGAATCTAACCGTTGCAGCTGGTTCGACTGTAAGTATGATTCATCTGGAAGATAAAGTAAAATCATGTTCTGTACCAGTTTATTTGCAGATGTTGCTAATCCTATTTCCAGCTGTGTATCGTTTGTAGCATAATTGAGGATGTGCTTTCCACACCTTGAATGCTGTTATTTACCTAAGACAAAGGTTTGAAGTTCAGTCTACACTTGAATATGCACATGGGTATCACATCTTAGAAAATGGAGTACTTGGGTGGATAATAGGATGGTTTAATTGCATTCATCATCATTATGATAGTTTATCTCTGAGGAAAATGCGACTCAATTTTCTGGATTGGCTTAAAGATACAAGTGGGTTCTCTTTGTGTGGTTTGGTTTTTGATCTTCTGTCATTCTTAATAGCTTTGCTCTTTCTTTTACTTATTTTTTCCTTCACCACTGTGAATTGCTTATTTATTTTAAGGCTGTGAGATAATGGTGTATGAAATACTCCTCCCAACAGAAAAGATAATTATCTTTGACCAAGAAGCACCTGAAGTTTGAGAGATGCTGTGATATTGACAGCTAACAAGTTGATATAAGTGTGTTTGAAACTAGAAGAGAAAACTTTTTTTAGCTAATAAAGTCAAGAATATCAAGACTCTTTGGCAAACTGTGTTTTTCTTATTATAGCATCAGAAGGCTACCTAGGATGTTTTGTTTGTTTCACTTGATCGATTAATCAGTCTAGTGAGGTAAACAGCTATCTTTTGGAAGAGCTGTAAACTCAAAGGAGGAGAAAATAAGTCAGTATTTCACCTTTGGTCTAATGACAAGATGTTGGAAACAGTTTAGAGAAATTTCTTTTGACAAGAAGAGACCAAGAACAAGCAAATGCAGAGCTGCCTTATTTTTCCAGACTAGGGCTGCTGTCATCACACAGAAATTAAATCTATGTTTTTACTATTTTCTGAAACAAGCTGATTACTCAGTGCTTGTGAAGAGTAATTTTCATTATGTGTTATTAATTTGGTATTAATATAAACTCTTTTAGGAAGTAAACCACTACATTGATAATTGCATGTAATTTAAAAAATATTTCTGTGGGATGTTATGTTCACACAGTCTACAAATGATATTGATAATTAATTGGAATTTATTTCATTACTATAAATTGAAATATTTATATTTTTCTCAAAAGTAGTAATTTTTTTTCATTTAGAAATAGAAGAAAAAGCAGGTTGTTTAAAGTTTCCAATACATCTCAAAAATGTATTTTTTTGAATTTATACATGTTTATTCTGATGTGCTGTTCAAGATATTTCGTCCTAGATTTCTATTTCAGTTCTGTCATAGCCTCAGCCAATTCTTTAATTTCATTTTTATTATTGTAAGTTTGTAATGATAATTATCTTCTCCAGATAATTTAACATACTGTTGAATAGCATTAACATACTTGTTTTCTTTATTAATTTTTAATGAAAAACTTAATTTTCCAACTTCCATTTTTTTTTAATTTTATCAATTTTTGTACAAGGAGAGATCAAATATATAAAAAAACCCTTTTATTGTTAGAAAAGAAAATATATAAAAAGTGATACATATTTATTATTGAAGAATTCAGACCAGGTAAACTTGCAGTCACTTAAGAGTATGCACTTCATATTGGATTAAATAACGGAAATCATTTGGAAACAATTCAAGTGAAAAAAAAATCTTTTCAGTTACTAATTGATATATATTTTTTACCTTGTACATTGAATTAGAAAATGAGAATGCTGTTCCAAAAAATTCATCTCACATTATTTGAAATAACTTATTTTGCCTCAGATATTTATGATGGAATAAAATTCAGCTGAAGTCGGTGGTGGGAAAAGTAAATTTTAAATAGATGCATTAAGAAGAATTGTGATGAGTTCTAATGTAGATAAGTAGATTTTTTTTTGTTTTAAACCTTTGTGGTTTTTTAGATTTTCTTTGAGCAACACGTAGATCTGTGCTTGGGGATTTTTAGATTTTTTTCTGCTACTTAAGACACTGTACTTATTTATTATATTATGCATGTGCCATTTCATTAAAAAGATTCTAAATTATTAAAATTCAAGTGAGAAATTATGGAGTTTATTTTTTAAACTAATGCTAGAGTTCTGGCAAAAATTTTGGACTACCTATTGCATTCACCCCCACCCCCTATATATTCTATAGTTATTGACCATATGGTCATATGGATGCAATTGAAGGCTTTGAATTTGCATCCTGTTTTCAAGTGTGCTAAAATTGTACTGACACCTCATACAGCTTATTTAAGCAAAAGGCATGCACATATGGCAAGCATAGTGTGAAGAACAATTTTGTAACTCGTTCTCATGCACAGTACTGTACCGAGCTCAGTCAATCAGCACCACCTTGGCAGAGTGGCAGTACAGAACCTGCATAGTAATTATAGTCCATCACTGGGTATTGTCCTACAATTTGTAACAACTATTTTACTACTTCTGTATAAAATTAACTCTTTATCTACGTTTTCACTGCACGCTTAAGTTGCACTCGGCCTGTTTTCCTTTCTAAATGTGGTTTAGCAAGGCTGCCTGCTTCTATTTGCCAGTCCTTCCTGAACTGGTTTGCCAGTATGTAGTGCAGGTGAAAGTAAGGAAGAAGTCTCGAGGGTCATTATGTTTGTACGTGGTTTATGGGGAAACTGGTGAACGGGTTGAATGTGGGAGCAGCTTTTGCTGTTCCCTCGAGGGGAGGACAGGCAGGACAGGACCTGAGCATCACTCATTGTATTTGTAGCAGCTAATCAACCAGTGACCGTAGTTTTTCTAACCCCCCTTTCAGTGCACAAATAGCTGCAGGCACAGTGTGTACAATGTTTTGTTTAGTAGGGATGTGGTAGGGATATTGGGAAGCTGATGTCATTGTCATAAAAATAAAAAAAACCATAAATCTGTAGGAAGAATAATTTAGATGTTTTCCTCTGTGAAACAACTTGTTCATGCTGTGTTTTTAGTGATGACTGCTAATGTAGAGGTATCAAAAAGCCTCCTGTGCTTTCACTGGACACACCATGTAATTTTTAAAAACAGACCTACAGAATTGGCATCCTGTAGCACATTTTTATTTCCATCCTAAATAATGGGCAAGTGACCTACTTTTTCTTCTGAAAGACCTTTTAAGTATGCATGCAAAGCTTTTAGCATGAGATCTGTTTTGTAAAAAAAAACCTTAAAATGTACATAACATTTTGCTAGGGACAGAACATAATGCTAGGGACAGAAAGATTGAAGAAGGGGGGATTGGTACCTAATGAAAACCTTTACCAATATGTGTCATTCAGAGGCAGGGAAAGATATGTTATATTGGGGGAGGAATTTGTCTGTGTATGGTTTGCCTTCCAAGCCTGACTTCAGCTGCAGTAAGACACATCTGAGAGAACATGCCTCAGCTATTCAGTTCTGGAACCTTTTCATCTGCTGTGAGGCAATACAGAATACCAGAACTGCATGGGTAACATTGTTCTGAAGGTTCTGCTTGTCAGAGCTAGAACTTAAGCTTCCCAAGTTAAAAAGGTGCTCAGGGTCCAGCATGAGGAACAGAATGTTTACCAAAAATCATTTTTGCTGGAGATGCTGGCTGTAGCTTTTATACTTGAAGGAAAGACGTAAGCAACTTGTCTGACCTGTTACAGATGTCTGTTTTCCTCTGCTGACCCTAAAGAGGGTCTAAATGACTGCTTGAGACATTTTAGAGGTCTAAACTTTGTCAGATTAATCCATCTTCAATCTGTTCAGTTACTTCAGGAAGACTGAAAGCGTGTGTATAAACATAACCCTTATCAGATTCTATTTTCCAAACCTTTTGAATGTGCTAATAATTATAACAATGTTATGTGTAAATCCAGATACTTAATAAGATCATATTTAAAAAGCACTTTGCTAAGATGAACACAGTACAAAATGTAGGAGCTATAATGGCAAGAAAATGAATCATTAAAGGAATCAGAAAAATTCATTCATATTTGTTTTTGGTTAAGATTTGTACAGATATTTTCTGTTCTTTCAGTGCCAGTGAGAACTTTAGACATTGACTGTAACAAGTCTTTATGGTGCTGAGTTATGTGAACTCACAGGGGGTACTGTAATGTAGCCTGGGAGTTGTACATCCTTAGTAAAACCAGACTTAATCTAGACTTTGATCTTACTTTTTTTAACAGATGCACAATATTTTTGGAGTCTTCACGTACTTTTTGTTTACGTTCTCCAGTTGGAATTTTATTTTTTGATAGTTTTCAATGTCTTGGGGTAAGAGAAGGACTTATGTTACTGGTTTTCATATGGGGTTCACTATCTTTGCAGTCCTTAAGATGAAAAGCCATCCCCATTACCATGCAGATGAAAGTTACCCTGTATTGCTGTATTCTTTCCCAATAAGTTAATACTCCATTATTAAAAAAAACCAGCAAAACAGTATCAAGTTCTTGGCCCATAATTTTTTTATTCTTCCAGAGAAAATGAAGAAGTACTTCAGCAGGAACACTGTGCTTAATAAGTAACCTAATTTTTATTCCCACCTGCTAGGAGTATTCCAGAAGCACAACAGTAGAAAGACAGGAGATATCCTAAACATCAAGTTCTTATAACAACTCAGACTGCTAATTAAAAAAAGATAACTAAATATTTTGTCTCTCTAAAGTCATCATACCTGCAGAATTGTTTGGAATTACTGTGCTTGGAAGTTGTATGCTCTTATTTAAGAGAAAATAAGACCAGCTTCCAGTGTGTACAAGGATTTTTAGGAGACTGCAAAAATAGCATTTTGGATGTCTA
This sequence comes from Machaerirhynchus nigripectus, assembly GCA_013397975.1. Taxonomy (NCBI): domain Eukaryota; kingdom Metazoa; phylum Chordata; class Aves; order Passeriformes; family Dicruridae; genus Machaerirhynchus; species Machaerirhynchus nigripectus. Next base: position 103,601 of record VZRQ01008689.1, on the reverse strand, counting down.
CAATGGCAAATAAATTTGGAACTAGACAGAGAAGGTGTAAGTAGCTACCCTAAATATTAATTTAAATGTCCATTTGATGGCATTTTTTTTTAAATGGGAGAGTTCAATTCAGGAGGTGGTGGTGGATAATTTTTTGCCATACTTTTTCCCAAGTTTATATCATTTTTATTTTACATAAGATTTTTAGTAAAGGTGGCTGGTAAACCCATGCTACCTACAGGAATGAAAGAATGCTAAGAGCACAACTGTTTCACTCAAAATTAGCAGCATGCTGTCTATGTAGTGTGGGAGTACATGTTGTAAAATTTGTGTGGATGTGAACAGTAAACAGAAAACAGTTTGTTTGGCTTATTTATGTTTTTCCTGTGATTTCAAGAGAGGAAATAGTAAAATGAAAAAAGTTCTTTCTGTCAGAAGACAGTCAGTGGCTGTATTCTATGCCCCTCTTGTACACATATCCTTCACAAATCAGACTTGGTACCCTAGCTGAGATGATAATTCCTTGCTCTGCTGCTACATTGCATATCCCTGAGGAGGGGGTCACAAAATTGGCTCAAAACTGAATAATAATCTGGGTGACTGCCATTCTTGCAAAACTTAATATATAATTTAAAATACTCAATGAGTACCGAAGGCTTGGCGGTTTATTTCTTCCTTACATTGTGCAGTTATCACATTTTTGCAAAATGTGTGTAAAACATCACAGTAATTGAGAAGTGTCAGTAGCTTGCTGGGTACAGAAAAAGTTCTTTATGCTTTGAAGTTCCCTGAGTGCTGGTGCAGCACTTTGAAAAATTCCTTAATGACTGAGTAGCAGTTCTTGAACTAGTGATTTGGGAGTCCCCTGCTAGCACACTAATGATTCAGACAGCAGCATTAAATCAGTTGCTTTAGTTTAAGTACTTCTTGAATGTACATAAAGTCTCACTTTACTGGGAATTGAACTAACTACCTGCAGTCTGAAAAGCAATAAGTTGTGCACTTAAGCAAAGGTGAATTACTAATAAAGAGAGAGTTTTCTCCCGTATGCGCTTTTTGAAAGCTCTTAGCTGCTTGGGTAGAAGGATGGTACAGCAGTTGATGAAGCTTCACACGTTGGACCCTACCAGTCCTTGGAGAGATCTTTGTAACAATTTTCAGAAAAAAGTGACTCGGAAATACCATGATAAAAGCTTTCAGAAGACACAAGAGGCAACACTTCAACAGTATTTCACAAATACATTAAATTTCTCTAATCTCTTCAGCAGCTGCACTCCTTTTTTTTTGCTCTGATAGTGACTTTAGAATGAAATAAGGATGGTACTACCAGTAGACTCTATCTTCTGCCTATGTTGATTTCCTACATGTTTTACTTAAATATCATTAAAAGCCTTTTTGTACGCATAGTTTTTGTGAATTTTTCTCCCATGGGTTACACTGCTGAAAAGACCATTTGATAAATACTTTATCTGTGTCAGATTTTATTGTTCTCAGTCCAGACCTACAAGCAGAAGGTCAGCCAAAAATATCAGGATCAGGTCATAGATGAGCTAGGATCTCCTGAGCAAACTCAAACACAAAAAGGAAGCGTGCAGAAGGTGGAAGCAGGGACAGATAATCTGGGAGGAACACAGAGGCAGCATTTAAGCCTACATATATGCTGTTAGGAGGGACAAAGCCCAGACTGAACAGAATCTGGTCAGGGATGTCAGAAGACTATGAGAAGCATTTCTATATAGGTGATAAAAGGTAGAATAGGGAAAATGTAGGCCCACTGCTGAATGCGGCAGGGAACCTGGTGACACAGGACATGGAAAAAGCTGAGGTTCTGGCTTCCTCTTAGTTTTAACTGGCAAAACCATTCTTCAGAAATCTTAATTATTGAAGCCAGGGAAAAGCCTGGTGCAAGGAAAATGTACTTGTGGTGCAAGAGGATCAGGTCAGGGAATATTTAAACAAACTGGACATACATAAGTCCGTGGGCTGTGATGGGAGGTCGTGTTTGACCAAACTGATAACCTTACATGAGAAAATGATAGCCTTGGTAGATGAGTGTAGGGCAGTGGGCAATCAGTACGGCTAGGTATCAACAAGGTTTTTGACGCTCTGTCCTGTAAGTTCCTCATAGAAAAGCTGACCAAGTATGAATTGGATAAACAGACATTGAGGTGGACTGTAAACTGGCTAAAGGCCCAGACTTGGTAGCCTGTGGTATTAAGTCTAACTGAGGGTCAGTAGCTGGCAGTGTACCCTAGAGGTCAGCACTGGGTTCAGCCCATCTAACCATTGTCATTATTGATCTGGGTGATGGGGCAGAGTGTGACCTCAGCTGGTTTGTTGATATCACAACACAGGGAGGAGTGGCTGACAAGCCAGAGGTAGTGATGACATCCAGAGGAACCTGGTCAGGCTGGAGAAATGGCCTGAGAGGAACATCATGAAGTTCAACAAGGGTAAGCGTGAGGCCATGCACAGGGGGAGGTATAAACCCAGGCAGTGTAGCGAGGCAGTGTATGTGAGGGGGCTGGTTAGCTGGAAAGCAGCTTGGAAGGAAAGGAACTGTGGGACCTGGTGGACTCAAAGTGAAACACAAAGAAGGCTGATGGTGCCCTGGGCTGCTTTAGGAGTACTGTTACAGATAAATTGTGTGAGCTGCGCAACAACAGAGTTGGACAACCGAAATAAACAGATCAATATAAAGGATTGTGTACAGATAGATATAAAGCAATACATAACCAGCAGATGAAAGGATGCAGACCTAACAGACAAAGCCTATCTGGGAGAAAGGAACACACAGAAGATTCCACTGGTCACAGAAGCATGGAATAATGGACTGTTTCTTTAGGAGTAAATACAAAACTGTCATAAGATGAATAAGATTTTTTTCTCTTAAAAATTAGGTGTGGGGTTTTTCCTTTTTTTTTTTCTTTATTTATATTGATTTAAGTGACTTTGTGTATATAGACATATATTTTTCTGTTGGTATAAAACTAGTGGCCTCCTAAAATGTAATTATTTCTTTTTAGCTTTCTGGCTCTGTTCTAAAATGTCCATAGTGGTATTCAGAGTGCTTTCCTGACAATCAATGTAATTTTACTGAAAAGAGCTCAGAACAAAGTCTGATTTTGTGTGTGCAGATGCTGATTTATGCTGTCCCAAACTGAAAAGAGAAAACGTAGGCTAGAAGATGTAGAGTCAGTATCTTTTCCATTTCCTTGGTCAGCTGGAGAAATAACAGTGTACATTTGTCCAATAATATTAGCAGAAAGTGGAGAAACCTTTCTTCCCAGATGACTGTTTTCTTCAGTGAGTGCTATGTTCCAGGTTTATTGAAGGAGGCAGTTGTAAACTTCAGAAATCTGAAACCATCAAAGACCATTCAGATTTTCTGAATAGTGTGTATCTCATTTGCTGTAAAGAAGAGAGAGACAATTCCAAGCAAAATAAGTGAAGCAAGTGAATTTGTACTTTCTTACAGGAAATTTTGTCTTTCACCTGAATTTCTTTCAAATAAGAAAGAACACTTCTCAATACAGGTGGGATGGGATGACTATTACATAATACAAGAATCTCACTGGTTCTGATTCTCTTTCTCACATTCTTAGGCATTATGTGTTGTCTCTAATGGAACAATATATCACCTTAGGTTTGCACTTTTTTTCTTCTTTGAATATGTTAGATTGAAGGAGAATATTATTTTTAAACAATTTTCAGATTTGACTCAATGAACATTTAAGCCTTGGGTACAGTCTTTTTATCTGTCACAATAGGCAGTCATCCTTTGTTTGTTACATGTTTCTGATTGTGGTATGCTGAAATTCCAAGGAGAGTTCTTAAGTATCACCCTATGCAAGCCCCAGGAAGGGTCTGACCCACTCATGAGCCAAAAAAAGGAATAAAAAACAAGGGAAAAAGAAACCACTATTCACATTTGATAGGTTAGAAAATGGAAGCAAAATCTGCCAAAACTACCCATGATCATACAGCAGTAAATGATTAATCAGGCTATTCATCCCTGAGTTTTCTCACCTCAAACTTTTGTTTCAGTTGACAGAGAAGGCTTAATTTTTTCTTTACAGTTTTACTTACTGTATTTTTGAAATTTAAAGAACTCGCCTGAGGAAAAAAAACATTTTTCTAATGTTCTCCTAGTGCAAGACCTGTTGTATTCCCATCTCTTTCCTTTTCTAAGACAGGCTGCTCTGCTCTCCTGATATGCAGTCAACTGCAGTCAGCACCATACACTAAATAAAGCCTTCAGCTGTTTCAAGTTCAAAGTTCAAAGCTGTTTCCTTTCCTTCAAGTCACAGATTGTTTTCAACATAGAGTCAATTTGTGGGAAATCAAAAATTGTTTTGTAACCTCACTGAACAGACCGAGACCTGATTACACTTTATGAAGACGAGATGTACGTCAGTGTGTGATTTAAAATATGCTGTGAGACCTTCTGTGAGCTCAGAAATTATCTTCTAAGTCACGGCTTAAAAAAAGTGTTTGTTTCCTTTATTTGGGGACATTCTTTCTATGCAACGAACATCATCAGACTTCAAGCAGTCTGAAGGAAAAGAAGAGCTTTTTCGTCTATATGTCCAAGGGAAACTATATGCTATCACTCTTGATTGTTTGACAGGAAAATAAGCTCATACCAGTTTTTGCTTTCACTATCATTCTCTGAAGAAAATTTATGATGCTGCTATGGTGAATCTAAAGCTGTTCCTCTGCTTTCTATTTTGTCATTTTTCTGCTTAATACAATTGTATTCCACTTTCTTGTGAATTTCCTTTTTACTAAGTCTGGTTTTCTCTTCGTGCTAGATATTTAGTTGTGTCCTTTTGGTACTATAAATTAAAATGTCACTGCAGACAGAATTCTCAGACTGAATTGAGAGTAAGCAATGGTTAGATCAATCTTGAATTTTAACAACAGAGTATATTTGTACATTTGAGAAAATGTAACTTTGTTAATGTAAGTTCCACTGAATTCGATCAAATTTTGTTTTGGGGAGCTGTGCAATGTTCTGATAATAGCAGTATTGAATGTTTTTTCTTTTATCTGATTTTGTTATTAAGGACATAAGGTATGTAAAAATTGATGGTGTTTATTTATACCTGTGTGAGTGAAATTCTATTTTACATAGTAGAATATGTTTTCTTCTTTCTCTTTTCCATCTCATTAAATGAAGAACTTTTAATGAATTGAGAACAGTAGTTGAGTTGTACTGCATGTATGAGAACATTTTCCATTTACAGTGAGTTGGAAACAAAATCACTCGAAACCATTTGGGGTTTTGTGCACTGAAAGGTTAATTGGTAAGACACAGCTATGATCTATTTCAGCCAGAGATTTAGATAACTAATTTAGTATGGCTTCCTTGTAAATTAGATGTAATACTTTAGTGAGTGAAGGGTCACTTTTTCCAATGGAATTCTAATGTGATCTCTAAATGCTGTTTGCCAGTTTATATATACAAGTAAATGCAAATGAACTTAGGACTGTTCTAGTGAATTTTGTCATCATTACAGGTACCTGACCACTGTTGCCTATGCCCACATAACACTTCCAGTTTTTCACTTCCAGGGGATATTTGGATAGACCATGAGAAATTTTTTTTGATAGTATGGATTTCAGTGGTTAATTTCTTTTAAGCAAAGTGTTTAAGTGAAAATAGGATTTAAGCATATTTCATTCAGGTCTTGAAATCATTAAATGATGATCAAAGTAAAACATAGATGTATTTAAATCTTTAGGTTACATTTTTATTCAGTGTTAGAATTAATGTGTAAACAGTAAAATACTATTAAGCACTAAAAATTTAAGAATTCATTTGTTTAGAAGGAAAAACAATATAATAGTAACATTTAATTCCTATTTTCATACAGTAATAGAATCATTTAGGTTGGAAAAGATCTTTAAGACCATCAAGTTCAACCATTAACCCAGGAGTGTCAAATGCACCCCTAAATCATGTCCCTGAGTATCACATCTACACATCTTTTAAATATCTCCAGGGATGGTGACTCAGCCACTCATTTGCACGTGCTTCCTTCACCCTTCAATTCCTCTCTCCTTTGCACACCTCTGAATATAAATTTGAGCCTGTGTATGGGAACAAAGCAGAAAAATCAATGCTGCTTCTCTCTCCACAAATAGACGTGGTGGCAGAGACAGAATTCTGGCTGGAATTCATTCTCCTTTCACTGAATAATTGCATTGCTCTTTAGTCAAAGAAGATTTTCTGATGGTACTACCGGTTCCAAATAATTCAGATCATATATTAATCCAATATAAAGAGAAATAATTATATGAAAAAATCGAAGAAAGCAAGGCTATGTTCTTAACAACAAAAGATTTGGGCTCTAACAATTTAGCTGAAAAGAACGTCCCAGGAAAAGTATAGCACTTTTCTAACTAATTTTGTAAACAAATATGTACGTAAGGCTGTAGAGCCTGTAGAGCCTTAAACCTAATACATTAAAAATAATATTTTTAATACTTTCAGGATTTAATTTCTACTCAAAATATTTTTATTTTATTGATCCACTTGACCTCCACACAGCTTTTCTCTTGAACTGCTTTATACATGGTTTTCAAGAACCTCTTATGCTCACATACCCACTTCAGCGATACAGTTGCATTTATCTTCACCAACATTTTGGCCCTGATCTCATATAGTTAATTAGTGTAGTGGTAGAGTTAATTTCCATATTTTATGAGTATTTCTATGGATCTTTACAGAAGCAGACATATGAGAAAAAAATTTTAAGAATGCTTTTTCAGAAGTGAATACAAGTATTAGATATGGTGAAACAAGGCTGCTTCTTTGCTTCATTTGTTTCTCTTGGTGAAGAGGAGTCTGCTAAATGTTTAATGATTCATTAATAGTTACAAGTAAAAATTCTGAAGGCTGTATTCCTTTTCAGTCGAGAAGTAGAATTAATGCCAGTTCTCTATCTCTGAGGCTTCCATGCACATACAGTTGTTAATGCCTTGTAAACATCAAATGATAGGCAGGTGGGATTTTCCCTATTGAATGCATGTCCTTAATTATAAAATCTAAAATAAGAGGGAAGTTAAAAAAATGGATCATTATTTAACTTGCAGGCAAGAGAGGTACCTTTCATCAAGAAAGATAAATATAAAGTAAGCCTATGTTTTATAGTTACTTGTGCTCCATGGAACTAGAATTGTAAGAAATAATTTTAAATGTCTTCCTAGATCAAAAGGGGTGATTAGCTTGCTGTATTGAGCATTGGTGCAATCTCACCTTAAGTAATGTGTGCAGTTCTGGGCCCCACAATTTAGGAAAGTTTTGAAGGGCCTTGGATGCTTTTAAAAGAGTGAAAAAAAAATGGTGAAAGGGATGGAAGGAATGCCCTACAAGAAAAGAGCTGCTGACAACTTTGGGCTTGTCCAGACTGGAGAAAAGATCAACAGGCATTTGAAGGGATTTTCATTCCTTTTTATAATTTTGCCTTCTCTTTAATGACACAGACTGTTTTATTTTTAAAATGTTTGCCTTTTTCAGTTAATTTTGTATTGTTTTGTTATATAGACATCTAAGGGATGCCGATGCCACCTTACAAACACAGTTCCTCTGTGTTGGTGCTTAAGCTCTTGTCGTTCCTTTACCAGGTGGTAATAAACCAAGTATTTGGAAGCAAAGTGAAAGTGAATTTTGTTGTGGTTTTAGTTGTACCTTGAATTGTTTGAGAACAAGTAATCAATTATTGATTTTAGATTACAGGTAGGCAATGGCTGAAGACTTGAAATGTAAGCTGAAGACTTTAGTCATTGTCTCTGTTGTCTGCAAGTTTGCTTTTTTCTGTAGGTAAAGATATGCCAAGATGTTTATGAGTTATGATCTCTTTAGGAGCACCAAGACAAAACTGAGGTTTTAAAGCTGTCTTCTCTCTTCTAGTTTTTGTTAGCTTGGGGAAATCCTTTTCATCTGTGTACTGCAAGACAAACAAGTAGTAGCTAATAGTCCACATTCACTACGTTCAAACAAACTGAGCGTAAATGAAAGAGTAGATGACACTATTAACTAGTGGCTAGTAAGATCTCACAATATCAAGATAATAAAAAAGTAGTTAATTGTACTCCCATAGTCTGATTAACATGGTTATCTTCTGTCTGTTTTGTTGTTTGGAGGGGCTTTTTTTTTCGGTAGACATAAATTTATTATTAATTTAATCAATTTGTTTTCACTCGTAGTATTTTTCTTACTTAGAAGCCATAACTTGATTATTTCACATGACACAAGACATTGAAAAACCTGTAAAATAAAGTATTTTCATTTTTCTTTTTATGAAACTTGTAAATGATGATTTACAAGAATATAGTCAGTACCACAATGAAAGTTGAACTTATGTGTCTGTACTTCATAACACAACATAGCTGACCCAGTTCTGTATATTTGTTCTTTTCTCATTAAAAAAACCCAATCATTTTACTTAGTATGTATATTTGGCAGAAATTTCCCTTAGGGGAGCTAGGGCTCTAGATGTCACTAAAATTCAAGTTCTCTGAATTTTAGGGTAAAAATTGATCAGTTATTCTTTATTTTAACCTTGCACACAGTTGTGCACTCCAGCAATAAAATGACTGGAGAAAGGAAACCAAAAGCTGTCAGTTTGCAAGGGGAAAACCTTTCTGTCAATAAATATGGATCTTCAAATGGTAAGGGGAACTAGATTAAATCCAAGCATTTCTTTCAATCTAATATCATTGAGACTAATTATATTTTTCTTTAAATATTTAACTAATACAGATGCATGTGGTACTGAAGTTGTGTCTCTGAAAGCACAGTAGAGTAGAAGATACCAGCTTTCAAAGTTTTTAACAAATACCTGAACACAAAGATGTTGACTTAGTGGGAGCCTTTAAAGTACCCAAACAGTCAAACAACAACCAACCAAAGTCAGGAGAAAATAAAGTGGGAAAAAAAAAATTAGCAAATCAAAAGAATTGGGCATATTCTCAAGTCTCAGCAAACACCATAAATCCAATAAATCTGATTAAAAGATTCCAACTAATTTAACAATACAAATATGTAAGGATTTTTTTGAGACTAGAAACTACTTTTAAATTTGTGCTCTTGTTCCATGAAACAACTCTTTTGAATCCTTTTACTTAATGTGTTTAAATAATAAAAAGAAAGATGTAAGTGTGAAGAGATCCGCTTTGTTGCCACTTTTCACCTAAATATTGATTAAAAGATACTTCCTTCAAGCAAGAGTTATTTTTACCACTGTCACTCCATTATCTTGTTTTCAATGTACCATGAAAATGTTCTAGTACTCAGATGAAAATAGACTATGGATGAAAAGACATCAGCTAATCTTGAAACTTGCAAGTCTCGAAAATTGTTATCAAAAGCAGAATTAGGAAAAATTGCATGAGATTCCATTATATTGCCATTTGAAAATGTAATAAAAAACCTTCAAGTCATGGCCACTCTGACATAAAGATAGTTAGAAAACAAGATTTGCTTTAATGGTAGCAGTGTGATTATTTTAATTTTGCGAATCAGAAGTACACAGTTCCCTAGCTCTTAGAGAATCTTGAATGATAGCATAGCATATGCCATTTCTTGGATATTATTATGAATGCTGGATGCCTTGTTTTACCTTCTGTATCATGCACTGGCTTTCATGTATTCAAATGCATGTTTGTGTGATTATATATTTTGTTTTTGAGAAATACTGAAGTAAAAGACTTAGAAGCAGCTATTGACAGAAATTAGTTTCTTGAGTTCTTTCTAACTACATTGCTGGCCTGTGGGTAAAAATGAAGTTCTGATGAGCCCTTTTTACTTGTTTTTCATTTCTGTTTTGGCCTTTTGTAGCCTTTATTACTTTCATTTAAATACTTTCTTAATTAGTTTCTTCCACAAATACCACAATCATCTTCCAAAGCTGATTTCACTCAGATTTGTTATATACTCATTCCCTTCAAGCAAGCTGTCGTCTGTGTTGTTTTTATTTAAAATAACTTGTAACTTATTTTATTTAAAATAACTTGGTACAGACAAATGAAATAATTTGAAGAAAGGAGTAACTCGCAGGATGATTAAGATAAGAGGAATATTTTAAAGTGAAACTGAGAAGCTCAATAAAAATGAAGCTAATAATGCAAATGGCAATTTGTTTTTTATTGTTTTCTGTTGTTTTCTTTTAAGTTAATAATAAAGTTGTCAAAGAATCACAGACTGGTTTCTTCTTAATGAAAAAATATTTTTGTAATAGTATTGATTTTTTTTCTCAAGAGTGTGATAACCTGTGGTTTCTGTTTCTAACTTAAATATATCAAAAAGTGCTTAAAATTGGTACAATTTTTCTGAGAAAACGTAAAACATTCTAAAAATGACAGTGACTTCCATAGTTTGATTTCTCGTGATAGCATCTGCTGCTTCTTCACTGCTTATATACTCCATGTGCATTTCTAAAAATGTATAATGAGTGTTTAGATGCATCTAGGGTCTATGCCTCCTGCTTTTTACATGGTTATTGAAATAAAGTAAAAACATAATAACCTTATCTGTTTTTTGGGTTTTTAAAAATTCTCCTCAGTAAATCAAAAATTATAATGGTATGCAGGAGTGGGAGGCCTGACAATTAAATAGCTACTCTTGCTATGTTTTGCATAGAATCATAGAATGTTAAAGAGTGGGAAGGGACCTTAAAGATCATCAAGTCCCAACAACTCCCACTACAGCAGGCTACTCAAGACCTTGTCCAACCAAACTTTGAACATTGCTAGTGCTGGGGCATCCACAGCCTCCCTGGGAAACCTGTTCCAGTGTCTCACCACTCTCACAGTAAAGAACTTCGTCCTAATATCTAACCTAAATTTCACCTCTTTCAGTTGGTACCCATTACGCCTTGTCCCATCTCTACAGTTCCTCACAAAGAGTCCCTCTTTAGCTTCCCTGTAGGGAAAGATACTGAAATATTGCTGTGAGGTTTCCACATAACCTTCTTTCCTGCAGGCTGACCAGCCCCAACTTTTTCACCCTGTCTTCATGGGGGAGTTACACTATTCCTCTTATCAACTTGGTGGCCCTCCTCCAGACTTGACCCAACAACTCCATGTCCTTCATAAACTGGGAACACCAGAACTGTATGCAGTTCTCCAGGTGGGGTCTCACAAGAGCAAAGGAGGGGGTGAGAATCACCTCCTTCAATCTACTGGCCACACTCTTTTTGATGTAGCCCATTGGCTTTCTGGGCTGTTAGCACAAATCTGACTGCCATGATTTTTCAAAAATTATGGATAACGGCTTAGCAACTTCGTTTGCCAGCTCCCTCAGGACCTGCAAATTAATCTCACTGGGTCCCATGGACTTGTGAACATTGACGTTCCTTGGTCTTGAACCTGACCCTTTCCTACAGCGGGCTTAGGGTTTTCATTCTCCCAGTCCCTGCATTTACTGTTCTTGACATAGGTGGCGTGGCAAGAGCACTTGCCGTTGAAGATACATAAAGAACAATTCTTTATGATATTGTTCTTTCTCTAGAATCTAAAGGAGTACATTTTTCAGACTCCTGAAAGTTTGTGGTAAACTATGTTGACACATTTTATTTTAGGAATTTGTGAAATCATAGTTACATACACATCTGTTGAAAATCTGCTAAGGATTGCCTGATAGGATATTTTTATATAGTGCCCTATTTATGAGCTTCCTTGCCGATTGCATTTTAAAAGAATGTCTCCCTGCACAGATGACATTCAGTTTTCTAATTTGCTTTTAAAAAGGTAATCCTTTTTAGAGATTTATTTGCTTAAGATAATGAAGTAGGATTACAGCGGAATTAACTGCAATGTTATTAAGTGTGGGTTTTTTTCCCTTGGATCTAACCTTATGCTTTCAGTTTGAAAATAAGCTGAGATTTATTTTTCCTAGGCTACAAAACAAATTCAAGGCCAGAAGACAAAAAGGCAGCTGAGGTGGTAATTCTCCGGAAGAATTAAGACACCAGCGTCTTTGAGGTATGTTTGTTTTGGAAATGTTGTTAATTATTTATTAATCTTGCCGCTACGTGTGAGAGCAATGGTGAGTGCTTTTGAACATTAGTGACTATTTCACATCTTCAGATGTAGTTCATTTGAAAGAAAACTCCGAAATATATTTATCTTTTTTTTTTTAATAAGTTTGGGGAATTAGCTATAAATGTGCTTCTGTTTTATCTGACAGTATCTTTATGTATAGAAATTTAGATATAGACACCTGCAATGTAAAAAAAAGTAGCAGGGTTCTATGTTCTTTCTGACTTAACAGTTACTGCTTTCTTTATGTGCTGTAGGTACTGAGAAAAATTTTCCAAATAAGAATGTTCAGGAAAAAAGCTGTAAAAAAATTTATGTGCAACATATATTACTATGTTTTAAATAGGTAAAATAAATATTTTTATCAGATAGATGTAAAAAGCATAGAAATAAATTATGAGTATTTCCATAAAGGAGACAATAGGAAGTCATCAGTAGGTAGAAAGATTAATGGAAGATAAACTAAGGAAATTCATCACTGCTTTTTCACAAGTCTAAAAAATAGCCTATTTAACACTGTTTTTCACTTACAAAATGTTTGAACTCAGTAAATTGGATTCTGCTTTTGTAAACGTACCAGCAAAGCTTGCGGGGAACTAAGGAAGTGGAGCTGATGCTAATTTCATTTTAGGTCTAGTTATCACTTAGCATGTTCAGGAGCTTAAACAGAGCAAACTATGGTCTTCATACATTCAGAAAGTGCTGGGGCCTGGGAAAGCATTATTTCTCTTACAGCTGGGAAATATATTTGTGTAGTTTAACTTTCCTGGAATGTCTTCCAACCCTAGTTTTCTCTTTCATTCAATTGGATCTAGCCTTTTGCTTTCAGTTTGAAAATAAGCTGAGATTTATTTTTCCTAGGCTACAAAAAAAAAAAAATTGAAAGTGTCAAAGGATAATTTTTTTCTCTTAGAGGACATATTTTCTCACAACAGTAAAACCAAAATTCCTCTCTCTTTTATTACTTCAATCCTCACCTGAAGTTTCGTTTTTGCAGGAGGTGTATTTCACCTGCATAGACTGTTGTTTCTTTTACATTTTCATCAGATCTGTGTAATTTTGTAAAAATTTGATCAGATAGAAGGAGCACGTAGAAGTTTGGCTAGTGACACAAACATCTCATGGTTGTTAGGTACTGCAAGCATACAGCATGATGTACAGATTTCGTCCAAAAATAATTTTCTACTAAAAAGACAACCAAAAAGCACAAACTCAGTTTCCTCCTCCCTCAAAGACTGTATTTATTTCAGCTCTCTTTAAAAACCACATACCTGTTCAAGACTGTTGACCTCTGGGATTCTTTGCTTTTCCTTTGCTTTAGATGTTTAGATGTTCAATAACAGGTTTGAAGCCTTTGGTATTGAGAAGTTGAGTTCTGTACACTATCTTTGTATAATATCATTCACAGTGAATAGCTTCAGAATAATTTTTTGCCTCCTAGCATTTCTAACCACAAATACTTCTCTTTTATTGTCAATCTTTTTCCCTGGAGAAACAATATTTGAAGCACTGTAATATATGACAAGAGAGAAATCAGCAAATATTCACGTATATAGGCTATTATTCTCTTATCTGTCAGCATACCTAAATTTTGTATTGGAGAAAGGAATTTTAAACTGTTGTTGAACTTTTGATGACACTCCACACACGTGCCAGTGACATCTGGGAAAAATGTTTTTTGATACATGAAAAATCTCCTTGTCCTTTTCCTGACTCCTACTGAGATACACACTTGTTCCTCAGGGCACAATTTGTCTTGCAGATTGTATTTGATTTGTGGTTTAAGGACAGAAGCTCTTTGTATCCATGTTAATTACATGTAGCTTTCAGAAGCATGGTAAGGCAATATTTTTATATTGAGTAGTGAGGAAAAATGTGTAAAAAAAATAGATCTCACTTTACTGGGTCTTGCTGAAACAAGACACCAAGTAAAATATTTAATAATTTTTAATCAGTGTGCTTTACCTTCAGATATATTTGTGATGTTGATATATTTTTGTCTAGTTCGACACCTCAGTGTTCCTATGCAGTGTTTTTTTTTTATATAATTTTTAAGCCTTTATAAAATCTTCACTGTCTCTCAGTTATGGAGAAATAACTGTAAAACAGTGAACAAAAACTAACATATTATGAGGAAAAACAAAAGAAGCAAAACATGTCTGCCCTTTCTCATTCCATCTGCCAGATTATTTAATCTTATTCAGTTTGGTACTTCTGTCATTTTATGTGGTTATCTGCTGGACAGGTTATGATCTGATTTCAAATGGATTTCAAGTGGATTCTTTAATCATCAGTTCAACATTTCTGACACTTTAAAGAATGGTGTTATAGTCAGGTTACCCAAGCGACTTCAAATTACTTGATAATGGTAGTTTCCGTGGTAAACATAGTCCTTGGTGGCAGAGAAGACTCTTAACTTTCCCATGTCAGTGACTTTATGCTGTACAGTAATCAGAATAAAGAAGAGGTAGTTTCTGTAGCAAATAATTGGTATCTAAATATAAATATAAATATAAATATAAATATAAATATAAATCTTTCTCTGAGACTTCATATTGGAGTTTGTAAAATGAGTTTATGGCTATCTGAAGCTGTACTTTAAAATCTCCTCCTGGTGATGTAGGCCTTCTTGAGCAAGCAGTGCAAGGAACTGCTAACAAAGTTCATGCTTGTGCTTTTGAAAGAGTCTGCCTTACTGACTTAATAAACCGTAATGAAATAAGTAACTGGAAACGTGCAAATGCCGCAGAGGCTGTGTACCAGATGAGTGAAACTTGTGTTTGTAGCTTATGTATATATGTTAGCTTGCTCCATGCCTAATAGTCCAACTTAGATTTGTCTGTTCCAAACCCAGATATCTAGTTTTGCTTCTCTGATTTAGAATGAAGTTACCTGATCTTCCCAGTGCTCTTATGCATATTTTGCCTTTTTATATGGTTATAAAAAAGTGTACAATTTTGCCAAGGTACCCAATGCATACTGTATCCTTTTGATGTACTTACCTTTCAAAATTACTACATGAAAAACACATGGAGCAGCCTACATTTTCATGTCTGAAATGTGTGAAAGCCTGACTTGATAAATGCAAATGAAAGTTTCAGAGCTACCTTGTCACATCACAGATATGTATTTATGATGGGGCTAAAGGAACTCAGCCCTCTTGCAAGTGTTGCTAGATGTTGGCCTTACTTTTCAAAATATAAACCAAGAAATTAATTGCCTAAAGTAATGTACCCTGAGTCAACACTGGATTTTAGCCTGCTGCAAGACTGATTGGTATTTTACTTCCCTGGAAATTCAGAAATATCACAGAATGGTTTGAGTGTTTCGTGAAATGGAGTTGAAAAACATTTTAAAGCAGGAAGTTGACTGAAGCTTCCAAAAAACTGCAAACCTAAATTTTACAAATGTGAGCTTTTAAAGGTTTTCCACTCTGACAATAACTTAAAAACTGAAATTATGTTGCAAAAAGTTTCTGTCTCTTTTCAAAATCATTTTTGGCTTGAAAATCAGTATAAACTGATCCGTTTTATTCTCAGCTTTAGAAGGATTTGATTTCATTTGAGACAATAATTTAAAAGGCAGAGAAATTTATCAGAAATTTATCATGCTATATGTCTTGAAAAAAGAAAAAGTATTTTGAGACCTTTTCAGATTGCTTATGCAGGTCAGAAAAATTTATTAATTTGTGTAACAGCCAAAATATGCAAGTGTTCTTGAAAAATCATGAAAATAGTAGATATTCAACCATCTCATCCAAATATGTTAGGATTTCTAGACAGATTTCTAAACACCAGTTCGAAACTTAGTGAAAACTCAATCATTACTATGACTAGTCTGAATTAGAAGCTGGTTTATTTGGAACCTGTCTGCAGTTTTCTTTTGTGCAACCATTCTTGTGTAAAAGTACAAGACCCAGATATTTTGTGAAATCAGTCTCAGCTTCAAGTAGCTTCTGTGCTCCTTCTTGGAGTCGTAAAGAAAATCACTGAATACTCATCAGATTGCTCTCCTTTGTAAATTCAGTGTCAGGTACTTCCACTCTAGGCCTAAAACAGCAGCAGTGCAGGTGAGGATCTCATGTGAAATGTAACAGGGTGAGGAATTAGGAAGAAGGGAAAGAATTGTATTCATCACTTCAGTTGAGGGAAGTAGCAGAAGATTCCGAACTGAAAAGGGCCAGGATGCCAACCTTCCTGCGTAGAGGAGGTGTCTCTTCATGCAGAGACAGCGGGGTGCAGCCTCACCACAGACTGAAGCAGCTGCCAAGGGCAGGCAGTGGTGACCCAGGGTCCTGTCCTGGCACTTGGCAATGGGGCACCGCTTTGGCTGGACTCCTCTGCAGAAACTGTACCCTTGGAAGCAGCTTGAGAGTGAAAGGCAGGCTTGTTTCTCACCTGCAAAGTGTGCCTCAGGTGTGATCTGATCAGCAGGGTTCAGTTTGTACAGAGGAGTTTGATTCTAATCGGCTACTTCTGGCACCTGCTAATCTGCTGTCTCTGTTTTCACAGTCTTTGGTTTTAAGAATTTATTTACAGTCTAATTTTTTAAATTATTTAATTTATTTAAAATTTATTTAAACAGATCCAAAAAGACACAGAAATTCAGACTTCTATTACCAGTTTTCACTTGACCTATATAACTCAATGGGGTTATTTGTTTTTAGCTGCTCCAGTGAAATTGCAGGAAGTGAAAAAAACTACAGATATGGGTTTTTTTTTCTTTCAGAACACATGGGAGCTGCTTAGCAAATGCCACTAACAGCACTTAAATTCTAGGAAGTACAAATCCAAAAATGTCAGTTTTTGCGCAAAATTTCACTATTTCTCTGTTCTAGTTTTATGGGTTTGCTAGCACTATGAATTAGACTACAGCTAAATAGTCTAGTATAGCTCTTCCAAATACGGATTAAGAAAGAATATCTCTTCCAATGGAAAGAGTAGTTGATCCTTCTGTTTCTTACAGTGAAGTGAGTTTAATTCTAAAAGACACTCAAGTTCAAACAAAATATTGTTTAAATTAACCTGTAAGGCTGCCTGAAAAGGAATATGGGCTAGGTTTTTTTTTCCTCATATTCTAAGATCACAGTGTCCAGATTTGGCCCATGCTCCAGGGAATTTTTTCTATTTATTTTTAATGATCAATTTTTGAATGCTGAAGCCGATCAGTCCCTGCTCTTGAGAGGGATGATGTTCCAGCCATCTATAGATAGCACACAATTAACTTGAGGCAGAAGAGGGAAAACCAGAAAGGAAATATACACTATACACAGAGCATCTCTCTATGTTCTGTATTCTATGTCAGTTTTAATGGGTCTGTAATTAGGTCACAGGGCTGATTGATATCAGCACTTAGCTTCGTAGGTGACATCACCCTCTGCTACATTACCTAATAGAGATTAAGATGTTGACACAGAAAATTCTGCTTCCTGGACTGGGAAAAGTAACTAATTAAACCAGTTGTAGACTTGACACTGTCTGAATTATTTACCAATATATCTACATATATTTCTCTCCAAGTGGAGACTAACAGGAGGGAAGAACACAGAGCGCATGAGGAAACTGCACAGACATGCTTGCAGTCCATGGGTGTGAAGGAGTTTAATTTAAAATAACAATTTTAGAACTAGTCTGGAACAGGACCTATTGTGAGTAAAATGATGGTGCATTTAAAATTTTTAGGCAGAAAAACTAAGTGAAAATACTGGTAAGAGCAGTGAGTATCAGAAGAGCATGTGTTTCAAAGAGATAATCAGAAAGAAAAAATGGGATGGTTGACTTATATATATCTAAATAGAGAAAGCTCATAAATGCAGCAAAGAACACAGCTAAGAATGGTCCTTAATTTAAAAATATTTGCTGTGTTTCAAACTGAACATACAAGGATGTCTCTGTGTAAAACTGTAAAACACAGCAAGAACCTTTCACTCATCTTTATTAAATGTATTATGATTGAGGTGCTGTACGTTGTAGGTGAAAGAGATGGTGCAATCATTAGTGCTTTTTATTATTTTGTTGCTGGGGAGCCTCTTCCTTTTTTTCGATTTTTTTTACTTTTTCAGTATAGTATTTGCTCAACATTGATTTAAATTTATAGGATGAATTATTTAAAACATGAGTTTTGAGATTTTAGGAATTTTGTTGTTAAGAATAAAAACACAAGAACATATATTTTTCTTAACATTGTGCCTTGAGATATATTTATGCTTGAGAGAGACTGCTGGCTGATATAAGATTACCTTTACTCTTGAGAGGACTACAAGGAATAAGGTTACACAAGGCTGTAAGAACTCACACCTGATCATAGCAGCAGGCTGCAGCATTAAAATAAATGCCTGGCTGTGAGAATAGAAGAAAATAAATTTGTAAAATTTTGTGGTAGATGAGACTTTTGCATGAGTTGAGTCTCAGCGATTTCTATTACAGTTGTGAGTAGGAACTTAGTTCCTGTGTGCCACATATAACAATTTGCTTATCTCTTTGATATGCAGCAAGAGTCCTTAGACATACATCTGCAAGAAGTAAAAATTCACTGTTATTTTTTTATATGCTTTCAAATAAATTAGGAAACATCATGTAAATATAATTTTGATGCTGTTTCATACATACAGGATTTTGTCGCCTGTTTGCCACTTGTAATTTCGGAGTGTCATGAAATGCACTGATAATTTAATGCCTGAGTTAGTTTTGAAGTTGTTTCTGTTGAGAGATCTTAGTGTCATATTTGATGTATGAAATAGTAGGGATGCCCTATGAAATTCTGCTACAGTATTGCTCCTGACAAAAAGAAAATCAAATACACTGATTTAGAAGCACTAAAAATAGGCTTAATCCAGGTCTGAAAGCTCTAATCCAAAATTATACAGAAGCTGTAATGAACAAGGTGAATGGCTTACTGGCA
Source organism: Machaerirhynchus nigripectus (assembly GCA_013397975.1). Taxonomy (NCBI): domain Eukaryota; kingdom Metazoa; phylum Chordata; class Aves; order Passeriformes; family Dicruridae; genus Machaerirhynchus; species Machaerirhynchus nigripectus. The sequence goes on along the minus strand of VZRQ01008689.1, from coordinate 84,674 downwards.
CCTGATCTGACAGAGGAAGAAGCAGAAATTAGACACGATGCATTTCTCAGAGATTTAAAAGAAGTGCCTGCATCCATTTGATTGTTAAGGCTAGAGTCATCGGAATAATTTTTTTCCAAAGTGCCTTCTTTTGTGCTCAACTCTAAAATAAGACTGAATTCTTTGTTAGTCTGTGGCTCAGTAATAGATCTGAATGCATCAAATCTCATGAGTTGCTGTTTTCATCAAGTAGAGGGAGAGAAACCAGAAATTAATTTAAGTAAACACCCATGCTTCAAAAAGTAGTCTCTTCTAAAATTGCTTGTGTTTCTGTGCAATGTATGTCTTTACAATTCACTGTTGTAATTAAAAAAAAACCAAACTAGTGGATACTAACAACCTTTGACAGGTCATGTTACTAGTCATTAGCCAGGGGTTTTATCTCATTTGCTTTCAGAGTTAAAATTGTGAGCAGAAATGGAGTTGTGAGTAAGAACACAGCTGCTGCTCACAATTTCCATCCATACAGTAGTTTGAATGGATGAAAGAGAGATAAGCTTGATACTTCATACAGTCTAATAAGATGAATATAAATATTTGGACATTTCTATTTTATGCTATCTTTGAAGACATATTCACATGAAGAGCTCGATAGGTGTCATCATTTGTTCTATTCTTGTGGCTTGCAGCGGTATGCAGGATCCGTTTAACCAAAAAAAAAAAAAAAAAATCCAAAAAAAACACAACCCACAACCCCCAAACCCAAAAACAAACCCAAAAAATTAAAAAAAGAAACTTTCATATTTTTCCTCAATTTTTAAAATGTGGATGGGAGATTTCTCACTCTCCTTTCTCACCTTCCTCCTCTCATGAAGCACATGTGTCAGCTCAGAGAAAAATCACTGATTTTTGACAACTACCAGTAAATATCTGCTGGTCTGCTCACACAGTCTTTTCTATTCTGAACCATTTATTCAGGACAACTTGTACCAACACTGCAGAAATAAATTAGGCAGTCAGTTACTTTTAGGTTTGCTGCAGTCTCATACAGGTGTGTCTTTGTACATGCTTGTCACTTTTTAAGCCACTTTTTACAGCAGTTTCCAGTGTTTTTTTAAAGGGATCCCAATGTTTTTTCATCATTGCTGACTTTGGGTAGTATCAGTACAACTCTCTAAAGATCAAGTCCCAGCACAGAGTTTTAGTTTCTTAGAAATTCTTAGTTTGTCTAGACTATCCTTGACTGACAGATGACTTTGCAATGGTTGCAACAATTTCTTCATATTGTTTTTTCTATTTTTTTTTCTTATAAGGGTTTATGTCAAGATAATTATGTGACCCTTCAGGCTTTGCTTCTATTCAGTTTCTGTATTGCCCATAGGTTAATTCATCTCTCCTTAATGCAATGAAGAAAAATTTTAAGTTGAAAAAATTACATGCCAAAATTTTCAGGGCATATTTTAATAACTTTTTGTAATTGAATTAAACCATGAACAGTTTGTTTTACATTTTGTGTGCATAGCTGCAGTGAGGAGCTTTTTATTTTCATTCATGACAAACTTTTACAGAATATGTGGAGGATTTTAGTTCTTCGTGATTTAGATCCTAAAATTCCTCAAGGTGTCTGAATTAAGAGACTTTGTGCATCCCTGCAATATGCTATATTGCACCAGTGAAATAGTTGTTGACACCTGGAAAGTAGAAGCCAACTGCATAAGTTTTGGGGCCCTTTTAGTCCCACTGAATTCAACTGGACCTCATGTTTCAGTATAAGCAAGTGGATAACAAAAAGTAATTTTTTCAAAAGCAAGCTTATACATCATCCAAATTTGAAAAAGAAACGCATTATGCCTGAAGGGTTTAATATCCTGTTCTGCCATTGATAGACGTGTATAATTCCTATTAAAAAGATTTATGCTGAACATCAGCAGCTGATATGATCCTGTAGTGTAAATCTGAATTGCTAAGTTTCACAATACATAATTATTCTTGGGATCTTTCCTAATGCGATGCAAAATTATTTTTAACTCTAAATGTTTACAGTAAATTAAAAAAATAAAATTAATGCAACTTATCATTGGGTAGCACATGTGTTTTATTTATTGTCCAAGATGATTTATACATCATCGTACAACTGAGACTGTTCTGGGGGAAAGGTTGAGTGACTGTTTTTGGGAAGACTAACAAGTTTTAATTTTCAAAGGTAATAAAGGAGTGAGTTTATAAAGCAAAGAGCACAGATATAATAACACATTACCAGAGGTTTTAAAAATAGACGTACAGGATTTATTTGAGAAATAGAAGGTCACTGGTGCAGATGAAGGTAGAATGTAAACATTTTCAAGCAAGCACCCACTCAAGGTTTTATATGCACATGACTTTGCTGTTGAAACATACCTAAACTCCTTCTGTAACCAGGCAAGCTTATGTTGTTAACAATATATAATTGACAGCTGATTGAACATTGCAGTTAAAGCATGTGAAGGGGGAAAAAACCCATCCCTCCCAGAACTCTTTCAGTAATGTATTAATTACTGTTTCCAAGTAACATTGAACTAACACTTTTAAAGTGATGGTATATTATAGGTAAGTTTCTTTCCAGCGAGTGATGGTTGAGAAAAGAGGGTGTTTTATGTCTCCATATGCTTTTGTTATTTTGGATTTTTTTTCCTTTAGTTTGAGAACCTGCAGCTTGGTAGTATTCCAGGCACAACAGAAAGTCCTTCCTAGTCCCATTTCCCCACCCTGCAAATTGCAGAATGGTATTTGGTTTAGAAGGTATCAGAATTTGAAGGAAACTTGTTGCAATATGTTCTTGAGAAATACAACAAATACCTTGTACTGAAACCTTTTTGTTAGTATTTGTGTATTTCAGGAAATTTTTCTTTATAAGGTCATTGGGTTTAGAATTTGTCAGTGAGTGTGATCTTTCATTCAATGAGATTTGACTTTTTCTTTCTGTAATAAGTCAGGAGTGACTGTTTTGGTCTTTGGTTTGATGCCTTTTTTTTCTTTTTTTTTTTTGGTGTTTGTTTGTTTGAAGAGTGGAACTCTTATAAATTTCAATCAGAAAGTGATACAGAGTTAAATAAATACCTTACAGAAGATAAATCAAATTAATTAAAGCCCTTGTATTCAGCAGCATTGTTTCATTCTGTCTCGTCTGAGGTCGTTTGCGTTTCTTAAAATCTGTCTTTTGCTATATTTACTGCTAAGGCAAGAAAAGAAGAAATACATATGTACTAAGTACAGCCTCTGAATGTTAAATTAGCTTAGTGAAATGACTTATTAAAAATTCTGTGTTGTTCTCTTGCAGTAGAGTTTTCTAATTAACATATAATGTCCAGGCTTCCATTTCATGGAGCAAATTGAAATTATCCTTCCACAAGGTCTTCCTCAGGTGATCTGAAAATTCTCTGATGTGATACTTTTCAATTGCCTGTATAATTTACATTTTGTTACGTTACATGATCAACGATCTGCGGAACAAGAAATAACCTGGTCATAGCTGCATAGTGTGCCAAATCCTAACAGTCCCATTATGTTTCTTCTTGATAGAGTGACTCTAGCAGTTCCAGAGGAAGAAGGTTTAAGCTTTGAACACTTATTATTCATCTTTGACATCTATGGTTTTCAAGTGGTGTTAAGGTTAAACAAGAGTTCATTTATCCTCTATTTCATTTAGTAAGTGTTCTCATAATTAAATGCAGATCCATGTTATTTAGTGGCAGAAAGTGGCATTCATTAAGATTCCTGAGTAGGAAAAAGTGTTAGCAGAACTGCAAATGTTAGAGAAATTTAGCCTCGGCTTAAGGTAAATTAAGCACAAACCACATTCCTGTAACAGGAATGAGATTGCTTAAACTGTAACAGACAAAAAAATTAAAAATTCATTTTCATCATCTGTGTACACCAATACCAAAAGAAAGCATGCACTTAATAAGTCAATACAGTTCATATAGCTTTCATGCATTTTGTAATGTATTTTCTTGCATTAGATATAACAGTTAATATTATTGCAAACACTTAGGAAACTCTTGTGAACTTCAGATTATTTCAGATTTTATTTTTTGAAGGAAAATTGTTAAAGTGAACTAAATTAAAAGATAACTGCGCAGTATCTCTGGAAAAACTGGTAACCTTTATTGCTTCTAGTGCCAAATTTTGCATTTCATCTAAACTGTCACCTCCAGAAAGTTTTAAAAATCAAGGGGCCAGCAAGCTTTACCCTCGACTTCAATAGAGCTGAAATTCAACATAAATTTTAGTAATATTTGGGTAATATAGTCATACGATAACAAGGAAACATGGAGGGTCTGTTTACTATCATAAAGTTAAAAACATTTTGGTTTTGATGTAAACATTTACTTAGGTACAGCTGCATGAGAGAAACATGTTTTTCACCCAACTCTTGAAAATATTTTCTTACTATTCCCATTGCATTTTTCTCATTATGGCATTCAAACATATTTTGACAAAGAACTAATTCCCAAAATATCTGATACTTCTTCTGTAAGGTGAAAAGGATGTTGAAAATCTGTGATAGAATTCTTCTTGAACTGATGTAAACTTTCTTTGTTCAGTAATGCCATTCTAAATCTAGGATAATTTTTTATCCTCTTCTTACATTTCAATTATCTATCCCTTCAGTTACCATTTTTTCTTGGTCATTTTCACATTGGTTCAAGAAAAAAACCCACTGAGTTAAAATTCCATTTCTGTACTTGATTTTTTAAAAATCTGCCAGACAATGAAAAGTATTCCAAATCAAAGACAAGATATTTTCTTTCCCGACATTTCAAACTTTTCTGTGTTGTTTGGTCTGTAAGGCACCTTCCAGTTTGGATATGTGACTCTCATTAACATGGTCCTTATACTTTTTTTGGATCATTAATGAGGGATTTAATTAAAAAATGACCTAGCACTCATCCCAGCAGCATTCAACAGACATGTCCTTTAGACATGATACATTGCTGTTTTTCACTGGTCCACGTTTTAAATATTAGCCAGTTTTCAAAGCAGTGCTGGGCAGAGGTGGCATACCCTGCTATTAGGGACAAGTTATTGAATCCTAAAAATAATGAAAATTAAAAAGGTCTTCAGGAAGAAAATTCTACCTCTCTTTGAGCAATAGCCTTCTTAATAAGCCTTCTTAATAACTCAGGTTCAAAACAATGACATTTCATTTCTTGTATTAAGGAGAAAAGAAAGATTAAAGGCAAATATTAACTGACGAGCACTTGTCATATTTTTCAAAGAATTATGTCATCAAGGTCTAAATTTACATATCTTAAATCTGAAGAATATTATGTGGTAGCAGTGCTGGAAAATTTGTGTAGAAGTGCTAAAACACTGTTTCACTACTTTGACCAGGTCCTTTAGTAATGTAAGTACATTGGCTACAGTTAACCTACTTCTTCAGGAGTTGTTATTATGCAAGGAATTCCCTCCCTATAACTTTTTTTTTTACATTTGCTGGTGCCCAAATCTCTTGAGTAACAGTAAAGCATAGAAAGGGTAAGGAGGAGAAAAAAAAGTGTAGTAGAAAGTGTACAGCCAGGTCAACTAACGCAGGTTTGCTTGGGGCTGTGTCTACTCAGGTTCTGAATATTTCCAAGGATATTGATACTTCCAGAATCTGTAACAGTTTTTAATAACCTCCAGAGTGAACCTTTTTTTTTAATTATTTCCTAGGTTTAAATATATTTTATTGTAATTTAATTTGTGCCTATTGTCTGCTGGTGTCACTAGGCACCACAGAAATGAGCCAGGATCTGTCTTCTTCACTGCCCTCCTCATCAGAACTTAGGTGCATTGGCCACTTGAGACTCCATTCAGCTACCGATGTGTATTGTTCAGGGCACCCTTGATTGTCTGCCTCCACAAAGGGGAGGGAGACACCAAAAAACCAAATTCAGTGTGTGATTGTGCCCCTGTTGGAACAGCTGCTCTAGGATATACTGCACAGCTCAAATGGCGATAATGCCTGTGTTCGGAAAATTTAACTAATCCTGAAATACTGGTATGAAAGATTCCATTAAATATTCAGAAACTTAGTGCATAAAATTGATCAGTGTGCTTATACTCTGGTTACTACAACTAAACATATATGTNTGTTCGCCTCTTGATTTTAAGACCAGGAAAAGGCATCAATATGTCGGAGGAGATTATTTTTTAATCTTCTGCAGAAGCCATCTTCATCATATATTGTAGATTTTTTTATTCTGTTACATGCTGGGAGACCTCAAGGAATTTTAAAATTGGCTTTCAATGATCTTAATGAATGGGTGGACCTGCTGTACCTACTATGTGTTTCCAGTGCCAGCAGTCCCTTGTCTCAAGCAGAAATTACATAAATAAGGGTGATTTTAGGCACCTATATTTGGATAACAGACTGTTAATAAGCAGTAATTTGAATAAAAGACTGTAACATGCAGGACTACTGGAATGATAAAGTTCTCCCTAACTACTGAGGCACAGTGCAGAAATAGGAGATACAAAGCGAAATATCAAGAAATGCTTCCCCAAAACAGAGGGTGCTGTAGTGTGTGAGATAGTTGAAGCCCTATAACTGGGGAAATAGAACAAGTGGACAGATAATCTGCTTCATAGCACATTTGAAGCTCTTCAATATGTTTTCAGAACTTGAATTTTATGGTATATTAGAAGCCTACGTTAATAACATTATCCACTAAAATACACCAAAAAAATCCTAAGTGAAGATGATAAAGTGAGAAGAGCAAGACGTTGGAACCCTTACAAAAATGTGAATGATTATGCTGCATGGATCCCATTTTAGAGGTGCACTTGAACATCAGCCAGAGCAATAATTTGCTTTCCTCTAGTGAATAAAATTGTGTAATAGGAGAGTAGTTGAAATACATCACTGTGAAGAATACCTAGCTTTTTACATCTTTTGTTGCAGTCTTTATTTTGGAGCTTCTAGTCTCTTTTGTTCTAAAATAAAATTTGAATCACTTTTTTTTCCCCCCTTGACACCTGTCTTCAGGTTTTGTGATTCACATTTCTGTCGTTCTGTTAAAAAATACCTATTAGAAGATACTGTTCTGGTATCACTCTTCAGGAAATGTGCTGTGATGAGTGATGCGGCTAGAATTAAGTTTGGATTCCCCACTTGTAGAGAAACAAATTTCATGAGACTATAGAAGCTAGACTAGTTCCATAGCTGGACAAGATAAAGATCAGGCAGTAAGACTAGAAACTCTTTGGGTTTAGTTCAATTATATTTATTTGTGGCAAAAAAAAATTGTGTTCACAAGTGTGTTTAGAAATACTATCGTTCTTCCTTCTTCATCCTGTTTCTAAAATAAGTAGGTCATTATCTTAATTATAAGGTCTAAACAGCAATTTCCTTATGAAATACATAGTCAATGATAGTAACTATAATATAGTGTCTCTGTTTATATTCAGTGACATAACCCACCAGTCTGGGTCGAAGATATTTCAAGTCAACAGCAATGCTGGTCTTAGTGTTTATGTTTTCTATTTCCTCAGCCATGGATATTTGAAATATATAATTGCCTAGAGTTATATTTCTTTTTTTTGTCAGATGTTCTTCCAACAATCAGCATATTTGTTCTAATTGTATGTGTGTTTGTTCTGAGAACTAATTTGATCTCAAGTAGTTCACTTATGTGTGTAACGCTGTGCCATCTTTGCACCACATGATATGTAGTGAATGGTAGATGAGGAGATTGGAAATACTGGCTCAGTTATATTTATCATCTTCAGTGTCTGAGCTTTATTGCAACTTACTAGAATCTCCTTAAAATGCCAGTTCAAATGCACCATAGCAGTGGCTGATAACTGTTATCAAAACACAGATAAAAAGAGAAAATAAGGTTTGCATACATACTCTTAAGCATTTTGAAATATATTTATGTGGAAAACTGCCTAATGGAAATAGGAGGAGTTTGCCATTATCATAAACTCAGTGTTTTCCTCCTTACCAAAGCATATTGGACTACTTGAGGTGAGTGTTCTTTAGGACGGCTGCGAAGGTCCAGTCCTGTCCCTGCACCAGCAAAGCACTGCAAGTGCTACCAGTCTTTCCCTCTTGCACTGTCGAAATCACAGTGACTGATAACTCTTAAAGTGGGTCTTCCCAGTATTCATTTGTCATGTTCACTTGGCTTTCACACACTTAGTCTTCATCCATAAGTTACGTAGTGAGGACGGATAGCTTATTACATATGTTACTTTGACAGAAAAAGTTTATACTAGTTTATACGGGAGTTATGACAACAATTTGATCATTATTCCTGAGGAAAAATATTAAATGAAAGAGCAGCAAATTTGAGGCCTGAACTTTCATTCAAACCAGATTATGTCTGTTGACAATGGGTTTCTTAGAATTTTGTTTCATTTTGTTTGGGGTGTTTGTTCGTTTCTTTATTTTGGGTACCTCTGCAGGTGAATTGTTACTGTCCATACACTTTTCCCAACTCAAGTACAGTTCTTGTTCCACTGGTATTATAGCAATGATTTTTGGGAACCATTTCTGAGAACAGCACTACCTAACACTGGTCTCTCCCTGCTCTGCTCTGCACTGGTGTGGCCTCACCTTGAGGTCTATGTGCAGTTTTGGGTCCCACAATACAAAAATGACACTAAGCTATTAGCAAGGAGGGCAATGAGGATGGTGAAGAGCTTGGAGGAGAAGCTGTACGAGGAGTGGCTGAGGTCACTTGCTCTGTTCAGCTTGGAGAAGACTGAGGGGAGACTTCATTGTGGTCTTCAACATCCTCAGAAGGGGAAGAAGAGGGGCAGGTACCGATCCCTGCACTCTAGTGATCGGTGACAGGACTCAAGGAAACAGCACAAAACTGAGTTTAGGAGGAGGTTTAGGTCAGATGTCAGGAAAAGGTTTTTCACCCAGAGGGTGGTTGAGCACTGGAACAGGCTCCCCAGGAAAGTGGTCACAGCACCAAGCCTGACAGAGTCCAAGCAGTATTTGGACAATGCTCCCAGGGACATGGTGTGATTTCTGGGGTGTCCTATGCAGAGCCAGGAGTTGGACTCGATGATCTTTGTGGATCCCTTCCAATTCACGAGATTCTATTATTAATTCAAAAAACATTAATTCTGGATGATGAGCTAAATTTAAAGGAATTATGGGCTGATTTTATGTAAGATGGTGGCACATTTTAAGGAAGGGTAATGAAATGGGGCCAACTCATATAATCTGGTGCAGCAGAATAATTTCCGAGTCAACAGCATTAGTTCACGTAAGGTTTTCATGCAAGATTTGAATTCTTTCTTGGTGCTTTATGATCGATAAGAGGGGGAAAAAAAGTAAACACTGAAGAAACATATATGAGAACCTAGATTCCAGTTCTATTGTAATTTCAGGAGTCCTCTCAATGGATATTGTATCTGACAAATATTAAAAAAAAATAAGCATATTCCTTAGACGTGCATTACGAGTATGTGAGTTGCCCTCTTTGTTTCATATATTTACATTTACAGGATTCAAAATAGTTTTAAGACTTGGTTTATGCACAACTTTGGTAAATAATATAACTAGAAATATTATTAGTAAATAATTAACCAAACCAAAAAGTTAAAGCTGAAGCTTATTAATCAGTCACACTAGGATATGATCCACTTCTCTGTCTAGTAGCAGGTGAGATTACAGGCAATATTTTTCTCCTCTAAATCTAGAGGGTTTCAGTGTTATTATACCTTCTCCTCTGAAATGTGTGGCTCACTGACAGCCCGCGCTGAAATCTGTTTTCACAATATCTGCAGTATTATTTTGTTAACCAAGCTCTTACCTGCTGTGACTAAAAGACTACATATACTTTATATAGAAAAATTATTTTACCATTCCCTCCTACTAACCTCCTGCCCAAACCTCACTTTTAAAAAATTTTACTGGAGATGAGACCTAGAAAATGTGTAAAAGAGCATCTCTTAGGCGATAAACACAGTGGATGTATGTAGGTAGTAAATTAGTTGGAAGTAAAGAATTTCTCTTGATAGTTCTCATACCTCAATTGTATTCTACCAATAATTTGCCACTCCAATTAAGACAAAGGATATAATCTATTAGCTGGTGTAGCCTCATTTGCTTCTCTATTACCACACTTTTTCAGCTTGTGTTGACTCTTCACACAAGATATGTGAGATGGCATGAAGAGATACAGCAAATATTATAGAACTCAGATGTCACACCCTTATTTTTCAATGGGTGCAGTTTGCCTAATCTTACCTTAGTATCACAGAATCATGGAATGGTTTAGATTGGAGAAGACCTCTAAGACCAAGCCCAGCCATTAACCCAGCACTACCAAGTTCATCTCTAACTAGGTCCCTGAGTGCCATATCTATGCATCTTTGAAATACCTCCAGGGATGGTGACTCCACCACTTCCCTGGGCAGCCTTTTCCAGTGCTTGATAACCCTTTTGGGAAGAAATTTTTCTTAATGTCCAATCTAAACCACCCTTGGTGCAGCCTGCGCCTGTTTCCTCTTGTTCTATCACTTGTTACTTTTCAGAAGAGACTGACATCCATCTTATTACAAGTTATTTCCAAGTGGCCTGAATTTTCAGGCCATCACCATGTTTTAAAGATGTAAAACAAAGCTAAAGAAAAGAAATAATCAGCAGTGTTTTGAAAACTCTTTTTAAATCAACTTTGAGATCCTAGACGCAACTGATTTTTTGTGAATATTAGACTGATATGTGAACTATTTACCTGGAATTTCTAATGCGTCATCCTTGGTAATGCAAATATATACAAATTCCTCTAACTGCAAAGTTGATTTATACAGTCAGAAGTCTTTACTACGCGATATACAAACAAAAAGGAAATTAATACAATTATAAAGGTAAAACCAGCTCTTGGGCGTCCTAATAGTCCTGGTACATCCATTTTAATAATTTGACTTATTTTAAGAGGATGGCTGTCACTGCAAATATCCCAGGTACACAACCACCAGCTTGAATATGAGCTATACAAACATTAGAATGTCATGTTTTGAGATCCTTGTAGCACTTGTATGCTTCTTAAAGCTTTAAATATAGTCTATTGCTTATTATTGTTAAGGAATCTTATTTTGCAGCTGATGCAGAAAACACTGTGGGCTATAATCACCACGCACAGCTCTCACTTTCATGTGAAAGCTTGAGCTTGATTGAAATCTGAATACAGTCATTATATGCTTATAGAGTAACAACTATTTTCTTTCTAATGTATGCCTGTTGTGTGTCAAGTTAGTCATCACAGATAATCAGATAATTGAATTAGTCTTACTTCTGCAACTTCTAAGCAGTAGCATGCAAACTACACAAGCATCTTTTAATAAAGTATTTTAAATGGAATTTAATATTGAACTTATATACATAAAGAAGTGTTTTGTAATATTGAGTGACTGTAAAAAGGTTGTTGGTTTTTTTCATTCTACGTAAAGAAGCTAGAGTAAATTAGCATGTGGTGAACTCTACTACATGCAGTAAAGCTGGAAAAATCTGTGTTGTTTGCCTACTTGGCTTTTGATCCTAAAGATTAATTTTTTCATTTTAACAACTAAATGACGTTTGTGGAAGTTGCTGGAATGTGATTTAAAAGGAAATCAAACTTATAGGTGTGCTTTGGCTTTCTTTTAATGGATAAAATTTTTAGTGACCTCTATTTGATTTGGTCTACTGATATGTAAAGCAGCTTCTAAAACTTCAACTTTTTAATGCATAAACTTTATATGGACTTGGAAGCCTATTTCTGCATTTGAAAAATAGAGGCACAGGTAGGACAGGGGTGTGGTAAAGTACTGAACAAGTTGTCCAAACCACTTTGGACCCTGAGATTCATGGCTTTCTGCCCAAACGGATTACCTCTGCTTGAAAGCAAAGTCTCTAAGTTGTAACATTTTTATATTATGACTTAATATGTGTACGTATAGTAAGTTTACACAGGAGACACATGTATATGTATGTGTGTGCATGTACATGCATTTACATTTGTAGAAATATATAGTGGATATGTCAATTGTAGTGATAGAAATTTAGCAAAACTGAGAATTAAGCTCAGGCGTCTTCACTTTTCACCTAGAGACAGTTGCTTTCATCATCTCCACACAAAGCAATTTTATTTACCTACAGCAAGTGCCCTCCCCCACTCTGCTTCAGTACCTTTTTGCCCTTGTGTCAATCTATGCCCAGCGAAGATTAAATTATTTGGTGTAATACTTGAAATCCCGTCTCCGTGTCAGGGCTCTTCTGTAGTTCTGGGGCTTGGGACTCCCATCACCAGGATTGCTTCTAGGAGCTGAGTGGCATATTTAATATTTTGAAAGTTGTTATTATCAGTTTGAACCTTTTGAGAGCTTACTCTCCTTAGTGAGATGCTAGATTTCTTGTCTGAAAATTTTAGAATACCTTAAGGGTTGTGATTTGCAAGTAAAGTGTGAGCAGAAAATGAGTCTTGATTGCCTTAGTTTCATTGGTTTGCAAATGTGTATGTTACTCAGTGCATGGGAAATAGTGAGAAGACATAAAGATTTCTATCCTTTATTCCTTAATCTCAGTACAACTCCTTGATGTGCTATGTGTCAAATTATATTTGCTCTTTGAATACAAATTTTTCTAGAGTTATACTTCTAGCAGTTTCAGCACAGCAAGTTAAAAGTGTGACATGGAGCACTCCTGAGATTATGCCTGTGATAGACAGAGTTTTTATTTCCTAATCTAAACATGATTAAGTTCATAATTACCTTTAGGGTACATATCAACGCATGACACTCAATCTTGCCATTTGTCTAGTGTTTTATTCCCCAGAAATCTGCCTTTCAGATAACAGGTTTTGTTCGAAGTATGTAGCTGGATAATGCAATGTGTTTATCTACAATTACAAAAATCTGTTTATGTTTTGAAAGTTTTCTAATATTTGTGCCAACTTGCAAGAAGTTTAAGAAATACTGAAATTTTAAAATTATAGAAATAGGTGACATATTTAGGTCCATTTTTGAAGTATATTCATTTTATCGTTGTTGCTGAATTTCTTGTACTATATACAGCCGTGTCCTTCAGCTTGCTTTTCTGAGCAAAGTTTGAGTTAATCAGCAGCAGTCAATAATTTTATGGATACAAAAAGCATTGAATTGTCAACTGTTAAGACAACTACCCAAATTATAGGTAATACATGTCATCACACAATTTTAAATTTATGAAAGCACTCATCAAGAGCTGCTCTAGAGTTATTATCTGTTTTATCAGATTATTAGTTTTTATCAGTTATTATCAGATTATCTGTTTGCCTGATTCCTGAATCGACATTAGTGTTTGTTAAACAGAGTTTTCTTTGTGGGTTTGTTTGTGGGGTTTGGGGTTTTTTTGACATTCAAATGAAAGCAAATGTGAATCATTAATTAAAGTTCTTACTTGCTCATTTTTATATGATATATGTTATAGTACCAGTTAAATATTCCCAGCTGTCTACAACCATAAGAGTTTAGAGTAGTATCCATAAACTGGAAATAAAATTTTGTTGGCTGTGTTTTTCCTTTAAATGATGGTCATCAATACGTTTCAAATTGTATGATGAGGAGTTACATAGGTACTCAGAGACAAAAAAATAAATGGAGAGCTATCCTATAAAAATTAAAGTTTAAAGCTCTTAATTAAAACTAAATTGAAACCATTATGCAGGGAGACTGCAGTCTAAGAAATTACAAGATTAAAATGTGTTTGTGAAGAACTGAATCTAACTTCCCTTTGGCGTTTCATTTGAAAACTGGTTTTAGTTTTGCTTGCTTCAATGGAAGATATGATTTTAATGTGGCTTGCTGAACAACTTGAACAACTATTTTCATCAGCAAATTTCAAACTTTATCTATGGGACTTGGTACCTTTCTCAGGGGAAAATCAAAAATATATGAATGTCCCTTGGGAAAAATATTTCTACTTTGACAAGTGAAAAGGTCCATAATACACAAGATGGCACTGTTTCACTTATGAAAATGCCTATTTTCCAGGAATAACTCTGAAAAACCTGATATGAGAGTGCAGAGGGTCTCATATTTTTGTATAATTGCAGTGAAAACAAGAAGTTTGCATAGTTGGATAGGTTTTTTTAAAATTATTGACCAGCCAAAATATATAGATGCAACACTGCATAATTGTGGCAAGTGAAAATGCCTCTAAAGTTACTGTTGACAAAACAGAATGATTTAAGAACTGGAAACCAGATATGAGCTGAAATTCTCTGTGACTTACTCTTTTGCTTCTAAGAATTCTGGAGAATTTGGAATTTAGCTTTCAAATGGTCATCTTCCACTGAATCTTCTTTGAACTCATCTGACATGCATAATGAGCATACCATCTCAGTTTCTGCATTCTTCTTTTAAGGTTAGCTTATAAAGAGCAAAAGGTATGTTAATGTAAATGAGAATTTCCTACTGCGTAGAGGACTTAATTTTTTAATTGAGTCTTGAATTCTAATGTAGTTTTGAACTTGTCATTGGAAAAAAAATCATAAAATTATATAAACATATACTTAGTCATTTTTGATCTTAGGCAATACTTGCATGTTCAGTTTTTGTGAAAACCCAGCTACATCTATTAATGTTCTGAAGCACAATATAGGAAGATAATTCTTAATATTTCTTAAGCTTTCTCCATGATTCATTAAATAAATTGACAGTGTTTACTTATTATATTATTCTTCTCAGGGGCAGAATAGAAAGTCTGCAAACCTTCAGTGGGGCTAGATGCAGTAGCTGAAATAACATTTCATAATTTCAGTCTCATGATGTCTCATCAGACTTTAGATGTCTAAATTTAAGTATATGTGTACTGATGGGTTGGTAACCCTTGATCTCTTCTTAGAGAGGGAAAGTTTTTTTCTTAAGTAAATATCAGAATTCAGTTCTCTCTAATTTTAGATAATTATTTCAAGGTAGACACAAGGTTACTTTTCACAGATTTGAGATCCATTTAAAAACCTTCAGAAGTCAGTCAATGAAGGCACCATTCTTACCCACCATTCTTAACCACCTGTACATTTTTGTAAGGGTTAAAGAAATTCACTCCGAAATTTAAGAGGTTTGCATATGTTCAATCTGAAATTTCACCTGTTTATTTGCAAAATATCTGTGGGAGTGTGTTTGAAGCAGGTCTGTCTTTAACAACTGTCACTTTTTGCTTTGTATCACTGAGCAATTTCAATATTATTCCCTTTTAGAGAAGAATAAACTGGAAGATGTTCCCTGGAAGCACATGGTCCCGTATGTTGTAGCTGTTACGTGGTACTTCATTACAGGATGAGATTAGAAGTAGTTGCCATGAAAAATGTACATGGTGGTTACAGGGTCCACAACACTGATAACTTCCCTCTGTAATCGGTTTCTACTCCACTTTCTAATGTAGCCAGTATTTGTAGCTGCTGCTATTGTACCCTCCAAGCAGGAGGGCTTAGAGCTTAATTAAGAATGTAGCCTGCAGTCTGTAAACGAAGCTGCAAACTCTCAAAAGCTGACTATTTCTTTCTTATAACACTTGTGGATTTTCGTTGGCCTGAACATTCACATTGTTACCTCTCCATAACCACCCTATTGCTAAATTGCTATGAAAATGCCTCTGATTTATAGACCTCAAAATGCTTTATAATCACAATGTATGTGTAATTTGAGATGGTTTTATTCCTGTTTCCTGAATACAGGAATTTGAGCATGATAAAACGTGTTTCAAGCAACAAGGCAGTGATGTAGTTTTGTAGAAGGACCACTTGTGGTAACAACATTTTGTAGACCTTGACCATCTCCTGATGATAAGGGACATTGTGCCAAGTGTATCATAATAAATTGGTCTGGACCAAGTTACTCTGGATTTGCTTATTTATTTAACCATTTCATATCAAAATCTAAAAAGCTTGTGTACTTTGTAATGCAAATGACTTTGGAGTGATTAACTGTATTTTGATACTTCTGCTTGACAACAAATTAGTTGTAATCCCGAACTAGAGATGCACACGTCTGTGCTACAGTAAAAATGACCCTCTTTTATGTCATCACGTAAAGAAGGTTTTAATTAAGAATAATAACAAGTAGCTCTGGTTAGTCTTCTGCATTAAATAAAATAGCAATAAAATCTTCAACCAGTTTTATATAGAAACATTGTCTAGAGACTAATTTCAAACTAAAAAATGACATGTTCTATTCATTTTAATTTGTTTGCAAATATTGCTTGTATGTTGTTCTCTTCAAAGCATAATTTTGGTATAAATTTTCAACTAATAAATTTATACTGTAAGTGATAATTGTTCATTTGCTAGAAAATAAGAACGTATTTTAAATTTTGTATTTTGAATTTCTATGGTTGCTAACACACAACTAAAATTTCAAGGTGCTCTTGGGTGAAGCTTTTTGTTGGTAGTGGTTGGGGTTTTTACCTCTTATTTTCTCAACTACTGTTTGGGCCACCAGGAATGGTCAACATTCCAGTTTTACTGTGATGTTGCATGCAGTTGGGATTGGAGATATTTTCAAGAAACAAATCTCTGGAAAGTTTCTGTGTTCTAATTATCATTATACTGAAGAATGCAAATAGTGCTCAATAAATGTTTATAATCTGAAACCTTTTTTCTAAAACAGCATAATTTTTTTCCTTAACTTCTTCAAGATTTTGCATAAAAAAATGGAATTTAAATTTACATTTGATCTTGTTTTAAACTGCATTATCAGTAGCAGAAGACAATTCTTCAATAAGTTGAAATTAGGTTGGAAGGATAACAGCAGGAGAAATAGTGTCTTAGCACTTGCCATGTTTCAGAAATTTAATGAATAGAAACATAATGAAGAAACTGAAGCATTAGCTGCCTCAAAACCTCCAGTTAAGAACGGAGTGTCTTTTAAGTGTTGTTAGGCACACAGCATTTTAATATTGTCAATTAGTGAGGAATATATATCCATTAATAAATGATCCATTGAGTGTAACAATATTTTAATTTCATTTAAGTTAGCAGAAATAGATACTATATCAGAAATCAAAAGCAGCCTGTTCTGGGAATCATGCATAAATATAAACAGTACAACAAGAACTTCATTTCTAGTGGGATTATCTTTCTTTCTTTGGCTGACTGGTACTCCAAGGAAGAGTTAGATTCACTCTCTGTGTTTAGTTCTGCTGAAGATGAAGAGCACAATGCACTCTCTGCTTTTACACTCAGAGTTAACCAGTTAATAAGATAAAGATAGGAGTTTTATTTCCTGATTCAATAAGATGAATTTCACATTTCTGTTATTTTACTTTAGTGGAACATAGCATTTTCAAGGTGTAAGTTTAAATGCTGTGTTTTCCCTGTTTCTCTTAACAATTGTGATCATTTTATTTTGCTTTGAGGTGGGGTGGGGATGTTGGATTTGATGAGGTCCCTTCCAATCTGCATTGTTTTATGATTATCTGTAACTAATGCTTGTTTGAAAATATTGTCCTGCTTTCCAGACTGGTAGAATGTTTAACTCATTTATCATGTAGCTTTTCCATTAATGTGTGATAAAGTTACTATTTATGGTAATGACAGCATGACTGCACAAGTTATTTCTGACACTTAGTGGTCAGCTTGACTTTGGAACATTAAGTTCTCTTGCTGATCATTCACTGCTGCACTACAGTGTAATTTTGATGTTTGAAGCTATGGAGACAAAAAAATTAAAAGAACCTCTTAGGCTTTATAGTGCTATGACTAAGGTAAGGACTTAGAGAATTCAGAATTTTGCAGAACAAATATTGCTTTGATTCTCAACTTTTTTCTTGGAGGTGGTATTGGAAAGATCTTGTAGAAACTACTCAACATTTCTAAAAATGAAAGGAAAGAATGGATTTAAAGGCAGCAAAAGTTTGAACGTCAAAGGAAAAAAGAATGATTAAGAGGACTTTTGTTTCCACTCTCTTCTGCTTTTTCATAGAGCTGTTCAGATTGGAAAAGACCTTTAAGATCATTGAGTGCAGTTGTTAACCAAGAACTACCAAGTCCACCACTAAACCATGTCCCCAAGTGCATAATCTAAAAATCTTTCAAGTACCTCCAGGAATGGTGGCTCAACCATTTCCCTTGGCAGTCTGTTCCAGTGCCTGACAACCCTTTTGGTAAATAATTTTTTTTCTAATATCTGATCTAAGCCTCCCTCAATGCAATTTGAGGATGTTTCATCTTGTTCTATCACTTGTTTCGTGGGAGAAGTGACCATCCCAAACCGTCTACACCCTCCTTTTTCATAGTTCTGCAGAGAGATAAGGTTTCCTTTTGAGCCTCTTTTTCTCCAGGCTAAACAGCCCCAGTTCCCTCAGCAGCTCCTCATAACACTTGTGCTCTAGACCCTTCATAAGATTTGCTGCTCTTTTCTGGACACGCTCCAGCACCTCAGTATCCTTCTCGGACTGAGAAGCCAAAAACTGGACACAGCACTCGAGGTGTGGCCTCACCAGTACCAAGTACACGGGGACAATCACTGCCCTGGTCCTGCTGGCCACACTATTGCTGCCACAGGTCAGGATGCCATTGGCCTTCTTGGCCACTTGGGTGCACTCTGGCTCATGTTCACCTGACTGTTGACCAGCAGCCCCAGGTAATTTTCAACTGGACTGTTTTCCAGCTCCTCTTCCCCCAGACTGTAGTGCTACCTGGAGATGCTGTGATCCAAGTACGGAACCCAGCACTTGGCCTTGTTGAACTTCATACAATAATCCTCAGTCCATCAATCAAACCTGAGTAGAGCCTTCCTGTTCTCCAACACATCGACACTCCAGCCCATCTTGGTGTTATCTGCAACTTGACTTTGGATAAACTCAATTTCCTCATCCAGATCATTGGTAAAGATATTAAAAAGACCTATCCCCTTACCTGAGCCCTGGGGAACATCAATTTGGACCAGCTGCCAACTGGACTTAATTACATTCACCACCATGCTTTAGGCCGAGCCATCCAGTAAATTTTTCCCAGTGAAGTATATACCCATACAAGCCATGAGAAGCCATTTTCTCCAGAACATTGTAAGAAACAGTGTCAGAGGTTTTGCTTAAGTTCAGGTAAAAAACATCCATGGTCTTTTCATCATCCACTAATCCAGTCACTTTGTCACAGAAAGAGACCAGGTTGGTCAAGCAGGACCTGATTTTCATAAACCCATGCTGGCTGGGCATTATTCCCCTGGTTGTCCTGCACATGCCAGGTGATGATGCTCTAGATGATCTTGTTCATAATCTGCCCTGGAACCAAGGTCAGGCTGACAGGCCTGTAGCTCTCCAGATCCTCCTTTTGACCCTTCTTAGGGCCGGGCATCACACTGGCCAATCTCCAGTCCACTGGAACCTCCCTATTTAGGCAAGACTGATGGTAAATGATGGGAAGTGGCTCAGAGAGAACTTCTGCCAGCTTCCTGAGTACCCTTGGGTGGATTCCACCCAGCCCCTTAGACTTACATGTGTCTGAGTGGTGTAGCTGATCATTTCCCCTTGGATTTTGGAGGCTCCATTCTGCTCCCTGTTCCTGTCTTTCAGCTCAGGGGACTGGGTACTCCAAGAACAACTGTTTTATATTTAAAAACCAAGGGAAAGAAGGCAGCCTTTTCCTCATCCGTTGTCATCATGTTTCCCTCTGCATTCATTAAAGAATGAAGATTGTCCTTAACTCTCCTTTTGTTGCTGATGTATTTACAGGGGTTTTTTTATTTTATTTAGGGCCTTTATGTATTTATGTATATAGTTTTATCCCTGAATAACCTCATGACATCCTTGTAGTTCTCCTCATTTTCCTGCTCCTTCCAAAGCTCATAAAGTCTTATTTTTGACCTGAGTTCCAGTCAAAGCTCACTATTCAAGGGTTCAGTTACCTCTGGTGGCTTCATGCAGAATTATGGTTTGGGTTTTTAAGCATGAAACTATGGCATGACCTGAGAAGTAATAATCTGTTTTTTCAGGTACTTTTGACCATCTCCATTTCTCTCATTCTCAGCTGAGATTCCCAAAAAATTATTACTGAAATTCTGATTGAAGAGCAATAAAGCTACTAGAGTGTGACAGGATGGTAATGGATATCATTTAATTGGAATTTTTCAGCCTAGAAGGGTGATGTTCTTTTTTTAGTCCCCTAGAATACTCTTTATATCTACAAAGGCAATAAATGGGAGCTAGGCACCTCGTTGCTCTCTATGCTTGCAGAGATGTCCATTACCACAAAACATGGTTCAAATAACTGTCTGGATGTTTTTAAATGCTAATTAAATCTTACCAAAATTTTACAACCCCTGGCATACTAAGCATGCAGGTTTATAAAAAAAGCCCTAAGGTATTTAGAACATCTGTGAAAACATAAGTAGACCATAAAACATCATATTTTCCTAGAGTCTTAGATGTATTCCTTCATTAGTTGATAGAGACAGGGAATATGCTTCACTTCTGTCCTCCCAAAAATGTAAGCATCAAAGTGCATTCATTATTCATATGATGTATCTTTTGCCTACTTAGTCTATGCCCTTTCTTCTACAGATATGAAAGTTTTACTACGTAGTATTGTCTTTTTGTCCCTCATTACAGCAGGAAGTTCACTGAGACCCTGATTGAAGGGAGAAATTGCCCTGTGAAGTTGAAGACAGTGTCTTCTAAAGATTGATCCCAGCCTTCTTCTTTCAACAAAAGTACCCAGATAACCATACAGGGATTTTAGGAGTATTTGTACGGAGGACAATGACATCAAGCTTCAACAATTTTATCCATATTTTCCCTTCTCCTACAATTTTTGGTAAACGGTATAAAATTAGTGGGCTTTGTTAAGAGTTAAATTTGATTCATTCTCTATCTTTACATGGACTATATTTACTTGTTTTGGCTAAAGGTGACATTAAATACTTGCAATGAGGGAAAGTAGGACATGAACACTTTTCAAGTTTAGCAAATATTAATAGCATTTTCTTTCTTTCACTAGAACTCCATTACAAAATTGGAAGGTAGAATATAGATGTCCTTAAGCTATCCATAAACATGCTCACATATACATGTTCTAAGATGATCTAATTCTTTGTAATTTCTATGCAGTTTGCATAGAAAAACCTTTTAAATGAAAGCCTTTTAACGCACATTTGCACAAGGTCACTAATAACTTACAATACCCTTTCATTTTGTAGATATGTAAAAATAACTTAAAACCTCTTTTGCAATTTTAAAGGGATTAAATATGGTATTTTGCTGTCATATACTCTCATCAATATTTTATGTAAAGTGAGGATGAAAAGCTAATTTTAACAAATCAAAGACTTCAAAAATAATTTCCTTTCTTTTCCTGAAAGGTTTTTTTTGTTTGTTTGTTTTTTTTAACATGTAACAGTGAATAGGGATCTCAAAATCAATAACGGTCACATTGATAATGAGATGGGCAATAAGACCATATTTACTAGAGGGACAGCTACCTCCATGTGCTCCAATATGTGTTTTGGGGTTGGTCCACAAAAGTGGGGAATCTGGGAGTGAATCCCCATTGCTGGACAGGCAGAACCATCCAGCAGTCAGCAATCCAGAAAAAGGTAGCAAGCCAGGTCTGAAGTTAGTCTGGGAAATCCTAATTACAGTGAAGGAACAGCCAGGAGCAGGACTGGGAAGAGTTGTACTCCTAAAAAGTTTACCTGGCTCAGTCCTGGTCTAGTTGCCCTCAGATCTGTGTGCATGGATGCACGAATGAGGGTCCTTGGTGAGGAGGGTCTGGGCAATTAAGGCCTCTTGGTGCCTACAGGCACCTGCACTGATTGTGATGAAATGTTTCAGTCCTCTTATGGAGAAAGTAGTTTTACAGAGATCCTTATGGCAAGAGGATGATGTGGAAATGTAAACCAATCATACAAATCATGTTGTGTATTCAGCCATAGATTTACAGGTGAAATTTAATCACAGGATGTGAACTGGCACAGATTTGTGAATCAGAAGACAGCCGTGAAGGCATGGATTGCTCCTGGCATCAAACTGCTTTACATTCAAGCATGCAGGATGCTGTTTTCTGGAATATTCATATAATTTCCTGGGAGAAAGACTGTAATTGCAGGAGATTGTATTTTAGCAATTTTTTGTTAGAGATCAGTTTTGTGATTTGGGCAGGAGAGGTGGAAGAAAATGGATAGTAATGGACACCAGTCCTCTCAGATGGTATTAGATTCATGCTTATTGCCTTGTGGAAGATATTTTTTTGTGAAAGATGGCTGGTGTGATCATATCCCCAAGGATTATATATTAATCCTGTTACATCAATACAAGTTTAAAGAAATGCCATTGACAGTAGTTTTTCTGATCTCCTTTAGAGTGGTTTAAATTTCTTTGATAATCAGAATCACTACATCGATGGAAATCACATACTTGCCTTTAGAGCCCAGCAAGAACAGACTTTGGCTTGTACATCAGGATTCAGTGCTCTTGGTTTTATTGAAATAGTTAGAAAAATGTTATAAAATTTTGAACATATTTATTTTTATGCTATTAACTGTGTCAGATTACTAGCATGTATTATGTTAATTATTTAGAAGGAACCAGAAATCTGCAGGGGTTTGAGACAATTTTTTTGGTAATTTGTTGATAAAAAGACCTACTTTATTTTGATGTTTGTATTTAAATCTTTTTGGACATCTTTAAGCATAGTTATTAAACAGTGAGAGTGGTGGTAATAAACCCGTTTTCTGTGATTTCTTTAAACATGTGGGATCATAATTTAGTGTCTTTTGGCATTTTATTTTTAAATTTTGTTTAAAACCAGTGCAGTTGAATCAGCACGTATGCTGTACAGTCAGTCATGTTACTCAACTTGCTAGTAAATTTTTGTTTCATTGTTTTTTTCTTTATATTGTGGAGTGCTGTGTGCTGCTCCCTCCTTTCCCTCCCCATTCCCTCCTTTCCCTTCCCACCTTCCCCCTCTGCCGCAGACTAAGGAGGTGCAAGACAGATATGAATGCCTCCATTTCTGCTATGCAGCTATTGATGTTGTTGTCTTGGGACTTAGAGCAAGGGAGACAGATTTTTTTGTATCGGTTGACCTTATGTAGAAGAATATGGTCTGTTTCAATTATATCTTCTAGACTTTATCTTTGGGCTTCATGGTTTCCCAGTTTATTTTCTTGAGCATTACAATTCATTGCCGAACAAAGACGGGGGTAAAGCAAATAGATACAGAAAGAAGGTTCAAATATTCAGCTATCATTTATGGTGATGACATCCATCTCATGAGTACTATTTATGACACAGTTTGATTGTCATAGTTTCTATGGTTTCATAGAAATTTGCATGTTGCAACTCATGCAAGAAGTGTGCTTTCTAAAACAGTGTCAAGGATTAGCTACAGAAATAATTCTTAACCTACGGCAGAGTCCTTGAGTTATGCAGAGTTGGAAATAGATAGTCCTTATAAATATCACTGGGGAATAAGTTCCTGTTCTTCTACTGGTTATTCTGTCTGGTCTACATTCAAATTGCTGAGCCAAATGCTCCTTGTGAAATTGCATTAAAGATTTCAATTATTGTCAAGGGAGTCAATTATAGCACAAAAACATAATCATTCTATTGTTACAATCAATGTAAATTGTATTTCAGAATTTTTACTTTTGTAATATATTGTAAATTGAAAAGGATACAGACAATCAGTGTGCAGTACTCTTATTAAGAAACAAAACTTTAGCTGTGTTCTCCTTAGCCAGGTATTTTAGGCATTAGGACTTAAAGGAAAACCATGATTAAACAAACTCTTTCACCTTTCCTTGTCTTTTTTTTTGTCAGAATAAAACACATTTATTGGTGTGACTTCTGCAGGACAGCACCCTGTTTCAATCACTGTGGTCAGGTTGCTAAGTTGCTAAGAATTTAATAGACAAACTAAGTGGTAAAAATGTATTAGAATCCTTCTAAGATTTTTTTGTAACACTTCAAACTTTCCACAGTCTGTTAACCTTTGACAAACGCCTGGCTTTAAAAAAAAGAAAATCAACTATTCTAACTGAGAAAAATAATAAACATGCCTATAGAAAATAGCGTTCCCTTCCTGAGTATTTGTGGAAGACCAAGAAAAGTATCCTGTGGAAAGAAGATTTGACACCTCAGTGTTTGTAGATGGAAGGAATTTGGAAGAATGTGTTTGGATCAGAACGGATCTTACACATTATCTTTGAATGCTTATTGAATCACTCCTAGGAAAAAAATTAAAAGGAGAAAATACTTCCTTTTTAACAACCAGGATTACCAACTAACTCATCTGGGAGTTTTACCAAATCAATTTCTTCAAAGGCATTTTAAATTTAGTAGTGGACAGGTATCTGTAATTTTAAAGTACTCCACTCTAGAATGTAACAGCCTATGCTGTCCCACAAAACAAATACAGCTAACTTTCCATTAAAAAGTCCTGCATATATAAATAGGCAGATCAATTCTGTAAACCTATAAATATTTTCCAACTTATCACGGTCTAATAGAAAACCACTAGTGAATGAATAGTACTGTAAAATAATATATATCAACTTTGAAACATAAGTAAATTATATCTGTCTGAAAACAGTAACGGTATTCTAGGTTTGTATTTTAGGAGCTATCTTATCTTAAAGAAGTGGAAGAGAATATCAGTTCAGGGCATGGTGCTGCAGTGAAAAACACAAAGTTATAACAGTCCATAATTTATCAGTCTGTATAATTGTCTTATCTAAGAATGAAAGAAGAAAATTATTTAAATTAATGCAAATAGGAAACGTATAATGCAGATGTGCTCTCAACTATGCAACGAAAAGTTTAAATTTTCTCTTTGACTTAAAAATAAATAAAGCAATCCTTTTCTTTTTTCTGTCACATCTAAAAAAAAATTAAGCATTATGGAAAACTAACAATTAAAGAGTAATTCGCTGCTGTGGCAAGCACTGCAGGACAAGATGAGAATGGATTTCTGTGATTTTTCAGAGCAGTGCTCGTTTCACCCCAGAGCTTTGCCTTCTAAGGATGGGACCATGACCAGCTGGAAGTGCCTAAACGCTCTCCTGCACCACCGCTCTCCTAGTGGTGGTAGAAGATACTCAAAAGGGAAGAGGGGAAGGCAGGGGAACCTGGCCACTTCCTGTGGGTCAGCCCCCTCCCAGTACTAACACTTGTTGACTTCACCTGTGAGTTCTGTCAGACAGATTCTCTTTTGAGCATGCCAATACAGCTTTCTATCAGGGCCTTCCACAGCTCCACATTTCAGTCATTCTGTGTCTGCTGTGTAGAGTGGTACATTCTTCTCTTTCTTTAAGCAATCTCCAACCAGTTTGTCAGGCACCACGTACTTTCGTTTTGTCAGGATGTGGTAAGTAAGAGCTGTGTGTTCGACCTTCCACTGTAAGAGTTAGTAAACCCTGGTTGTGCACCTCTGAAGTCCCTGCAAGCTGAAGAGTCATGCTTGTTCATTGTTTTCTTAAAAGGCAGTTGCTTCATCTTATTTACTATGAAATTTTTCTTCTTTGTATGTCATGTCTATCAATTAGGGAAAATGAGCTGTTGACATATCCAGCTTCATATAAAGCACTGTAATACAAGATATTCAAGCCAGTTATACTCATGTCTCGATACTCCGAGTACTTAAAATTTACTTAGCATGAAGTAATTAAACAGTAATATAGATAATTTTATGTTTTTAACACAGTGATTATTTGAAATTAAATTACCAATCCAAAGATATGGCAGTCTGGTGATTAAAAATTAAAGAAATATACAACAAAATATGTTAAAATGAAATACTGGAAGCATGGGAATTAAAATGAAAGAGTTCTTAACACTTACTCTTTATGTGCCTCTTGGTACTTGAACGTTCTCTGGCATACTTTCACAATACAACTGAGAGCAAAATGTGAGATGTTGCTGAAAAAGAGTGGTTTATTATTCTCCTTGTCTCATTCTTGTGTTGCTTTCCTCATTGCTGGCATTGGTATTCCTCTGGCAGCACAATAGGATAGTTTAAAAAGCTGAACAGAAAACAGATTAAAACCTATCGCCCTTCCCCCGCCCTTCCCCACCCCACTTTGTTCTTTTTTCCTTGATTATTTCTGCAAACTAGGTCACAATGGTTCAGATAGTGTCTGTTGGGTGTTATGCAAAAATAGAGAACTGGATAGCAGGAACCACCCAACAGCATCAAAACCAGCCCAAGGATGAGAGTTTCCTTGCCAGAAAAATATTCCTCTGTGTGATCACGGACATCCAGGAAAGGACTTTACTAAATCTTGACCATTTATGTTAAGCTGCCAAATGACAGCTTAGAGTGATAATCAGGATATTTTATCTCAATTACAAAATTGCTGCTTTGAATTTATTTCGGTATTTTCTTAGATTGGAGCAGGCATTTAGTTTTCTGAGCTGAAAATTGATAGTGCTGCCTTAGAGCTCTAAGCAATTGAAATGGCTCAATTCTTATTTGAAGTTCAGATTTCACTAGGCACAGCTTCATATTCTGATCTCTGAAGAGCATTCCATAGGTTTAATATGTGGAAATTTAAAAGCATATTTCACATCTAGTCCTTAATTTTGCAGCTGTGGCACTGCACCCAGAATACTGAATGCTGCTGTTTATTGAATCAATGTCTATTAAAATAAATTCCAAAAGTATTGCTTTACTTGATATTGGAATTTATTGCTGTATCTTAAAGGGTATACACTGATTTTTAAATTATTTTTTATTATTCAGTTTTTAAACACCAAAAATGTTTTTATTGGGTTAAATAAACACACTAGCAAGAAAAATGTAAAGGAGAATTAATTATGTAATATCTTCGTTCTCCACTATGGAATTTATATTACTTAGAATCTAGCCACTCCACACTCAAAAAATAGATGTTTTGCAAAATTGTGCTTTTGAAATACATAATTGTCTTAATTTTGTAGTTTCTTGTATTCTTTCTGACCCTTTTTATAGAAACACTGACTGATAGTTAAAATCTCGTTAATTTATTTAAATGTGATTAAAACAGCTAAACTCATCCATTGGATGGAGATTCTGTAATTTTATCATGTAATATGCCAATTTTCTTGTCTTCATTTAATATGATTTTTCAGGTTGTCAGGGTACATCTAACAATAATACCACAGAAAGTTCAGGGGATCATTTGTAGGAGACGACATTAATTGTTTTTTGTTAATAATTCCTTCACTTCTATTCTGATGCCTAATTTTTCAGATTTTCTGCTATCTGACAACTGAGCAGACTAATTACTATTTTATCCCTCATATAAATTGTGTAGTAAAGTACTATTTTTTGTTTGGAGGGCTTCTTGAGCAGATTTCTTAGGATAATTCTTGGTATTTCAAATTTCATTTTCTACACGTCTGCCATGATTAATGCTAAATTTTCTTGTCTATATTGGGTACTGCTAATGATGCACAGCTTTTCAATGTAATAGTACCATAAGATATGATATCTGGGAAATTGTACTAGCAGACCATTCTTTCAAAAGCTGTGATTGGCTCATCGCTCTGTGAAAATTCACAGAATTTCCAGAATAAAGTTTGCCCCGCTCAGCTGCCTCCTTTTGGTATCTTCTAGACTATAAGCATATGCTGCTTGATCCATCCTACCATGTTCTTAATCAGTGTCTTTGTCATGGAATGCATCCACAAGAAGACTACTGTTAGTCAACATTATAAATAAACTGGAAGATAATAGGAAGAATCAGATGGTCTGCAGGGAGAGGAGATTTATTAGGCCGTCCTAATACATGCAAAAATGTTCCTTCTGGAGAAAGAAAGATCTCTCTTCCAACACTACCTTAAACTCATGCAGGGGACACTGATAAATGTGACTTGCACAGAGCTGTAGTGCGTTGGTTTCTTGTTTCCAGCTGTTTATTTGCACAAAGAGAAACTAAACATACATAACCTTCCTAGGTGAAGAATTATAGTTTCCAAAGCAATGCTCTATAAATGGATAGCAAAAGTAGTCCTGCAGATGGGCAGGGAGATAGCAATAATTAAATCTTCCTATTAAGCTTAAAATAATTAAAAATTCAAAAAGTAATTGTCAAAGGCAACTGCCATGGTGTTTCCTTTTTCTCAATGGTTTCAGCAGCTCTGCTCTCAGTGTTTGATTTAACAGAAGCAAGTGATTGGAAGTATCACTAGAGTTTGGCAGTGCAGGGCTGTGTATCTAAAGTGGAGAGGGCAGGTGTGTGTCCAACATGTGGTAATAGATGGATGGTAGTAGTAGTATCTATACTCATACATCTGTAATTACTAAAGAATCAGTAAATGTAGTTGAATTATATTGTATTGTATTGGGTTATATGACGGACCTGATATCAGAGCATGGTGTGGTCTGGAGACAATCTCACTGAAGTAGTACTATTCAGGATATGTGAGGATAGCTGCTGGTAGGGAATAAGCAAGACAACTGTGCTGTCCTCTGAAGTGGAGAAGGAAATCAGCAAGCACGATTTGCTTAATTAAACTGGTAGACAGGGTTCATTTTTAATTTGATATTCTCATTATTCTTGGAAGTAGACTGCTAATATCTAAACCTTGTTGTGAATCAGTGTTCCTTTTTCAAATTGAAAAACACCTATAAAAGTTACTCATGTTCAACAAGACCCTCTTAGTAGTAATGAATAATAGCGATTGCATTTCTATAATGGTATCAGAAGAGTATCATGGTAACACTATGTCTCAAAAGGTGGTTAAACTTGTTTGAACAAAACCACAATAGGTTTAGTGTTTTGCAAACCTACAGGAGTGGAGGGGTAGAAGGAAGGAACTTTGGAATAGGATGAATGAGCAAAAGGGAAATGCAAAGATGTGATTCCTGTTGCAGTCAGCTTCTCACAAAAAAAAATGCCAAATATGGGTAATCAGAAGCTTCATTAATAGCTACAGCATCTGGATGCAAATTTTATAGGCTACAGTAGCCCCTAGCTCTAACAGTGATTGTACTTTTGGATACTCCATCACTTTACAGCAGTGGTTCTAATTAAGCACTGTAAGAGCATTTGCCTGCATTTCGAGTATAAATGTGAAAATGGCAGTAGAGTTGTATGCCTCATGACATAAAAGTGCTTATCACAAAAAAAAAATTTAAAAAAGAAGCATCTTTTTCACTCTTACTGAAATAGGACTGGGTCCAGTGTAAATGTTACATTTTGTATAGCTATTTATTTGTAGGAGCTATTACTTGTACTTTGTTAGTCAAGTGTTATTTATTTGTCTATTTAAAATAAATTTCTTCAATTTGATCTCCAGGATCAGAAAATATGATGCTGTCCTCTGTAGAGGAATTAAACAGGATATAAATATTTACAATTTGCCTAAATAAAAAATCATTTCATATTAAAAAAAAATTATTTATTTACTGTTTATGCCTGCATACTACATGTTAGTCAATTAAATATAACCTGGTGATATTGTTTTACTCTTTCTATATAATTGGCAAGCTGCCATAAAGCTAAGATGCTTTCATCTTCAAGTGTGAAGGTTGTTGGGTTTTTCCAAAGTTCAATATATTCCTGGTTTTAACAAAATAAAAAGAAATCCCATAACTCTGCTTTCCTCGTACCCTGAGAAGAAAGAAAAGCTCCCTCCCAGCAAAATGCCAGATAATGTCTTGGTGTTTTTAGGGGGGCAGGAGCGTAGGAGAAGAGAGTTGCATCTCTTTGGGGAAAAAAATGAAAAAAGGAAATTCTAATTCTTTCACATCCTCTTAATCATTAATTCTAGTAGAGATTTTTTTAAATACAATAGCAATATGGTTAAAAAAAAAAATCAAATTTTGCTCCCTTCATATTAAGAAGACCAAACACTGAAGGTAGGGTTTTTGTAACAGGAGCAGAATATGAGGCAAAGAAAGGTAATTTGGCTTCAGTCATAAAAACAACTCACCTTCAAGAATAATTTCTTCATCTGTGAAGCTGGGGGTGAGGGGCTGTCCTTAGAGGGATTTATAGAGCTTCAGAGGAGCAGGTAGATATTACAAGGTACATTTTTTGCTCACTCTGTAGAACTGGCTCTGTCCCATTAATAAGGATGGTTAGAAGTGTTGCAGATGATGGAATAAGGCCATATAGAAGCCTAAAGAAAGAAAAAGAAAAACACAGCCTCTGAAGACACCTTCCTCAGCACTTGGTCTTCCTCCTTCTACCCTTCGTTCTTTCAACCTTTAAGACCTTTCCTTTAAAATCTGCTGTGGAAAACTGAGCTCTGTAATCTTTCAACTTTACACAAGATACTTTCACATTTATGTTTCTTCTTCACATATATTTTTCATATATAGAATAGTTTTATCTTGAAATGTGTATGGGATCCTCTTGTTCTTCAGAAAGAAAAGTGTATGGGTGTGTGCATACCCTTTAAAGCTAGAACTTGCACAAGAATTTTAAGACAATTTCAAACCAGCTGCCTGGTTTTACCATATGTATTAAACATCAAAAATCTATTTCTTTCTTTAAGACATCAGAAAACAGATGAATGATCTGAGCTCATAATGTTGTTTTCTAACAGAGGAGGTGGCAAATACCAAAAGGAGGAAGATGGATTTCAGCAAGGGAAGGCAATGTCAGCTCTCCTGGGTGCCCCCACTAATTGAATTAGTGTTCTTCCCTTTCTTTTTCTCTTGCCAGCTGACCCCAGCATGCCAACTGTGCAGGGAGTCCTCTCTGGGAATAAAAGTCTTTCTACATGACAGCAAGACCAAAGTAATCTGAGAGAAGTTAAAACCAGTAATAAAACTTTATCTTAATGTTTCTGTTAACAGTAAGAGCAGTACTTGTCTCCTGGAAGGGTTGTTTATATCAAAACAATTTCTGGCTCAATGCATTGGACCATCCTCATATTTTCTTGAATGTTGTCACTGTCAGTGTCAGTAGTGCTTAGTGTGAGACCTATAGCTTTGCAAGAGTTGTTCCACTGAACTTTCCTTTTTGGACTTGGAGTAGCACTATCATTTGATTTTGAGAATTGGATAGAATAAGGAGTTGGGATAAATTCTGAACTTCATCCTGCAGCACATAGCCATTTATCAAGGAGACAATCAATACATGACACCCACAAAGTATTTGGGAGCTCTTGCCTCAAGTGCTTATGAGGTAGGACTGGTAAAACCTGGATCTTGTGTCTGGGGAATAAAACACACTTCATTTTCCCCTTATAAAAGAGCAGTTGAAGAATGGCTTTAAAAATTATCCTGTGGACAGCACTGAAGACAAAAAGGAAGAAAATAATTAAAATTACCTTTCCTTATAAAATAATGATGGCAAACTAAATCTGTTTAAATTCTGACAGATTTCAGTGCTCAGAGAGACCATTTAATAAATTATGCATTTAATTCACTTAACACTGACATGACCGGTCACGCAGGAAGAAAAAGATCATTGCTTCTGGTTTGATTTAGACAGTTTTTTTCTTAAAATGTATTCGATGTTCACCTTAAAAAAGCTAAAGTAGTTGTCTCCAGTATTTGGCACAGGTTAAATTTTAGCTCTCCTCAGAGATAGCAGGAACAGGCTCAGTCCAGTGAATAAGTTTTTGTGCAAGCAGAGACATCACATCTTGCACATACTGTTCTTTATTATTTGATATGTATCTTCTGGCAGTGGTAATTCTGAGTATTAGTTGTACTCAAGTGTACTGAGTTTGAGCTTCACAATGAATACATCAAGTGGGTTGTTTCTACCAACTTCAGGACTACAAAATTAGCAAGAAAATAGCAAGAGGATGGAAAAACAGTCTTGTAATATTTCAGATTCAGATTCTTGAAAATTCTATTAAATTCTTTGAACTCTTACTAAAATAAAATTCTTCAGGCATATTTTATGGCTTTCAGTCACTTTAAGATAAAAAATAGTGGGAAAGTAACAGAGATTTGAGTTGTACGTGATAGATTTGCTGAAGTCTGCTGCCCTTTTAGGAAAGGATATGGCAGTTCTCTGGTGTTGATCTCAGGAGTGTTTAGGAGCAAACCTGGGTAATATGATGTTAATTTATTCTTCATTTTCTCATGTTTAAGGTCTTGTATGCAGATGTACCTTTACTGGACAAGATAATTTAGGAAGGAGTTATAGGGATTTTAGCCTCTCGCTTCTACCTCTGAGCTAAACATTATCAGCCCATTTATTCCCAACACAGTTCAGCAGCCTCCTCTAAATTCCTCAATCCCAAATGTCATATGCAGCCTGTCTCTTCTGCTGCACCATAACTGCATCAAGGCGTAGGGATTGCATCTTCATCATGTGAAGGGGAGAATTTTGTGCTCGACATTTACATCACTGAGTGGCACAGATCAGCATGCACTGATATTTCATTTACTGAATGTGCAGTGCATATGGCAACTTGTCATCCTTGTATTTTAATACAATAAAATCATTAGGATAAAACTCACATCCCAATTTAGTGGTATGAAATAACCTACATAACTATCAATCACTCAATCACATTTTGTTCCTTTTTTCCTTTTTTATTTTTTCTTTTTTTTACTTCTCAAGTAAAAATCAAAAGTTATCATTCAGACAGAGCAAGGGAGGCTTAAGGTTAAATCAATTCTGGATAGTACCCAAGGAACACTAAAGCCCTGGCTTTTCTTCAGGAGGGGAAAAACATTTGCTTGCAGAATTCTGTTCTTTAGAAGGAGCCTGGATTTTTTTGAAACACAGAGGACATTTACTAAACAGAACAGAAAGTTAGTGCTTGGGACAGGTCATACTTTAAAGAAAACTTGAAGTCTGAGCTAATATTTCTGCAGCCATCTGTCTTAGGAGGTGCTATGCAGTCTCTGCTAAAAACTAGACAGCTGGTGACTTGTCAGCTTGCTGAGGGATTGATAGAAGAGTCTTTCCTTGAGTTTTGTTTTTGACCTTTGGGCTTTGCTTTCCTTCACTCCTCTGCCACCTAGTTCCCTCCATACCAAATTGAACAGGCAAAGCTTTGTAGGCTGAAGGAGTCTTGTACAAATGCGGGTACATAGAGAACTCTAAGGATAGTAAGATACCACATGGAGATAGGGATCATATGCATATCAGTGTGTTCGATGTGAGTGGGTATCTAAAACATCTGGAAATCTATCTGTAGTTAGTTATGGTAGTGATAGCCAGGAATGGAATCTCAGTTCCACTGGAGTTTGTGTCAGAAAAAACATCAACTTAAATAACACTGTAATTTTGGCTGTAATGTGTTGGCACCATCTTGCTTTGCTAAACTGTCTCATTTCCTGATCTCTTCAAATTCCTAATTTTCAGGATGTTAAGAATCCTTAAGAAGAAAATCAGTTTTTCATGGCATAGTCCAGAACATAAGACTGGACTCAACAGACATGAACCTAGAGGCATTTATGAGCTCAAGTCATTACATCAGAATTTTATCCTCCTTACAAGACATGCACCCCAGAGTCAAATGCAACTCCCTTCACTGAGCCTTGACAACCTAGATGGAGAGGCTGGTAGCAAGTTTGAGCTCTGTGTTTGGGATCAGGGAATGTATAGGCCTGTATAGCTCTCCAATTAGCTAAAGTTTTCTTATCTTTCCAGATGTCCAGATAATTGGGGTTATATGGTGAATTGTTTTATTTAATTGTGAACTAGTGCTGTTCATTTGAGCTTCAGTGCTTGGATGGTCTTTGTCTTCAGTTTTTCTTTTTGATGTTTTCACCATTGCAATATTTAGCCAGAACTTAGAGAGATGATACAGTTTCTGTGCCTATAAGTAGTATGAACACTGTTTTTTTTTTAAACGAATGTCTGAAAGAAAAATATTTTTCTGTTTGGATTTATTTCTAAACTCATATTCACTCTGGCTGTGCTTTGATTTTGACTGCTTCCGATTTTTACTGTTTCCAAGGGAGTATATGCTGAACTTTTAGAAATTAGAAAAATCTTGCTTATAATAAGAAAGTGGGAGTCACAATTGTAAATCCTTTTCAAAGCCCTTCCTTTGTCATTTTAGTAACTAACTGATCAAAAGCAGAGAACCTATGCTCCACTGTTCAACAGTTTTTTGGCAAAGAACACAATCCAAATCAATCCAGAGTAGTAAAACCAAAAACAGCACACACCAGTCTTTTTCCAAACTACCATGAGTTTGATGCTGTTATATTGGAAGCAGTTTTTGCTTTGAGATGACCTATGAAAACCTTTCCTCACTTCTTCCTACATTTCCAAGATAACAGCAGGAAGAGTGTCCAGGAATTTGGAAGAAGAAGAAGGGAAGGAACAAACCTATATTAAGAAATATAGCAAGCCTCTTGGGTTTGTAGTGTAGAGGTTCACATGTGAGATATGATGGATGCCCATTGGTGTTATGACAGCTTTGCAATGTTGCAGTATTTGGATCCTCGTCCTTTTACAATATATTTCTCTTTGGCATGTTACAAAAAAAATGAGAAAGTCGTAGCAGCCATAGTTTTAAATGGAAAGGGTAGAATTGGAAAGACTGTGTTACTTTGGTAAGAACTTAATCTTTCTTTCTCTTTCTCTCTCTCTTTCTTTTTTTTTTTTTTTTTGTTTTGTTTTGTTTTGTTTTGTTTTGTTTTGTTTTGTTTTGTTTTGTTTTGTTTTGTTTTGTTTTGTTTTGTTTTGTTTTGTTTTGTTTTGTTTTGTTTTGTTTTGTTTTGTTTTGTTTTGTTTTGTTTTGTTTTGTTTTGTTTTGTTTTCTTTTCTTTCTTTTTATTCTTAATACCTACATCCCTCTCTAGCAAGATATCCCTATCTCTTTCTGCTTGGGTCAGAACAGTTTAGTAAAAGCATTCTGCAGACTTTATGGAAATTTCATCATGTCTTTTCTCTTTTCCACCTAAATGTGAAAGTTGGAATCATAGTGTTATTTCTTGTCTGAAGGTAGACAGTGCAGTGATAGACAGTCCTTGTCCTGCTTTGCGAATCAGTCCTGCTAATAACTTCTCACTTGGCTGCAAACATAAAAGTCAGCTACCATCAAAAACCACCCTTACCTGTGCTGAGAGGTAATTAGCCTGCCCTCTATTGCTTTTTCACATTAATAATAATAATAAACATTCAGCCACTAGATTGGTACAATGAAAAATTACAGGGTTTAAAGAGCTCTAAAAAGTCATCTAGTATAGCTGTGTTTTCTGGTCTTGAATAGAAAAAAAAATGCTGGCACCAAGGAAGTA
Organism: Machaerirhynchus nigripectus; assembly: GCA_013397975.1. Lineage (NCBI taxonomy): Eukaryota > Metazoa > Chordata > Aves > Passeriformes > Dicruridae > Machaerirhynchus > Machaerirhynchus nigripectus. The sequence goes on along the minus strand of VZRQ01008689.1, from coordinate 49,602 downwards.
CCAAAGGTAAAGGCATTTTAGATCATACAAATCAAAGACGAATCTACCAAAAGAAGCCTCACAAGCTAGTGAACAGTTAGTATTAGGAACCCACACCATTCTTTCAACAAATGGTAAATCTTACCATATGGAATAAACTGAATAAAACCAATTAGCCTGAAAGTATCTATTCCTTACAAGACACAGAATATCAAAATGACTCTGAAGCGAAAATGTGAGATATTATCAAGAAAATAAATTACGGGAAGAGACTAATAGGTCTTAAGAATTTCTGGAATAAAATATTGTTTTGGCTAAAATCCAAGTTTGGATTTTACATACATATGTTTTTTTAAAGTTTGAGTTTCTCTCAGAACTAAGTCTGCATTTGGGAATATGAAAGCCAGCACTCTTCTTGAGATCTCTGCCATATAATATCACCAGTTGCATTTGGTTGCTTTATATTTTGCAGGCAGAAATTGGCCTATGGGAGTTGAATAGGGAGAAGAGAAAACCTGAGAGTTCAGTCTGTCACATTCCACTTTTGTAGTGTTTTTGTAACTACAGGACAAATATCAATACTTCATTCTTTCAGAATTGGTACATACAATCTTTATTAGGTGGAACTTAATTATAATTTTAAAATTACTGCATATGCTGCCTTTAAACATAATTCAATTGACTGAAGACTGAATTGAATTCTACTTCAAAAAATGACAGAACTCTTCATATTAAAAATATTTTGTTTTCAGTTACTAGAATAACAGAAGACTTTTGACTTCAGGAAATTTCATTTCAGCTTCTTATACCTTTTGCATTACTTCAGGAGCCTATTAAAGAAAGACTCTATATGATGAATTCTGGATTGAAGTATATTTTACCTAAATGTAGCTTTTATACATATGGATAATTCAATTTTGTAATTCTTACATGCAAAGTGTCAACATATTTTGAAAACAAATGTAACATTCACAAAATTTATCCTAAATGTATATGCTAATTACATTGTTTTCTTGTCTACTTAAATTTATATAAAATTGTGTTCTCAATTTCATATGATGTCTCTTTTTAAAATTTATACCATATATTCTTGGAACAGTAATATATTTGACTAGGATATTTTTATAGCAGCCTTCTTCAAACAGAAGAGGAACTGATTCCCACTTAGAAATGCTTATTCCATCTCTGTACTGACAGCTGGTCTTCTTCCCTGCCTTAAGGCCAGAATTAATTTTTGCCTTACTACACTGACACTGGACAGACCCAGGGAAACCCAGAGACTGCTCTGATTTTTCAACTGTCATGCGGACTTTGTAGTCAGATGTAGACTATTCCCCATGCTCATCCTTTTAGGCAGAAACCTATGTGAACAGAAGCACAGATGCCCTCTTTCTTATATGAATGAAGAGTTTCATCTGTAGTGACGGAGGACATGAAGTAACATCAGCTGAAATTAAAGGTATTTGAAGCGGAACCCATGAGAAACTTGAGCTGACACACCTTTCAAGAGTGTTTTGAATGATTTTAAACTGCTAGCATTATTTTTTGAACAAGATAAACACTTAGAAGATGGGATAGTATAGAAAGAGATAAAGCTTTGGGATCTGTGTAGACTAGTTAGTCTGATGCAGATCCCAGGAAATCATTCAAGTGTCATAATACAGTTTAGGACATACCATATGTCATCAATGTGAACTCATGTTAGTTGCATAAATTAGGTATCTATAAACAAGATATTCTGGTATCCATGTCAAACATCTAATTATACATGTGTTTGAGTTCATACAGCACACTCAAATTTTCTAAATTATCTGCTTTATCACCTATATTTTGATTCAAGAAAACTTGTTTTGTGTATCATCTCATTAGGCAAATTCAAAAATGAAATTGTAAAAATGTTCATTAAAGGGGTGACTTCAGGATTACTTGAGGGGAAAGAAAAATATCTACCTGAGAATCAAGACAACTTTATAATGTTTAGTAGAAGTCTGAGTAATTAAGATTTGTCCATAATCTTGTGTTGGTAATTTCCAGGTCAAATAAATACTGGGAGAGTATGCAGGTGAAATATGTATTGGTTATATAGTATCAGAAAGGCAAGACACAGCTTGTAGAATGATCCTCTAATCTATCTCCTAATGAAAGTAGAGAAATTCAACAGAAGGAAATCTAATACTCCAAAATTAAGTTCTTTCATGATCCAGTTTTCTCTTATGATGGCACACCTTTTTCTGAAAATTGCTCTCTTTGGAAACTGCTAATGAATCATCACAGAAAATTGCCTCAAAAATAAGTTTCAATACCCTAATATGACAAAGAAAAAAACCCCTGAATTGGCACTTGAATGTGCAGGAATGGGACCAAAGAAAAGAAAGGAGAAAGTGATATTATTTCTGTCCACACATAGAAAGGCCACTATTAAAATATAATGTATATCTCAGGTCATTTTATTGCTGAAAAGATGTGAAGAGAGCTAGGCAGTACTTCTAAAAAGAAGGTAAAAGAATTATCCAAGATGAGAAAAATAAGTCCCCTGAAATGAGAGTTGAAGAGTTCAATTTACTCCAGCATAATCTTTAGATATAGGAACAGTGTCAATAGACAAGATAGCTGAAAATTGCAGGTTTTATCAGCCTGGGTGACAAAGAGTGACAATGTGCTTGATTGAAAGTTGTCCAAAACTACCATTTTACTAACACATGCATTCTAGCTGCCAGGATAATTAATGAAACTGAATTAATAAAGGTAAGGAAATGAGAGAACATATCACTACTGTAAAGATTAAGTAGGTTTCAAAAAGAGAAATTTTAATCCTTTTATTGGTGTGTTTTGTTGGTTTGGGGGATTGGGGGAAAGTTCTGGGTGGTTTTTTGTTTATTTGTTTATTTCCCGTGGTTTTCTTTTTTTTCCCCTTAAAATACTTATGTCATTTGCTTTGTCTTACACTGACAGGCCTGTAGTTTACAGCAGGTCAGAGAAGGAGATCTAATGATTCCTACTGGGTTATGATAATGGAGATCTACAGAGCAGACATAGCGTGCTCAGAGTCTGCAAGTCAATGTGCACTTCCCTGTCTGTTTGCCCTAGTCATCATTTGTTTTTTTCCTACTGTGTTTTCTTTACTTACTTGAGCCCATGGGTTACAGCTTTTGCACTTTGTAGTCATTACATCAGTGTCACTAAAATACGGAATACTGATGGCTTCTCTAGAGCACAAAATACTGTGTTCTTTTTAATTTTCTATTCTTTCTCCACTCTAAGGGGATTTTTGCTTGGTAAAGTATTTTAACCATCTGCTAGAAGATGGGATAGCTTTCCTAAAGAACCAGTGCTGCCTTTCAGGTTTCCTTTCAGATTGTGTGAACTTCACAATACGTGAATTGTTCAAGATCTGGATGAGAGGGAATGTTTGCAATTAAATATTTTGTGAACAAACAATCCCTTTTAAATCTTCTGTCCAAAATCTTGGTTTTTGTTTGTATAGTATCTCTGTTCTATCATAGTGTAGTAGCCATAGAACTATATATGAATAAATATCTGAAAATTTTTTTTAAATATCTGAAACTTTAAAATTTGGATACAAAAAGTATGAAAAAGGTCATGGATTATATTGAAGTATTAAAAGGTAATTGACAGCTTCAATTGTCAGTAGCAATCCTGAGAAGAGAAACTGGGAAATGTCTGCACCTTGAAACAAAACTGAAACTTCAAGAACACATCTCTTCCTCAGAAACTTTCACCAGTTTCTTAACATCAAGTCAGTAAGACAGAATATGGGGAATAAGCTCACAATTAGGGTTTCACCTCTAACATTCAGGTTCAAACTTTTGCTTGACTTACTCAGAATTAAATGAAGAGCCTTGTTTGCTTATGCCCTCCTTGCCCCAGTGCAGTAACTGGTGCATTACTTGATAGATTCCTCCTGTAAAATAAGTTCTGTATTAGCAGTTCACTTGGAGTATGGGAACAGATACATGGATTTGAGGAAATTTTGGGTTTTCTTATTAAGTGACCTGAGAAGAAAAAGAGAGGGCAGTGGCATTTTACAGAGAAACTGATGGGTAATTACTGCTGGAAATGGAGGAAGAAAAAAAAAGTACTGAAAAAAGATTAGTGATGTACAAATGGTGAAAAGCTCAAGACTTGAGGAGTGTCAGGAAGTAGCAGCAGTTACCAGTTTCTGGTGGAATACTTTCTGAAGGTTTTTTCTCACACTTTTGGGAGGGTGATAATACCAGAACAAGGAGGGGAATCCGGCACAGACCACACACCACAGAGGCTGGTACTGTCCAAGATGAGGATAGCCTTTTATGTGCTAACGGTTGAAATTCGATAAACTGATATAACATGAAAATTGATTAGAGCGGCTGTGCTTTGCGACAAACAGAAATAACTGTAGGTGAAAGGAACAGAATCCCAGAATCACAGGAGGGCTGAGGTTTGCAGGGACCTCTGGAGGTCATCCAGTCCACTCCAGGCTCAAGCGGGAACACCTAGATGCTGTTCTCCAAGACCGTGTCCAGACAACTTTTGCATATTTGCAAGGATGAAGATGCCACCATCTTTCTGGGCAACCTTTGCTGCTGTTTGGTCACTCTTACAGCTGACAAAGTGTTTTCTGATGTTCAGAAGGAACCTCCTGTCATTCCGTTTGTGAGCATTGCCTCTGGTCCTGCCACCCAGCACCACTGGGCTCCCTCCTCTTTGCTCCCTCCCTTCAAGAGTGTATATGTATAGTGATGAGACAACCTTGGGCTCCTGTGCTTTGGAAGCATAGAAAATAGGATGCACTTATACAAGTACAACCATATCATCTTACTGATCACTGTACCATTTTGCTATTTCATCAGCTCCTGTTGTGTCTAACTAGTTGTGAATTAACATTCATTTTGATGAAGGAACTTCTCGTAAATTACTTTTCTTCCTCTGCTTTTTTCCCCCCTTAGATTTCTTTTAAAAAAAAAGAAGATAAATAAATGAATTTTCACCAAAGAATTTAAAGACATACTTAAATCCCATTTATTTCAAGCAATGAGCTTTAGTTTTATACTCCAGAGATGAGATAATAAATATTCCAAACACCTAATTTGCATAATTTCATCTGAAGAACATGGTAAACCACAGTATCAAAGGTCAAATTTCTCAGTTATTCAATTTAAGTTAGAATGCTTTGTTATATTTTAAGCGTTCTATACTTCTTTGTATCTCTGTAAAGTGGGCAACATACTCAAGTTTGAGGGGTCAGTCAGGCTCAGTAAAAATGGAGGCAATTAAAAAATTTTTGAGGAGGCTGAGATCTTTGTTCCTCCGGGATTTTTTAGATGATTTGTCATATAGGATGACTTCATTTGTTTCTGCCTCTTCAGATTATCCCAAAAAAACTTTCTTTCCTTCTTGTGAAACAAGATATATCATTCTTGCCTCATCTGTCAATTATTTCCCTTGAAAATTTTTATTTAATGTGTTTTGAATTCATGGAAATTTTTCTATGCCTTTCTGAAAGGTCATTTCCCAAAGACCAGTTGCCCTAAACCAATTTCAGAAGAATTTATGTTTGTATTAGCCTGCACTTATGCCAAAAAGAGCACTCATTCTTGCTGTTTTGTCACTCATTATCTTGCAAGCATTTGTGTGATGTACTACTTTGTGTAGAAATGCACAAATAAATTTAGGTTTGTATTTATATCAGAGAAGATGCAGCTGAAGAAATACATCTTGCATTTGAAGTGCAATGTAATGAAGGCAGTAGCTCACTTTATGGTCCCCATCAATTCTCAAGAAAGCTCTGCACAGACCACAAAGAACTTGCTGTACTTTGGCAGCAGAATGGGCCATTGTGTTTGGGGATTAAAGTTGTCAATCACATTCTCCTCCTCTTCAGTATAGCCAACTTTAAAGAATCTTGGTATTCAGCAACAATTGCTTGAAGTGACAATTACAAAGAGAGAAAAGGGATAGAACCTCTTTCTTTTAACTTTTTAATCTACCCATTCCTTTGAAAAGGAAGGGCATAGGTAAGGATCCCAAAATATGAATTTTATTCCAACAGCTCTTATAGCTAAAACTGGTCTTTTCTTGGTCTTCAAGGAATAACATAGTGCTGTAGCAACCTTCCTCAGACAAAAAAAAAAAAAAAAAAAAAAGAAAAAAAAGANGAATTTTATTCCAACAGCTCTTATAGCTAAAACTGGTCTTTTCTTGGTCTTCAAGGAATAACATAGTGCTGTAGCAACCTTTCTCAGACACAAAAAAAAAAAAAAAAAAAAAAAAAAAAAAAAAAAAAAAAAAAAAAAAAAAACAAAAAAAACACCAGTAAATATTTTTAAGTTTACATTTCCTGTACTGAGAACAAAGGGAAAAAATGCAAACAGGAAAGAATGAAAAATAGTGATTTAGAAGAAAAATAAAACAATTTTTAGATTGGCACTAAAAATAGGCAAAGAGGATATAGTAAGAATAAAAATAATACCTGAAAGCTCTGAACCTAACTTTATTTAACACCTATTAAAAACATCAAACTGAAAGATATAAATGAAATTCTAATACTAAGGGCATATGGAGTTCACTAAAATTCTGCAAAAGCAGGTGGCAGACAAAAAGGCTTAAAAATAAGGCTTTACTTTTTCTGTCAAAAAGTGGCCTGTTTAAGAAAGGCTAGGGAGTTGAATGGGATAATTTTTCAAGGGAATACCACACAAATATATCTCTGTTTCCACCCTAGAAGTAAGACAGAAATAATGAAAAAAGCCCAAATATTTTATATTGCATAAGATTCTTTGACAGAGATAGAGAGAAGTTACCCTGAATCATTTCAGTGAGTCACTTTTGTGAGTGCATCTGAATACCTTCATTTCAGCATGGTGTGGTCCCCAAATATTCTTTTCCTGATCTGGCAGTCAGGTGTATACACACATATCCTTGTAGAGCTACGTTGTCTGAGGGTTGTTTACTCCTAGAACATGCAGAACACTGTAATACCTTTCATGTACATAAAATAAATCTCCAAAGCAGGACTATTTTACCTCCAAATTGTATGCTGAATATGTGCTATTTTGTCTATCTTTAATCTGCTGACACATTTCCATCTTTCTATAGTGATCCAACTGCTAGATGGCCACCAATTATAAAGCAAATTTGTAAATGGAACAACAGTGAAATTTGTTAACAGTAGCAGAATTTAATTCCCAATTCCAATTCCGTTAATCTCTGTATTTTTAAGAGGTCCCACTAATGAGTTCTTTCTGTAATTAATCAAGTTGACACAGTTCAAAGTAGATGATTTAAATCTTCGTTGAGAAGTAAAGAGTTGGCAAACTCTCGCTTATTGTAGATTCAGAGAAGTTAATGCTGAATTGAATGTGCTATGGGGTTCCTCAGTGTAATACCATACTGGACTTGATCTTGAGTTTGTGAAATATGTAACATAAATTATTTTAGTGTATCTCTAGTGTTCACTGCAAAACAATCTCCAGTTTGTTGCTGGAGATTTTTCTTTCAGCACTGGAGGACAAGCACAGATTCCAACAAAAACCCTTTTTTGTCACAAGTGATTCCTGCTAAATATGAAGACATTATTTTAACTAATTAAGGAATAGTTGAAGTTTGTGATAACATTTGTAAAATCTAAACTATATAAATGTTCTAAAAGTGTGCTATTGCAAGCAGATCAGCAGAAACATTTCAGAGATCCTGCAAGCACATGGAAAGTCACTGCAATCATGGAAGCTGCTCACTCTAAAATAATTAGGCCATTTATATGAATGTTTTTAGAATTCAGGGGCTAATCTAGTATTATGATGACAAAAATGAAAATTGTATAAAGCACCAGTGTCTCTTTTGTGGTGTATGACACCACTGAAATCAGTGGAATGTAAAGAAAGAAAATAAAAAACTCTACATAAAATGATAAAAATAATGACCATGTGTTCCACTGGAAAAGTTGACATTGAAGCTCTCATTTGCCATTAAGCAGTGGAGTACAGGAAATACCAAAGACACTGTGTCACGTGAAAAGGGATGTCCTGAAACCCTCTGTGTTTGATAAAGTCTGTCAGCATCTCAGGAAAGCTGAGATCCTTGTCCCCAACCAGTCTGTGAGCACCTAGTTATGGGGACCTTTCACTGAATAGTCTGGGTAAGAGAGTGATTGGACTGACTTGTTCAGGGTCGCGAGTCAACAGAAAGACCCCCTCCCAGGTCTCCACATCTTTATTTGAGTATGTTACCTGCTGACAGTGACTGCCAGCACCCATGAAGGACGCACACCAACAGTTTATGGAACACTCTTTATTAATAAGATTGTGACAGGTTAAGGTTCGCAGATTGTCAGTGACAGTATCTGACTGCAAAAATGTATTCAAAGCCAGACACTGACAAGCTCTAATCCCAAACACAAGCTGGCTTGAGATCATCATTCAGCATGCATTGCAGTATGGTTCTTACCCAATAGGAGTAATACTTACTCACTCCCAATAGGAGTCCCCAAGGGGAAAAAGACAGGTTCAGCCCATCGACTGATTCCAAAAATTACAATGGAGTCTTCTCTAACTTTGTCCCATTCTTAGCTTACTTTTATACTATTTCTTCATGTCTAGGTGGAGCTGGAGTAATTCCAGTCATACATACCTTTGTCACTGATTGGTGTAAAAGTCTAAGATACAGTCAATAAAATAGAGAACACTTCTCTGTGAGGGGTGGTGGTACCTTGGAGACGGGTAGATTTGGGACAGACATGTGCATCAGCATGGCATCTGTGATCTCACCATGGTTGCTGGTTCAACAGCAAGACATCTTATTTCTCCCTTGATTCTCCCTTGATTAACACCTGATAGGGGGCTTATCAGCTACAAGGTACCACTGAGGTCCCTTCCTTGCAAGGATTTCAACAAAGCCTGGCTGCAGTGTCTCCAATATATTCCACCTTCCATTTCATTTCCCTTAGCATGTCTTGTGTGGGGGAATTTGGGCATGCTGACTGCATCCCATCCAGGGATGCAACTGCATTTCACCCTAAAATTTCTGTACTGTTATAATTCCTGTTAGAGTGTGAATATAACTTCTCAGTTTTCTCTGATTTTACCCCCAGTCATTTTCCCACATTCTGATACTCTAAGAAACCAAATGCTGGAAAAGGGGGAAAGAAGGAGAGGGTCATAATGAAGCTAAAGATACTATAGAAATAAGAATTCCATAATTGGAGGCTTTACAGTCTGTTTTGCCTGCTTCCTTAATCAGAGGAGAGAAATAAACTGATGTCAGAATTTATCTGAAGACTATCTCAAAAAGAAAAAGTGTATTTTTGATGATTGTGCATCTTTCATCTGGTGGCTATGAAACATGAGGGAGAGTGTCTTTAATTTTGAAGATGTCATCACTGACACTGACTAAACTTTACTATACTGGCAGTTATATACAACTTACCAGGCAAGCCAGGAATGTAATCTCTGTAATCATTCCAGTTTTGTTCTTTAAAACATTGTGAATGAAGAGCATTTTGATAGTTTTGTCTCTAGAACCTCTCACTCAAAATATCAGTTCAACATGCTAGTCTTCAAGAAAATGTGCTAGCTGAAAAGACAGACTAGTGCTTAAAGCATATTGATACCTGCAACGTGTTATAAAGACATTTTATCTACTTTAAGGTAAGCCAGAACTGTCTTTCAAGAAATGTTTTGGGTTTACCTAAGAACTGCATGGGAGGAAACTTCAATGTGCATAAAAATGGTGGAATCTCTGAGGCATTAATAAGATTTGAATTTCTAAAAATAATCAGTCATGACTGGTTCTTGGTATTTCCTTGACATTATGAAATAGTATCTATTTTAAAATCAATTAACATTTTTTAGTCACAGTAGACTGACATGAGTCATCAATTTAACAGTCCTAAATTTTGGCATATTATGCATCAATAAACATAATTTCTTGCTCATTCTTTTCATCGTTAGGTCTATTCTATAATTTTTGTTTTGAAAACTCACAAGATCTCATCAGCAGTGATGATAAAACATGTTTTGATAAAACATGTAACATACAAGACATTCAGAACCAGAACCAATTTCAGTATAGAGATGATTGACTTTCTTCCCATTGCAGAATACAACTAAGATTTGTCTTGAGTATAGCTAAGAAGAAAACCTGCTTTTCAGGTGTTACTGTGAATTTTTGTTGAAAAACAAAGAGGTTTTTTTTTTTAACTATACAGTAGGGGTTTTTATTTGCAGATTTTCCTGTCTATATGTGATTGTTATACAGTTACTGCTTTGCTTTGGTTGCATTTAAGATGTTTTAAATGTTTAAATGATGGTAGCTTTAATAATAAAATAGTTTTCTTATCCATATCAGACACTAGTGTTTGGTTTTATCTACAAAATTTTTGCATTACATATCACTGGTTTTGTTTGAGGGAAAAGTGTAGTGAAAGAAATGAGTTTTCTGGAAAAAAAAAAAATTAAAATTCCCTTTTCCTAACTCTCGTCAAAGTTCTACCAAGGCTTTTTAAGTTGACTGTAAACTCTTTGAATTCCACCAATTATGTGACTGCTTCTCCGTGCTATCAGCAGTTTAAAGCTAACGTATCTGTCAGTTCTGGAGCTGGCTTTTGGTGGTCTGAAAACCAGATGGCTTTGCCTTCTGATATGTTCTCCCTCCCAGAGATGTCCCCAGTGCTAGCTCACCCTTTAAAGATGCTAAGGGCTGCATGTTTCCCTGTGCTGTTGTACTGCTGAACTCACTGAGTAAATCTAACCCAGCAAGAGGTTTTTAAGAGTTTTTTCCATTGTAACAAATGAGCAGCAAACCCTACTCACAGGAAGTAGAAGTGTGAGCAGGTTAAAAAAGGAGTAACCAAAAAAATAGTGGAAGAAAATTTCTGTGTATCAATTATTGTCTTGCAAGTATAAGCCCCTGACATGGGCTATTCAGCGTCTTTCCCTTGTGTGTATCTGCTCCTGGGCTAGCTTGTGGTGGTTGGTGTAATGCCTGCAGTGCCAGCAGTTTCTCTGATTGCTGCGTGCCCTGCTGCCCTCAGGCGTGCAGTGCCCCTCGGGATCACATCAGTGCAGATGGGTGATGCACTTTGCACATCATCTGGCTTCCCCCTCTAGGCTTGGGAAAGGTTTTGGACAACCTTGAAAGGCAGTTGCTCTCAAGCAGTGTTTCTGCTTCTGGGTCTTTCTTCTTTCCCCTTAGTAATAGGAGAACTTCAGAGAAATTCTACTCTTTCCAGGCAGAAAAGTCTAAGTTGTCCACTAACCAGTTTTGAAAGTGTATGTTCTGTAACAGGCTCTTCGAACTTAGGTTTCCATAAAAATAACAGAAGCACATTAATAGCTAGCATTAGATAAAGAGTGGTTTATCTTCCAGCTTAGGTGATACTGATGAACCTTTTTAAAACAGATAGGCTTAAAAAACATGCTACAGCAGAAGAAATGAAATTAACAAATACATGATTAATTAAAAGAAGTATTAAAGGACTTAGGTCTTGGGCATGAAAATAAAACCTTAAATTTAATAATGTCTGTGTTGGAATTGAATAGTGTCTGTTTATTAATACTGATACTGCATTGGGACTAAAAAGAACAATGCCAGAGATCGATTTTTGCCTATTCATTTAGGTTATGGTGATGTACTGATTCCATTAAATGCCACTGATAAAAATATTTTTAGATGTGGTACAGGATGTAAGGTCAAAATCAAATTTATATTAAATGAAATTAATATTACCTAGTATAAGCTTAAAACATCTGAACATACAACAGTCCACATACTCTAAGTGCTAAAATACAAGCAGTGAAATGCTATATCCATAAATTTATGCATAGTGTATGCTGAGTTTTCATTTACTACAAAGAAGCTCCACTTCCACTGAATCATTTAGAAGAATTAGAAAGGATCAGAGATCTATAGCCCTATATTAAAAAGTACTAGAAAGAAAGAGCAAATAAACTTTTAGCTTTGAAAAACTTGTTAAATATTTTTATCCGAAAATTCTTTATGGAACAACTGTTTAACTCTTCCTTGTCAATCATAATATTATAAATAGTGTTATGGGTTTAGATCATGTTTTCTGCTACACTAAAAAAAATATTGTAAAACCAGTAGTTTTCTTACTGCGTACACTGTTCTTTGCATCCGTATAGGTAAGTCCAGCTCTTTCAGTAATAAATGCAAATTTCCGCAATTTTTCTTTTCTCATTGCAGATCCTATAAATCTAAGAGTTTGACTTGCTGGTCTTTAGCACAGGCAACTGAGAATAGAATTTCTTACCACGTGAGAAATGAGACTGGCTGGTTCATTGGGTGACTGGCACGCATAGCTATTATAGGTGACTAAAGTGGAAGTATTTTTGCTATTGTCAGTAGAGGAAAGGAAAAAGGAAGGACTGGTCTGTTTTTAAGATATCTAGCTTCGTTTTGCAGTTTCAAAGAACTTCCAATGAAGTTTCATCTGTCAACTTGCATAATGTCCTATTGTTCATGTTGTTGACAATGATGCTAAGTAGTGTCTAGACCAATACTGACTCGCAATACAAATGGTTCTCAGAGTCTTACAGTACATTTCACTGCCTTATGTTCCACCCCACCTTTAAAGCCCTTAGTATGACTACGGGGATACTGTGAAAGAATGTGTCAAAAGCTTTACTCAGATCGAGGGAAGGTATTTGCCCTTCTGTCTACATCCAGTTGTTTCATCAGGAAAGAGAAGTTGGTCAGGCAAGATTTCTCTTGGTAAATCCATACTTGCCAGTCCAAGTCAGGTTGCTGTCCTGAAAAGCTTTCTGAGGACAACTTGCTCTATAAATTTGATAGGGACTCAAGTAAGGTTGACCAGCCTTGTAGTTCTGTGGATCTTCCTTGTTACTGATTTTGGAAGATGGACATGGTTTGCCATGTTTCAGTTGCTGAAGAATTTCTCTGTTTCTTTAATAGATAGCCATGTATACTTGCAGCCCAGACAGCCAAATATATCCTGAACTGCATCAAAAGAAATGTGACCAGCAGGTTGAGGAAGGTCATTCTCCCCCCTACTCTGCTCTCGTGAGATCCTGCCTGGAGTACTGAGTCCAGCTCTGGGGACCCCAGCATAAGGAGGACATGGGCCTGTTGGAGTGAGTCCAGAGGAGGGCAATGAAGATGATCTAAGGGCTGAAGCATCTCCCCTGTGAAAACAGGCTGAGAGAGTTGGCGTTGTTCAGCCAGGAGAAGAGGAGTCTCTAGGCAGACTTTATTGCAATCTTCCAGTATTTAAAGAGGCCTACAAATTATGACTAGGGCACGTAGTACTAAAATAAGGGGCAATGGCTTTCAGCTAAAATAGGGTAGATTTAGATTAGATTTATTGTTCACTGGGAGTGTGGTGAGGCCCTGGCATAGGTTTCTCAGAGAAGGTGGGGATACTCACTGCCTGGAAGTGTTCGAGTCCATCTTGGATGGGGTTTTGAGCAACATGATCTAGCAGAAGGTGTGCCTGCCCATGGCACAGGGGTTGAAACTAGATGACCTTTAAAGGTCCCTTCCAACCCAAACCTTTCTCTTATTCTGTAGCAGGGAGTATCTCTCCAATGATGACAGTCACTCCACTCAACACTGCTGGATGCATCCTGTCCCATTTTGAATTTCTTCTGTTTACCTACAAACCTCTATCATGACTGAAAGAATGAGGCATTTTATCAGCAGATGGAACAGATTTTCTTAAAAACTCCTGGAAGTTAGTAAAGAGAGTTACCAAATACAGGAGTTGTTAAAGAAAAAAAAGAAAAGGAAAATACCAAGGGTAGTGGCTGATAATTCAGTTCTTCAGTTTCTTAAAGCAAAATTAGAACCTTCCTGGACTATATGCATCAATCAAACCTCAGTTGTTAGCCTTACTACCAGATAAAGTGAATGGAGTCTTTTGTCTTGTCTTGCATGTGACTGTTTACTTAATGGTTCCTTCTTGGCCAGAATCTATAGAACTGCCATTGCAACCATTTCCTCAAAGGGAGCCACTCTCCAGGAGCTTTGATTTGATGGTAGAATTAGAAGAATAAAACAATGACAACAGCATACCCAATGTTATACCAAAACAGAACTGACAAAATTTACTTTTTGAAAATTTTTTTTCATTTTGGAAGGTATGGGATGAAAACCAAAGTATTTTAGCAAGCCTTTTTAAGGGATTAAGGCTTTATATGATGTGCCTTTCCTACACCTTTAGTGAACAGATGGGTAGTAATCGGTTATGCGTGCAGTTGGGGCACTAAAGAAAATGTCATTTTTTCTCCTGCTAGCCATTTATCTATTTACTTCTTTGACAGAACAGAGGAAATGTAACTAAATGTTCTGTTTTAATTAAAATGAAAGTAAATTTATCAGTCAGGGAAACTCTGTGTTCTGTTTATGCTTGGGGAACAGAACAAACATATGTCTCTGCTTCATTGTTTGTCACCGTCTAACATGAGGTCATTTCTTGTTGCTTATTTGGCCTATTAAACAGATCATACTAGTCATAAACTTAATTTTTCTTAATTCTAACTAATAATAGTGAGGACTAATAAGTAAATGGAAAAAGAAAAGCACATCCTGACAAACATTCCAGTAGGTGCTGGTTTTACTAAATAAATGGCAGACATGACTTTACCTACATGGGAGCATGTAGTTGGCTGGTGGAACTGCAGTATTTCTTTAAGCAGAAACAAAGAGAGTAAGAATTTGTTTCTTGACTCTCCTTTCTATCTCTTTGGTTGTCTTACTGCCTGGCTAGAGCAATGCAACAGAAAGGCAGCAGGGAAGGGCTTTTACCTTGGTGATACTAAAGACTTAGCTCCACTGGAATTTTTAATCCTTCAGTAAAATCTTACGATCGACCACTTGTGCTAAGTACACTGGAGGGGGATATATACGCAAGGCTAGGCACTGCAGAGTAGGAAGGATGCTGTGCTTACACATTAGCCTTTCTGGGGGAGAACCCCCATCAGATACAGTGCGTAAGGGTGCCGCTGTGGACAGTGCTATATGGTTTTTAACCTTGTTTTCTCATTTGACACTTCTAAATAAAAATGCTGTCCATCTAAGCTTTCAGAATTTGGAAGTGACCAAAAAGTTTATCCTTTGTTTCACTTCCCCTCAGTTTCTTCCTCTTTCAGAAACATACTCAGAGGTATCCTTTTTCCTACTCTAACTGCAAATTAGATTAATCCAGTTAAGAGAAACACTGGGATTAGACATTAGCTGTTTCTACAGCCCTGTACTAAACACTGTTGTCCCACAAAGAATAGGTGATTTAGCAACTAGGACCTCTACTACAGAGCTCACTAAATTTCAAAATTCAACTTTGGTCCCATGCTAGTGCTCAATATAATTACAAAATATGACTACTACAAATATAATGCAAATTTTCCCCCTTGTAACAAAGGTTAACAGAATCCTGGGCTGCATTAGAAGAGCACTACCAGCAGGTTAAAGGAAGTGTCCATTGCCTCAGTCCTGGTGAGACCCATCTGGAGTGCTGAGTCCCATTCTTAACCCTCCAGTACACAGCATGAGCATGTACTAGAGGAAGTGCCGCAAACAGTGGTGTACCTTATTAATGGACTGGAACTTCCACCATATCAGGTGAAGCAGAGAGCTGGTGCTGTTTGGCCTGAGGAGGAGAAAGGTCTGGGGAGATCTTACCAAAATGTAAAAATACCTGATGAAATAGGGGAAGTAAAGAGGAAACCAGACTCCTCTCAGTGGTGCCCATTGACTGGGTATGAAACTATGAGCTTATATTGTTATATTTAAATATGCTGTTGGTCCTGTACCTCTTTGGAAGGAGCAAAATAATATCTGTACACATCTTCATATTGGAAGAAGCGCTAAAAAAGAGTAACTGGAAAAACATACCGCTATAGTGCAGGGAGTATAGGATACAGTACAGGAGGACTGCCAAGTTTCAGTGAAGATTTTGTATCAAGAATTTCCCCATTTTCCTTCACATATCTTCAGCATTGTTCAGCATTATGGTTTCAAAGGAAAGGATATTCTCACTTCAGTAGAAGTTGCATCATCATCTTGTAACATTTTACATTTCCCTTTTCTTGATCTGCCGTTAGCCTACTGAATGCTGAGTCTAAGAGAAGCAATTTCTTTATCTTAGAAAAAAGTACATAATATGCCCCAGAAATAACGTGCTTCGGGATGATATTATGAAAATCTGTCTTTATGTTGTCCCAGGAGCCTTTGCTTGTTAGTTTTTTCCTACCTCTAAGCAAAAATTTATTAAAGCTCTTGTTACAGTGGGAAAGAAGGTTGTATCTCACTACTAGGTGTAAGAGCCAAACTCCACCAAATACAATGATCATGATTTGAAATAGGACATGTTTGTGTCTGATGTTTTATATAGAGTATCTGAATAACCATTTGCAACAATTCAGAGAACCTTGACCTGTGAGGATTTAATACCAGTCTGTGTATGAAAAAAAGTTTATTTTTGCCTACATTAGTTTCAAAAACATCAGGATAATTTCATTGCCAGATTTATTTTACAAAAATGCCACCCATTACACATGAACATTATACAGTTACCAGGAAGTATCCCATTTTACACTGGTCACTGCATGATCTACGATTACATAGTTGTATTAGTTTCCTTGGGAACACCCCAATTAAGCAAGTTTCTTGATTGAACGGTGTCTATTATAAACACTAGTGTGAAATTCCACAGGATGGGCAGAAAGATCTACTAATGTCTAAGTCAATCACATCACTGCTTTCAGCTGAGTCTTCTTTCTTGTCAGTTTTCATGCAGAGACGGAGAGATTGACACTCCATGCTACTCTTTTGTGGCCCTGTATATTTTGTTCTATCTTTCCTGCATTCAGAGAGGGACTGATTAGCTCAGAGTTTTATGGTAACAGGTAGCAAAATGCCAGGTATTATGTTGTTTTCTCCAAGTCCTGTCAGTATATTTTACCTGGTGTTTCATGCAATAGTAAAGGCAAGTGACTATATTATCACAAGATTTTTGTGACTGGCAACTGTTATTGGCATCATATATCTAGGAACAGCTGTTGTTGTTTTATTAGAAAATACTCCAGTGATGCTTAGTGTAGAAGGAGCCAAGGCAGTATCAGCAGTGCCATTCCCTCTGCGATTAGTATAGTGTAGAATTTGCTAACCTGTATTAAAAATTCACTTTTTCTAATCAACTATTTATATTTTTTAGAGGAAATGTATGCCTTACAGAATATTCAGAGAGACCACATGCAAAGTGAATTGTCTTAATCCTATTGCCTCTGAATACTTGAGCACGTTACCAAATTAAAAATAAAAATATAGAGGCATGATATGAGAATCCTCCAGAGAGTCTTCATTAGGAACATGATGACTCAGTTTTATGTTCATCCACTAGACAAGTTAAAAATTTCTGTCCCACCATTATGTATCAGAAAATGAAAATTTTGACTGCTGTAATCTATTTTGGTATGATTTTCTGTTAGCTATATAGAGATAGAAATATAACAATTTTGTAAATACATTTGATGTCAGAATTTTTGCATTTTTATGTTTTACTACATTTAGGTCGTCTTTTAAATAGAAATAGCAGTAGCATGGTGAGTCAATTATGTCCCATTGTGATGCATCATCAAACTACATACATTATTTTTATATTCAAGTTGACATATTATGCTTTTAAACTCAAGGCCCAACTGTTAATTCCACTTATTAATATATTTTTAGATCATAATTTCTAAAGAACTATCATTAGTAAATCATATACAAACTTTTAAGAAAATTCATTCCTGCATAAATTAGTAAGAATATTTATTAATACTCAGCAAATAAAAATGTTCATCTACTAAGACGAGAAACAGAGATTGGTGGGGAGTGTCAAATATGTTCTTAGACATATGGCTGGGACTGGTTCTTATGCACTGCAGCTGAGAACAAAAATAATGATTTGTGAATGTGAAATTTGGTGGCACAAAATGGTAGAACCCTTTGTTTCCACTCTTTCAAATCTATGAAAAAGGGAAGGGGTTTGTAATTTTTTGTAGACTGAGAAGTTGCTGCTGGAAGTAGGGCTAACTATGTTATTCCCTGGTGCTTTTGAACAAGAACATGAAAATTCCCAGTGCAGTTGCTCTCAGTGTGTGAGCAGAGGTTCTTGGCAGCAACTGAGCTAATTTTCATCGACTGCAGCTATTACAGTACACGTGTTTAAGAAAAAGAAAGAGTTGGACTTGAACTTGGCAACATCCTTATCCCAATATGGTCTTAGCCATTCCTAATCCATCTGTCTTGTGTACAGGAAATCTGTAATGTATAAATGACCTGGAATTTTCATTATTTTATGTATTAATGAACCACTTAGTATTTTTGTTAATTGGTTGAATGTGAGCTGGATGGTTAGTTCTCTAGAAGTTACCTGCAAGACAATCAATGCATGTTTAGTATATTAAGCACCCACAAAGAGAAACTCATTTTGTGACCATGTTCTATAATTTATTAACTGGAGCAGCAAAAGAATAATTCTGTTTTAAATCTGTAGAAACTAGTTTATTTTTGGTACAGCTATGTATGTCCTTCATAACTAGTCCATCTCCTTTTCAGTATTGCTTAGCAAGTCTACCAGTTAGAAGGGACAAAAAGAACCCCTTCTTTGCTTCTGCCCCTGTAATCATTGTCACAAGCTATCAAATCTAGGAAGGGAACCTACTGAACATCACTGACAAAGTTCTGTATTTTGATGTACTTCTAGAATTGTGCAAGTTTGCTGGATTCCTTCGGCAAGACCCATGCAGACAATGACTTCAAGGGTTATATCCAAATTTCCTTGGAATCCCTTTGGGAATACTGCTGCAGTCCCAGACAGTAACTTCATTTTGAGGTTCTTTTCATCAGACTTTATTCCCCCATGACAAATTCAAAATCTTTTAGCATTCAAACTGATGAAAGGATTGACCTAACATCAGTAACACCAAATCTCAGTATTTAGTCTTAAAATGTAGGCTGAAAAGAAGTGTCAGAGTTCATTGTGGATAATTTTTTCAAATTGTCAGTCTTTCCTTGAAATGGCATAATTTTGAATTCTTAAGAAAACTTTGATCATTGTATATCAAATTAGCCAGCAATACTGGCTACAATCTCTTTACACAGATTCTTTACTTCTCCCCGTGAGAAGACTTTGAAATATGTCAATACAAATGCATGTGCATGTATTTATTTTATATATATATATAAAGAAAAAATTGCAGATTTTCACCTTCTAAATGCTTTTCTGGAGCATCAAGACTTCCCTCTGCTTGTCAAGTATCTTATTGCAGAAACAAATGAGTTGATGACTTATGCTCTGAGTATCTGGTGAATATTCATAATTCTGTCTTATTTAATGGAAATTACTGAGACAAGAGCTTAAAAATAAAATGTTTTGTTTTCAGATGTATCCCTGGGTTGTTACACCTAAGCAGCATTTCATCCAAGGGTAGGTAGGCTGAAAGCAAGCCTGTATTTTATCTCTTTCATTTTATGCACTGAGGATGGTTTGACATTAATTTGTTTTCATGTGAAATTATCTGGACTTTAAAAGAATGAAAGGAAACGTGTATTTTCATTCCTTTTTTCCCTCCTTTTTTCTCCCTCCATGTTACTAATGCAACTACCTTCCTGGCAAGGAGATTAAAAATTTGCTTCTGCCATAGTGCAGTAAAATAGTGAAAGCATCTGGATAGAAGCAGCCCATCCCCCAGATCATGAGATCTGAATCTGGAGCTATGCACAACCTAACAGAAGTTGCATGAGAGAGAACATTCTGAAGACTGTGTATTAAAGCATTGATTCATATGTGCTGCAGTTGCAAGCCAGAGGACGTATAAATAGCAAATTGAAACAGCTTCTATTTCACTCCCTCCAAGAGCTTCCATCCCCCAAATTCACACAACTAGCTGCTTCTTGCCTTCAATTCCCTATCCTGCTAGCAAAATAATTTTTAATGTATATTGCTGAGCAGCTCAGAGCGATTTTGTTCGAAAAGTTCTCAAAATCCAGCAGTCCAAGTGATCTCAGTGAGCAGTGTTGTTCTTTCCATCTAATCTGGTGTAACAGCTTCCCTTCCGGTTATGTTAAATGGTAGAATTACTCTTTTCAGCTCTCCTTTTCAAATCTAGATCATTTGTACATGAGGTACCTATCATTTGTACTTCAGATACTGCTTCTGACCCATAATACATTTTAAAAAAGGCAGTAGCTTTCTTTTCTTTCGTCCCGTTCTTTCGTTTCCTACCAGAGCTTGGGGACTCAAGCACGCTCTGGTTTCATGGCTCACTCCAGGGTACATGTCCTGCTGGTCAGAAGCAAGGTTCCTCTGCACCAGCAGGGAATGTGCCAGGGCTTTCACTTATATGTTAATTACATTTTTAATACCCTGCCTTAGCAGGTTGGATAAGCAGAGTCTGACACGGTTGCCCCATTCCTGAAACCTGAATCAGGAGAATGCCATTAATCTTAATTCCCAATAAGGTGTGTATAAAGTAAAGATATTAAACAAGGTCCAGATTTTTGAATTACTTTTGTATCAGCCAGCCTGCCTTGATCCAGACCAGCCTGAAAGGGCACAAATTATCCACCAACACATAGTCACTGGTGTAGTGATATGAATATAGGGGTGTTAGAGGGCAGGAAATCTTTAAAGGAGTAGGGCTGATCTGGTAGGGGACGGTTTGCTAATGTGACACCTCCTGTGCCCCACCAGGATTGGAAGGAGACATTAAAGGGCATAATTCAGTCTGAATCTTGCAGCCACCACCGGACCATGTGGACGGCTGATGAACGAGCCGGGCAGTGGATTGTTTAGCAGGCTGTGACGACTTTGCACAGAAATAGGAAAATTTATCGCCGGCTTACCACAGCAGTGCCGTACTGCCCGCTTTCGGTGGTGCGCCCCATCTGTGCACTCCCGCCCCGCTCGGCAGCCCAGCCCTCCCGGCCCCCGGCCCCCCTTCCCGGCACCGAATTTAGGGGCTCGCTGTCACCAAGCTGGAGCCGCCCTTCTTCTGCACCTCAAGCACGAAAAGAGGGGTTTCGCAGGCGCCGCGCAGTTGCCGGACAAGGATATTCCTGTGCCCGAACGCACCGGTTACATCGGTACGGGAGGACGGATGGATGGACGGACGGATGGATGGACGGACGGACGGATGGATGG